>CM066031.1:719522388-719643619 GCA_033557465.1 Ichthyophis bannanicus
CACATATGTATGGTTTTCCTTGCCAACATACTCCTGCCCCTTCCCTGTCCGACTATCTATGCAATCTATCTAATGTGGACTGTACTATCCTACACTACTCACATACCCAGCCTGTAGCTGAGTCATGATGGCATATGTTGAGAGTTTTATCAGCAAGATATGCCATGTACTCCCTGAGAATTCTGCACAACCATAAGCCACCAAAACATTCTTTGCTCATCCTGCCCACTGTAACGCACCCCTTGCTGATATGGGGTAGGTTATCCTCTGGTATTTGTGTACATATGTAGCACTGTACTTAAGGTCAATTCGCCAACATGTAAATGTGCCAATACTACCTCTCTGGCTGGACATGCTCAGATCCCCATCCTATAACATGTCCATGTCATGGCTTTCTGGTGCAGTATACATTCCGACACACTGTAGGGTGACATTAACACCCTTCACATAGATCCCTAATATCCGCAGAAACTACTACTAAGCATCTGTCTTGTGATATGTATGTCTGATACGGACATAATAACAAATCAACAAATATCCATCTGACAGGAGTTTAAGAACCACATGTACACCCCAAAGTTGAAACATATAAATTCAACCCACTGGACTAATGTCACCAAATGTGGACTGGTCTCACACTGTGAACATCTCACCATATGGCTAACACTGTTCTCCACCCATATCATGCACAAAACATCATTTGTGTTCAACAACAACAGGTGCTAACACAGGCAGCCACTAACTGTAAATTTAACCTTAAAAATCACACACAGTCGTATGAGCAACACCCACATCATCTGGCACCAAATGCTGTTGTGTACTGGCCACATTGTTTGTGCCACACACATGCCTATATGTGAGTTGTGAATTATCACTAAAATACTAATGTGGTGTCGCATACAAATGATATCCTGACATAACTGTAACTGCTGTAAGCATAACACACATAGGATTAAAAAGCCGTGTGGGTAGGTAATACGCAAATGAGAAGATCTCTCCAATCAACCTCCGTCTGACTGCTGTGCCCTCCTGTGTGTCACCACTGGGCACGTACAGGGGGGCACATTGGATCTTGCTCCAGATCCTCATTAATCTCTGCAGGGATATCGTGCCTGAGAGCAATGTTGTGCAGGATGCAACAGGCTATGATTATCTCTGCAACAGTCTTTGGCTTATATTGTAAGGCCCCGCCTGACCTATCCAGACACCTGAAGCGACTTTTCAACACGCCAAAGGTGCGCTCGATGACTGAGCGGCTGGAGGCATGGGCCTCATTGTACCTCCGCTCTGCACGTGTCCGTGGCTGACGTACAGGGGTCAGCAGCCAGGGGCGACACCCATATCCTGCATCACTTTGGAAATAAAAAAAAATGTGGGTGTCAATATTCAACATAACTGACATATGTTAAGATGTAGTAACCCTACACAAAACAAATTCTGACATCAACATATAACTGAACAATTAATGAGCTTTAAAAAAAAACATATGCTGTTAGAAAAGGACCACATAGCCTAGAAAGTCAGTACACTCATGGGAAATACCCCAACAGTTCCATCTATACTGTAACATATTGTGTGTGTGTGTGCGCGACATGGGTATTGTAATGCATTTACTGTCCACATTGGCACCACTGCCAATGAGAGACTATAGTAACGATTCACTTGTCACATGTTCATATTGTATGTCTGAACAGTAACCTAGGTAAATATGCTGCCACGAGAGGGTGGAAAAAAAAAACAGAACATGTATGCCATGGAGGCTGGTAAAAATGTGAACCATATCACCTAGATGCATCCTGTCCTGTACGGGCAACATATCTAGATTTCATACTCTGTCTCCTTATGCTGTATTGCTAAACAGAAATTGTTTAAATACCAATCCTGTGCACTGTGTCTATCCTGGGAACATCCCACTGAAGGTGGGGTCTGCAACCCTGCACACTGTACTACTCATGTCTTAACCTCAAAGAGATACACATCGGTACATTACCTTCATGTGTAGCTGTAAACAATACAACTCTGTATGCACACACTTAGCCCACAGCTTTAGGCATCCCCTTTCCATTATGTTAAACTACATGAGGATCACTGGCCAATATGTGGCTAAATCATGATCATCTACAGTAGGCCAAGGTACTGCACCAACTATACTTCGTTACACCCCTGCTGTGACATAGGCCAAATGCGTGACCATACATATCCACACGAGTGCTGCTAGCTGGAAAGGGCAAAAGCATACATCAGATATTCCCAAACACCCCCTCATATTATATACTGGCTCCTGGGTAGCAACAACAGTCCAGAGTGAGTGTGTGAACCCAACACACACATGAGAAGGGTTACTTGTATGGATGAGCAATTATCTCAAGGTTAAATGACATACAAGCATTATTTGGCAATGACCCATCATGATACGTGCATTTGAGGGCCAACCCCCCCCCCCCTCAGAATGTGTGCAGTTGATATTACCACACACTATGAGGGATTGTGCAACAGCCTAGCCACATGCACAGGGGTGTTGTCACCTGCACACCATGTGAATGTCAGGATCATATAATGTTAGGAGTCTGATGGTCTATGTTTGTTTGTAGTTGCTGTCTGTGTACGTCTATACCCCTGTAATAATCTAAACATACAACAGTCCCCAAACTAACATTGCTCATATGTTGATCTAAGTTTATGGGTTTAAACGAGTTTGCTAGATATGTGAGTAAACATAAAGAAAGTTACAAAGACATACATACATTACGACACCTGACATACTCACCCAGCAAAATACAGTCCCCATAACGTCCGCCTTCAAATTGTGTGAAGATTGCCGAGTGATGCAGGATATAGGATTCATGGGTGGACCCTGGAAACCTAGGGACCACATTCAGAATATGCAGATTAGCATCACATACAACCTGAACATTCAGGGAATGGTAGTGTTTGCGGTTGCGAAACGCCACCTCCCTGTCTCTAGGCGGGACCAGGGCAACATGGGTGCAATCAATAGCTCCCATCACGTGTGGTATCCCTGCTAATGTCTCAAAGGCCTGGTTCAGGGTCCCCCATTGTTGCCTAGTGTGGGGAATGGCTATGTAATTCCCCACCCGGCTGACCATGGCACACAGTACTTGGTGGAGACATCGTGAGAAGGATGGGCGGCTCATGCCACCCACTGCAGCCACAGATGACTGGAAACAGCCAGAGGCAAAAAAATGTAAAGCAGCAAGGAGCTTGACTAAACCTGGTATTGCATGGGACCGATCAGTCAGGGGCTCGAGGTCAGGTCTTAAATCCTCATAAAGCTCCCTAATAGCCCTTGTGCTCAGTCGGTACAGGGAGATGACCTGGTCCTCATGCATGCCCTGGAGCTGTGCCCTGGGCCTGTAGAGGCGTGGCTGCCGAGCCTGCACCTCGGCACGCCTTCTGTGCCGTGAACGCACAGCACATGGCTGGACCACCTCCACAGCTGCAGGTCTGAGTTGCTGCGGGACTACACCCATGCCCTGTGCTTCAGCCCCATGGACACCATCTCCCCTGTCCGGCAACCGCAGCATCTGCCCACCACTCAGGACACATGCATAAGCATAAATTGCTGCCATAAACTCCTCCCGTCCCACTACCGAAACACACTCTAACAACCACACAAACTCTAACAAACACACAAACCACACTATACAGTATCCAAAAGTAAAAACAACACCTGACAATACACACACAACACAATATAATAAGCAATACAAACACCAATACAATCCTCTAGTACAACTGCTTAGACTTTCGTTCTTCTTCACACCAACCACACTCCTCCTGTTCTTCGTCTACAACCCTCAACGTGGGTAATGTTGTGATGGTAATATATGGTATTATGGGGTGTGTGGTTTGCGCACAATGCGCATGCGCAGTTGATCGCATGCGATGCCCGTTGGTGGCGTGCGTGCGCCACTCTACGCATGGGCGTCGGTCAGTGCGTGGCCACACGTATGTGCGCCGGCATGAACATGCGCACAAAACACAGACACCCATGCGGTAGTCGTTGTAGTGTGCATGCGTACTGCGACACATGCGCAGTACAGTGTCTCAGGGCGCATGTGCGTTTGTCCGCGTACGGCCACCCATGTGTTGGCGAGCACGCGCCCAACGCACGAGCGCCACGCCTGCCCAATTGCGCATGTGCAATGAAAGACACGTGGCAATACACTATAAATAGGCCTGCACACGTGCATCACGTTGAGGGTTGATAAAGGAGTTACAGTTAGAGAGAGAGGGTGTCATAGATAAAGTCTGAAACAGAGACAGTGGTGGGACTAGTGCACAGGAAAGAAGCACAGTGAGGGATAACAAAAACTATAGGTAGAGAGGCTGTGGTGGGAGTAGTCCAGAGGAAGGAGGGAGAGAGTCAGTCCAGGGAGTACGGCAGCGGAGAGAGGCAGAGAAAGATAGTTAGGAGCAGAGTAGATTCCTCACTTTGTGCTAATATAATTTTTATGTTCCCTTTGTTATTGTGTCCTTTACTGTGTCCTGTACTGTAACTTTTTGTAAGTCTGTATTGCATGCTGTGTTTTGTTTTGTTTTGTTTAAGTGAGTGCTGTTGTGTTGAAAGGAGCATTTAAAACATACAGAGATGGAGAGAGAGAGGGAGAGAGACGGTGAGGGTGAGGGTGAGGGTGTGGAGGATGTGGGCCAACCTGTGGTGGGTGATACACCGACGCTACAGACTGCACATCCTAGGGAGGGACATGCAGGACCATCTTTTGGGCCACAGCCTGCACAATATGTCCAAACTGGGAAGAGAAAAAGGGTACCTGTGCCTGGTCCACAGCGAACAAGAGCTTTACGCTTCAGTGATAGAGAGAACTATATCCTACTCTCGCATGTAATTGAAAACTATGACCTCTTATTTGGCAGGCTCAGCAGTCGCACAACAGTGGCCACCCGAATGGCAGTATGGGAGGAGGTGCGTGCTGCAATGTCAGAGGCAGGGGGCCCCACAAGGGATGTTGAAAGCCTCAAAAAGAGGTACTCTGATATTAAAAGAGGGGTGCGCCAGCACATGGTGGCTGAAAGACAACATGCGCTTGGCACAGGTGGTGGGGGCCCTTTTATCCCATCACTCACACCATTGGAACAAGAGCTGGCAACACGTTTGGGCCACATCTATCTCCGTGGACTGCCGGAGGCCCTTGACACGGCACATCCTGACGCAGGTATGTATAGTAATTGCCAGGTATAAATTCATGTTCACAATGTCCCTTCAGTACACATCATTCAGCTGCACAGACACTCCCATACCTGTGACCCAATCCACACCATGTTTAAAAAGTGGTGTCACATGTGTGTGTTATGGCCATGCACAAACTGTGTTGTTGCCATGTCCTGTCACAACATTACATGCAACATTACAGCAACCTCCCCATCTGTTTCCAAAACTACACACAACAATTCCTATCCAACCTGCACATCTGTGATTGCAAAGCACCATATGATTTTGTGGCACACTAATCAGGTAACGTGTGTGTGACATACTATTTGCACAGTGCTACATGTGCTTCTCAGTGGCCCACAGGTGCTGGCTACGTGGGATCCACGGCACAATGGGTCACAGCCAAACATATCCAACAATGAGCATATAGTATGTCTAAAGACAATATTTCCTATGCATAATTAAACATAAACAGGCAATGTATGGTCAAAACAAGTGTAAGGGTGTTGTATTCTCACACATGTGTGGACATATGTTGCACAGATAGGGGAAGGGATGTGATGGGGGACACATGTGGCATGGCACTCAAAAAATACACATGGAAAAAATGCAACATGTGCATGGCCACACGACACACATGTGCCCCAGAAACAGCTGAATGACGTCGACAAACATGTATGGGAGGGTGTCATGGGTCGGGTATGCAGCACACACGCACATACCCACCCCATCATCTCTGTGATGTCTGTACCACACATCTATAGATATGATGATGTTGAAACATATGTGTTTTCTCTGTTATTGTTCAATATGCAGGTGACTACAGTAAAATGGGAGAGGAAGAGGAGGAGGAGGAGGAGGTGGAGGAAGAGGGTGATTTTGACATCACAGTGCCAATGAGTCTGTTGGAGGATGAACCTGCTGTCTCAGGGGGCAGCACAAGTGCTGTTGATGAGCCCATAGAGACACCTGTACCCAGTATATCACCACTAGGGGCAGCATCAAGGGAGAACATCCAAGGACCCAGGCCGCAAGTATACACCGATAGCCCTGACCCTCAGATGATGATGGCGGAGTTAAGGTCCCATGGCGCATCTGCACGTCGCGATGCTGAAGGTGGGTGACAAACGACAGTCATACTTTCAAAACAAAAACCAATAGTCACTAGTTGGTGTTTGTGTGGTGAATGTTGCAACATAACCACCACAGATATCACATGTATGGCTCATGTTGTTGGGATATTGTTTCTGTAAAGAACGGTGTGGGGTATAATATATGGTGTTATTATGTCGCACAACAGAATCACCTAAGGTCAGGTGACACCCACAGATGCAGGCCTAAGAGGACTGTTGTATAAGGACCACCATGTTGTTGGTATGAGAAAGATCAAAACTTGCCCTTGCAACAGTCTACCTCATTGCAGACACCCAGATGTCTGGTAAACCACAGGATGACAACTAAATGATAGTTAAATAAAATAGACTACCATATATAAAGCAATGCAACCCTCCTCTGTGATGTAACATCACAAAGACTTCATTCCCCACAGTCTGCATCTGCAGGTGTCAAAATACATAGCATATGGAGAGAGGTGTGAAAATATGTCAGGTCAACCATAGATAAGGATCTACAGAGGGGTCTCAAACGTACAGAATGAACATGTTGGCTTGTTTGGAGAAGACATCCCTCAATTTCCCCTGTACATAAAGACATAACATAGACTGTATTGCAGACAGAAAAGGAAAACACAATGTCCCCTTACTGTAACGCCAACAATCCATCAACAGATTGCATAGGCTGTGAGCATGTGTGTCGCAGTTAAATTGTGGGCCTATGTCCCCATACCGTGTGATGGTCCCCATTATCATAAGTGTCATACTTGCAATATGTGTTGTATGCAACCATACAGTAATGAGTATGAAGCATGTCTATTTCTCAACAAATGGTTAAAGAAGGACTAAAACCCTTAACAATTACTGTGCTGCAAACAAAACCTAAACACATATGAGTAACTACAACAAAAGCTTGCCATGTTGAGACCATATCATACACCACGTATCCACACAACATGACCAGAATTGGCACATCACCCAACCCCTCCTTTCCAAATGCAAACATTACAGCATTACACAAAGACCTCACATAACATACTGGTGGATGATAGCAATTGTCAAGCCCAATGAGGAATAACATAAACTAAAGACCTCATCTCCTTTACGAAATAGCCAGATACATCATCGTAGAGCAAACAACCAAATAAAACCAAAACCTAGTTAAAAAGTGTTATTGGAGCCACAAAAGACAACCAGGGAATTTGACACAACACTGTATAAGTTCTACTATTAGTACAATGGCCAGTGGGTAGTTAGAAATATCTGACCAATCAGTACAGTGATACATACATTATCCCTTGCAGCAAGGTAAAAAATAAACATACTGAAGCTCAGCCTGTAAGGATCCTTATGCTATGTCAAATGAGAAAGCGCAAAACATATGTTGTGTAGGTGTTTTGACTGTTTCCCAAGTCCTAATTGCTGCATCCACGTTCACAATGCCTGTTCATGAGTTCTGCTCACTCACCATTGTCTGATGTTTATGTGTTCAAAAAGCTCTATTGTACTGTTTTATCCACTCTACATTGTCACATTTGCTGTAACATAACCATCTTTTCCTTGTAGTAGGTCTCTCACATCCCACACTATCAATGACGTTTTCAGCATGCCAATGTGTATCCTCAACTACACTCACATAAGCAGCTATGTTCATAAGGTATCACCCACTCCCACAAAAGCACGTAAATGCTTCACGGGATTAACGTCTGTCAGCACCATCACATTCTAGTCATTCCCCAACATCAGCTCCCGTACATTTTCTACACCACCAAGCATATAAATCAATATAGTCCTTGCACCAGGCAATTCCAAGGACCAGCACATCCATCCGGATAATGTTGACATCCCCACATCCAGCCCTTCTACTGACAATGTAACCCATCAGACCATACATTGTCATGTCATAAAACAATCATTAGGTCAGGTCAAACCTGATTTGCCGTCACACAGTCGGACCCAAATATAAGCCATCCCATGAGGCTACATCCAGTACAAACATCTCATGGAGACTAGCAAATTCCATAAACACATAACACACAGTTCCTGTCATAACATGGCCCAACAGCTCATGTGCATCTCTATGCCACATACTGCAAAACCCTAGACCCATACATGACCCGTCATCCCACACCTCATAACTGTTGTCAATCAGCTATGGTCGGTTGAAGGTGTCCACCCCCACAAATGCCCCCTTACCCCCTACACACTCACTAAAAACACATATACTGTCCTAACCCAAAAAAACCCACAGCCCTACGCACTTAACGTCATGACCAGAAGCCCACCATTGGCTATGTGATGTTTTGCACAAATCCACTGCTTTATTGTGATGTTGTTGTAGCTGTAGCAGAAAGGAGTGTCTGAGGGGGGGGGAGGAGAAAAAGCCCCCTGCCTGCTGGTCCCCTCTGCAGAGCCACACATCATGGACAGGGAACATTGTCTGCATTGCGTCTCCCTTAAGGCAGCGTGCCTAGTGACACGCTAGCCATCACACCCCTGTGTCCAAATAAGCCAAGACGACAGTTACCAAAAGCACATGTGGCCTAAACAGCAACAGAAGGTAGACACTATCCCTTTACAGATAATAAAATACTTGCACACATGATAGGAAAACAGGGGCGACCTAGACAACACTCCATTCTGTCATTGCTGGTGCAGCAACGGCAGTAGCCAGATTCTCATATCCTTTACAGACGGGTGATGAAATCCGCAATGTTCCGTACGTGCAAACCCCTGGAAGAGCATGACCAGTGCAAATGCACACATGATCAAAGGTGCGCTTGGACCTGTATTGGATTGACACATGTAAGCACATAGCTGAGCAGACTACCTATGTGTGTTTCCTATACAATACACAACCCCCCGTTCAAACCCCTGATGGATATTGAAATCAGACATATAACCCGCCAACTCAGGCTATCACTGTCCTTCACAAGTCAGTACCAGCAGATGTGCTTCCCTCAACATACTATTTTCCTGGTTGTTGCCCACCACTGATGGCCTCCTATGTTGCTTTCCTTGCTCTGTCTGAACTCTACAGATCTTTTCCAAAGTGTACCAGATCTGATCCCCAAGCCCTCATCAGTGGTACACAAGGTGCACATGAAACTCTCACGTGTCACACACACGCGCCAGCAGTGCACATGTGCAGGTAAGGTGTGACATTCCTGTGCTGTCATACCATACCACTGAGTTCATAACACATCACCTATTACCTGTACATATTGAGAATATGTGTCAGAAGGTGGCTGTACCTGTGCAGACATTTCCAAATACTCCTCGGTTCAACACTGCTGCTGGCCATCTGAGGTGTTTATGGCTGCTGCATGCTGCACCTGCCCTACATAATGGATATGAGATGACTGTCCTTGCCCAATTCTGTTGCCACGTCAGTAGTATGTGGGTGTGTATGCAGAAGCTATTTTATGACTGTTGTGTTGCCCTCACACATCTTCTTCCTGTATAGTGTTCTCTGTGTTTCTATTAGTTGTAGTACAGTGAGATATATGTATTCTACCCCTAACCATGTTCCCATATGACTCAGCACTATCACATTAGCATTAGTGTGGGATGTGCATGACATGTTGCTTTATGAAGGTGTATTAGTGGAGAGGTATTTCATTGACCACCCTGTGTCCCATTCACAGCCAATCGACGTGCTCTGGAGCGGATTCGCTGTGCTGTGGAGCAGAACACCAGAGATGTTTGTGCTGAGCTCCGGACATTACATGAGGGGGTCGTAGCCATGCCACTAACTCGCATGTGTGAGGCCCTTGAGGGCATACGTGATGTTCTGATCCGAGCTGCACCTGCACCAGCACCACCAATGTATCCGGAGGAGGGTATAGCCTTGCCAGGGAGAGGGGCCCGACGTGGCAGGTGTGGCCGACCACGCCGTCAGTAACCTATGATAATATAGAAATGTACAGCAAGAAAGCAAAGGTTTCTCTTTGTTGCACTGTTCATTTTTAGCAACTATGTACATAGTTTTTTCTGTTATTGTGGCTTGGTTTGGGTTATATGTGAAAGAAGACATATGTGATTAGTATGTTGTATTTGTGTTATGTAATTGGCTTGGGGGGATCTTTGAAATGTATTACACACATGTTTGTAACAATAGTTTCATATGAGAGAATAGCTGTGACAATAAACAGCTGTCCAAAAATAGATACACTGTGTCCTTCCAAAGAGTGTCCATTTGGTCCCATGTGTATCTCTGAGAGGGGGGGTGTGAGGACCATATGATCTGCACCCATGTCCACTGCATAAGCTACTTTGCCACACGCATATACTATTTCCATGATGCACACATATGTAATGTTTCACTAGCACAATGTGTCACCACAGCCTCTGAGCTGCAGCGGCACAGTGTGCACAGACATCCATGTAGAACATGGGTGTGGAACCGTGATACTGTGGAGCCGCAGACCAGTCAGGTTCTGAGGATATCCCTAATGTTTCTGCTGGTGATATATATCAGTATTACAATTATTATGACCACCTTACTGGTTTGTGGCCCTCAAAGACTGGATTTTGAGAGCGCTGCCTTACACCTCTGTCATATAAGATTGTTTTTGGGCTAGGTGCAGATGTCAGAGACATTGAATGGTTATTTGGAATGTGTAACATTGCTCCTTGTTTCTCACCAGCAGCAAAGGGTGGTGGCAAAGGCAATATGTTGTTGGTGGTGAGAGGTGAGGAGGAATATGACACACTCTAGGTAACATGTTTGATGTCTTGGACATCTGCGCCTTGCCCACTCACATTCCTAAATGGCAGAGGTGTAATCCAGGTCTCTCAAAAGCGAGCCCTGGAGGGCCAAACAATCAGTCACGCAGACAGGATATCTCCAATTCATATATATCTCTGGCATACTCATTAGGAATATTTCCAAAACCTGACTGGCCTGCGGCTCTACAGAACCACGGTTCACTACCCTTGATGTGGACACAGGGGGACTGTGTTATAAATGGCCTGTTTACGTTCCATAAACATCACCGTCTGCAACCTGTCATACACGACACGTTGGTGGCATATGTGGGACCCTTGCCCTTACCTATATTAGTGGTCACATGCCCCCCAATCCACCATAGGGATGCATGTTACAGAGGCAGACATGTGTGTGCTGCATATTTTGCCTGCTCATATATGTGAGAACATGTGGGTCATGTATATCTATCCCTGTGGCATGTACGTCTCTGGGGCAGCCACTACATTGTAACATATAATGCAGCACCCTGCTATCACACCCCTACACACATGAATTTCCAGACACACTGCATGTGGTGCCAATTTGAGGTATCACACGCATGTTTACCCATCAGGGATGTATGTGGCTGCACACATATGACATGCTGGCATCTATAGTCATATGCTACGTGAGACACGTGACCATTACAGGGTTCTGATAAAATAGTTTAATATTTACAAACAAAAATAAAACTATATACATATTTAGGGTAGGGGGAAAATGCCATCAACCACCTCCCCAAAACAAACCCTCCCCACCCCGCACACACACACCCGCCCTAAAAACACTCCCCCACACTACCCCCGAACCCCCACATGACCCCACCCTCCCTCAGCCTGCCCCGTGATGGCGGACAGGGAAGCACAGGGCACATGTGTGGACGTCACAGGCACCATCAATAATGCCTGTGATGCCCTTCAGGGGGTGGCTGCCGACATGGCAGATGCTCAATGTCAGCAACCACCCTCTCCATGGCTCCCGCCATCCATTCCTGCAGGTGCACCAACCGGTGCACCCGCTGCTCCAGTGCATCCAGAGCCTCACACAGATGTACAACACATCTGCCACCACACACACACATTGTTCCTGGTGTTTGTGTGGTGGCATCTGCGTTCAATGTGTGTGGGGCCCTGGATGTTGGAGCCACCTGCCCTTGATGGCGGGAGCCCACAGTGCCCTGTGCTGCACTGTCCTCAATGTCACTCTCCCAGGCACCCTGTGGCCACTCTTCCCCCCCTGACTCCTCCCCAATACCCCCCACCACCTCCCCCCCACCCACATCACCTGCACCCTCACCCCTCCTTGTGACCCTGGCACCCACACCTTCCATCCCAGCATCCCCCATGACCCCCTCCGCTGTGTCTTCCTCACGACCCTCTGCCTCCTCCCCACTGGTGTCCAGGACTACCACCTCCACGGCAGCGCGGGAGGTGGGCCTTTGGAGGGCATAGGCAGAGGTGCAGGGGTCTTCGTCACTGTCATCACCATCTGTGGAAGATGACAGTCATCAGCACACGTAGATGTGTGTGACACATCACATGTACCCATGCAGGTACCATGCACACTGATGGGCCACTGTGACCTCTGATGGTGGGCAGCCATGTCATCAATATGCACCATCACCATGTGATGATTCTGCATTCTTCACGCGCTCAAGGTATGCGCCATGGTGCAGGCGCAGCTCCCTCCCTTTCTTTCTCAGATCCTCGACCTGTGTGTGTGAGAAAATATGGGTGGGAGCATGAGTGAGCACTTACGTCTGGTGGGTGGGCAACATAAACATAGAACAGTGTGTCCTGGGTCTGGACACTTCAGCTCCACTGATGTGTGTTTCATGTATAGCATAGTTCAACACCTGTCACAGGGGATCTTCATGGGCACATGGAATGTGTTATCACATGTGGACAACACCATTACCAACTGAGCCTATTCACCAATGTTGGTCATCGTCACATATGTCAGTCTCTGGAGCCATGCCATGGTGCTTGCATGATGCTACTAGCTGTCCAATATTTGTATCTCTTGTTGTGTATGTTTAGCACACCAGGAGCGGGTGAAGGGATACATTGGAGCAGTTGCTGAATGCGACAGAACCCAAGGGGGAGAGGGATGTTTGTTAATTTGTTCATCCTGCTGTGTCTGGAGACCACCTGTTACAGGCAATGAACTATGCTATCAGCAGCTACCAACATGGCTAAGTCACACATGTGGGAAACAGTGGGATGAGGAGGGCAGGAAAGGGTTACAAAACTGATCATGTGCTGTGGAGGGTCTGTACCTCCACCCATGTTGGCTGGCCATCCTGTGTGAGAGTCAGGTTGGGGTGTAGTATGTATGGGGTATGTTTGGTAGAGCAGCCTAAACAAACATACAACACCTGCAGGTGCCCTTATCTGAGCTTACCGTGCCCATGTAGGCTGGTGTAGGTAGCTGCGTCCACAAATGTAGTCTATATGTCAGGTGTGTACTTGACACCATGACTCTGCCATGACTCTCATATTGTGTGTCTCTACATGGGCTAACAGTGAATGCTGCTATCTACGTTACATAACAGGTTGAACCACTCAGTGCTCCAGTCGTTGCGAGATGGGGCAATAATGAACCCACATGCAAACATTTTAAAGATCTGAATAGTTGTTGAGGCAGTGGCCTTTGTTGCGTACTCTGCAGATGTTAAGTCACATCTCCTGCACAGTCAGGGGTATGATGTGTCCTGTGTGCATTTGCAGCATGCGACTGTTGACAGACTACAGGTACCGACATTTCCTGTGTTCACTGAGAGAGTGAATCTACCTTATGCCAAATGTGTGGCTGTGACCGTAGCATGACATGCTCATGAGTAAATATTGTGTGGGGTGTATAAGGCAATGTATAAATGTCTCCACCACTTTGACTCGATGATGTAATTGCAGGATGTTATTTCACAAACACAGTCATACACCCTATGGATGTCGTCTAAACGGCCACCAAGTGCGTCAGCATCCGCTGGCCAGGCAGCAGATGGGGTCACATGTCTCTGGAGGTGTTGTAAGTCTAGGTCTTGCAGGTTGCAGGCCTCTCATGAATATTTGATTCTACAGGATGGGATGACATTGGTTGGGCAGTGAGGGGTTTTGATGGAGCAGCAATGCAGCTTTAGTGGACCAGGACTCACTCTGTTTGGAAACCAATGTTTGTTAAGTAATGGGGTATGTCACAAACATCTTTCCATATGCATGAGAGAAGGGGTTCCAGGCCTGTTGAGTGGCCCACATAAGCTATCACAGCCACCCCATGGCACATGAGGGCCCTATGGAAGGTGACAGAACACACAACCCACAACAACTACGCTTTCACACCAGCGGGAGGGGCAAAGCATCTACAGCCATCAGTAGACAGTCTCTGTGGTGTTGTGACGGGGGATCATTCTGCCATACATTTCCTTCCTCCCCCAACAATACGTCTGAAGCTAACCACACATACAGTGGATACACCTGGATCATATGTGTTAACAGAGTGCATCACAAACGTTAGTGCATGTGTAGGTTTTTAATGATCATGTGGCCTCTCGCACTCAGGGGTTGCAATGGGGTCTATGCAGACAACGCAGTGGCATGTAAGCAGTATAGGAATTAGTGTTCCCAGTTGAGGGGGGCCTCATCCAGTGCTTATTAGTTCTGAGCTGGGAGGGCTGCCTTGTAACATTACGAATTTGCATATTCCGGACGTACAAAGATGTATGACTCCTGAGTTGGCCAGAGTTGAACTCCTCACCAAAGTGGGTAGATTTTTGCAAAAGATGTGTGGAACAGCACAACACCAAAACGTTTGTATGGCTAAGAATAGTGCTTTGCAGGGGACTTGACAAACACCAAATGGATCTGCTGCTGTTTTGAAGACCCACACAGTTAGGGTGCATCTTCACAAGGTGACACAGAGCTCTGTCCTCTTTGTTATGTTATGTATACCATAGCTACATCACTGTTGTTGCAAAGTCATATTCCAGTGACTTGTAGACGTGAATGTCACACATTACTATCAAGGATCATATCTATGAGGTCAGAGGGCTTATTTTGGAGCTGCCTCTACTGACATATGCTCGTGCCTTGGTTGGAGGTTTAGAGATCATGTGCGGCACAGGCCACTTTGCCCACACCAGTTTAACATGCTATCTGAGGTGTGACTATTTATGGGAAGCTGTGCCCTTCATCAGTGTCACTGATCTCAACCATCAGTCCAGGCACATGGTATGGGGTTTCCATTGTCTGTGACATCTGGGATACAGTCAGATGTTTCCACTCACTAGGTAAATCATGTAACCACTGCGCAGGTCTCATATGGAGACATGCGTATAGAAACACATGCACCGTTGATGCCATGTGACGTAGCAACTCATGCATCTCATGAGGTGCGAGATGCGTCTGTTGTATGTTTGTCCAAACACGTTGCACAATGCCATGACAGTGACGCTGAGTCAGGTATGTCTTTGTTTGGCAGGTATGTAGCCCTGAACCGAGCAGCTCCAAGGTTCGCATAGGGGTCTGACTACATTGCTCAAAATAGCTGATTGGGCCTACATATTGGACTTCAAACATTGTGCAAGGGAGAGATGCATGGACATGCGTTAGTGACTGTGGCTGGATGTGGCATACGTCCACGTTGTGACTACCAAATAAACCCCTAGTACGGAGCACACCAGCAAACACAAACATGCACTTTCTACATACTGTGGCTGCTGTGGCACCGTTGTGGGGAGAACATATGTGAGATTGTTGTTTCCCTGATGGGGGGAATAACAAGACCTTCGGTGTGGTTGGGGACAAAGAGGATGTGTGTATGCATCGATTTGATCTACACAACACAGCCATTTCTGTGTGTGTGGGTTAGCAATTATGTGTTGTCGATAGCTCATGTGCAATGTCATCAGGATCAGGAACTGTTTCACCTCTCTGAGATGTCAGATGTGTGTGTGACCTCAATAAACCATATTTTTGACTGGTTTTTCTTTTTTATTAACAAGTTATGTTAGTGATGGGATACCTCTTCCATTGCTCTGTGCGTTAAACGATGTGTTGACCCAGTACGTATGTGAGGTGAGGTCTGCCACATGATTACCCCCACTATGTGCATGACGCCTTTACCCTCTGGTATGATGGACAGAGTCCAGGGTTCTGATGTTATTTGCCTACATCTGTTGTTGATGTGTCCTAACTTTCCTTGACTTGTGGTCCGTTTCTTCCCCTGCAGTGCCATGGAGGTTAGGTACTCCAACACAGAGACCAATGCACTGTAGGGGCTGAGGCTGCTGAGTCTGCTGCAGCTAACAAGCTATTGGCTTCTTAAGCATATTAGCAGTTTGAGCCTTTGTAGAAGCTTGCACTGCAGAGTGGAGTTAACTAACCTAGGAATGTCTTAACAATTCCTTCGTCATGGTGACGTGTTTTTATACAGCTCTCATCTTTGCAGGATCATGAATATGTGATGGGTTCATCACAGCAACATTGTAGTGCTGCTTTCTAGACATACGTTTGTCAACAGTACAGGGGATGTTGACCACTTAACCTGCACACATTGTTGCAGGTGACAAACGTGAGGGCAGGAAGATGTATGTGACCCAATAGCAATGTCTGGTACTCTACCTTTGCATGACACACAGTAGGAGGCTGCCCTGATCACATCATGTGAAATTTACAGGACATGCATGACCGGTGCCTTTGAGTCTGGTTCTTTGTGATGTGGGACATGTGCACACAACAATAGTACATGTGTTTGGAAGACCCATCAGGAACATACCCATGTTCTCGATGTAGGCACCTGTCATGTCAGAGAGCACGAATGTATGGGCGACCAATCAATCTCACACAAATAAAGCTTTATACACCCTGACAGGGGTTTGGGTGGCATCATGTTTGTCAACATTATGTCCCCCCTAGCACACTTAACCATGACAGAGTGATTTGGGAGGGATTCGACCTGCAGACCAGTTGACAGCGGCACCTGTGGTTTTGTGCATAGGTGGTAGGGGCAATCATCCACCTTCTCTAAAGGTGTCTCCGTATAATGTGCTGTAGTGGCAGGATGTCTTGGCCCTATGATTTGTACACATACTGGAAGATCTATGTATCCCATGGCCTGTGCTCACATCGTGTTACTAATGACATGGGCACGCCCCCAATGACATGGTTTTTACAATTCTGCCAGGACATATATTTTATGGAGGACATTCTCCACTTCGTACAGGCACGCTTGTCCTTGGAAGGTATATTGTTCCCCTCTGAGATGTTACAGTCATCACACCCCTCAGGTGAATGCATGGTAACAATGTATGTAGGCTCAGGTAACATGATGTTGTGATACCAATTGGCCACACTATCATTGTGCTATGGTATTGGTGTGAACATACGAGTAATCAGCCAAACACATGTTGCATTTGTCATTGACAGTCATGCAATTGTTACACCAACCGGTGTTGCATTTTGGATGATCTGTGTTTGAACGTAGCTTGTGCCTGCCACATGGTCACATGGCACATTGTGATCAATGGCCACAGTCCTCTGTTCAAACAACACTGATGATGTCTGTGTATGAGTAGTGGCCCACGCCAGGTGGCCACAGCATGGAGCAGGTTTAATGCAACAGGATGAGGCATGTCTTACATCATGGGGTTCCATAGTGGTTTTGGGGTCTTGCCACTCACACTGGCCTTCTATGTTTCGAATGTCCACCTCAATGGCAATGCCATTGACAGTACACCTCTCATGATGGGTATTTTCCTTTGTGAGCCATAACCATTTGGTTTAGGTTACATGAGATGCACGGGTGAAAGAGTATGGGCTTGCAACACGTCTTGGTGCTAGGCCACGTTGGTGGGGAAGAGGTTACTCAGGTTGGCTCATGTGTCCTGCATGCCACTCTTGGCTGATATCCCCCTGCCCATACATTTCAACATATTTGGTGATAGCCATCACCTATGTCGAGAGCAACAATGGTTGTCAGTGACAGAGACAATACCTGCACATGCACCACATATGTTCTGGAAGCAAGGGGGCCTTCCCCATGGTTGATGTGGCATCAGAACCCAATCTGACACCGGGGGTGGTGTAACAAGGTGTGTTTTAATTTCCGCCAGACGTTTCATTGTGTTGGTGCAATGTACCTTGGGGAATATTTCATTTCTAGGATATTTGCAGGACTGCAGAGAAACAAAATGACAGTGGCACAGGGGGATCCGTACCATACACTTTTATAAGCAAGGCCAGGTACAATGACCCGCTTAATCTGTGGGAAGCCATTACGTGGGCCAAGTGTTTTTGGACAGGAAACCTAACCATACACAGGTGCTGTGGGTTGCTTACAATAGCTTTCCTATACAACATTGTAGACTGTTTGCATACACGCTCTGTCGGTACTAATGACACCCACATGTATGGAGAACATCCTGCTGGTGCTGTGCCATTTTGTGTTCCCATTGAGACCTGCATACATAGTTGCATCTGTGGATATGTGTGCAGTGACACCTATCTGCAGTGTGACTGCCAGCCTAAACGCATCAAAACAATACCCTGTGGCCCCCTTGCATGACGTAGCCTGACCATGCCACATTGAGAATGACAATGATGGTGTACTTGCTAACCCCGGTAACCCTGTTTTGGTCTTGCAAGCCATTTGTTGTGACGTCACCTACACATGTCCTGGACAACGGTCCCAATGGCAACATCATATTCTACCAAACGTCACTGATTTGTTCCTACAAGGAACATTGTATGGGTGTCCATATTCACCTTGCCAGGGCCCACTCCCATGACATTTGGGTTTATGCACGTCCCAGGATAACAATGTTTCACATGGGGTACGTGCAAGCTGTGTAGGGACTACTTATAACACTGTTGTTGGAAAGAAGACTGTGCGTGACAGACGTAGTAATGACCCAGTCTGGCCTATATCTTGTAGAAATGTCACTATGACCTAAGACCTGTATGATGACAGCAGGTGTATTTTGATAAACCATGGACAGACACCAAACAAACACACTACGCAATTGCCACCTGTGCTCATGTGGCTGCTTGTGTCTGTGGTGTCCAACCACAAGAGGTGACTGTAGCTTTCCTACAACATCAGTTCTGTTCACCTGCTACAAGGTAATGGATTTGTAGGAGGTGTGAGGATGGGTAACCTAACTATGCATAAAGTGAGGGGAATATGGCTCTGTTACAGCCTTTGGGAATATCTTTGCCTAGGTCATGGAGATGTTGTACCTATACACACATCAACATGTGCACATAGCTTTTCATCGTGATACATCACAGACATGTGTGATGAGATAGTGACCTCACAGACTATGTGAGAGGTGCAACTTACCTGTCATAAACTACCACAACATGTGACTGCCATACCCACCAATTCAATGTGGCCTACGGCCCCATGGGGGTTGCGTGTTGTGCCACACATCATCAGCTGCATATCCCATTGCAGTGGGATAATAGACAAGCGACCTTACACAGGTCATAGGACTCCTGGAGATAGGGAGAATGTATTGAACTGGTTAGGCACACACAACCATATCACCAGGGTGCGTGATAGACCACTGTGATGGCCTCACTTAACTCCTGGGGAAAGGGATGCTCTATTAAACTCTTTATTCACACACAACCATATCAACAGGGTACGTGATAGCCAAGTGTGGTGGCCTCACTTAACTCCTGGGGAAAGGGAGGATCTATTAAACTCTTTATTCACACACAACCATATCACCAGGGTACGTGATAGCTGACTGTGATGGCCTCACTTAACTCCTGGGGAAAGGGAGGATCTATTACACTCTTTATGCACACACAACCATATCTCCAGGATGAGTGAAAGGCCACTGTGATGGCCTTTCAGGACTCCTGGAAATAGGGAAGATGTTTTGAACTGTTTCAGCACACAAAACCATATCTCCAGGATACATGAAAGGCCACTGGGATGGCCTCTCTGGACTCCTGGAAATAGGATAGATGTAATGAACTGTTTCAGCACACAAAACCATATCTCCAGGATGAGTGAAAGGCCACTGTGATGGCCTTTCAGGACTCCTGGAAATAGGGAAGATGTTTTGAACTAGTTCAGCACACTAAACCATATCTCCAGGATACATGAAAGGCCACTGTGATGGCCTTTCAGGACTCCTGGAAATAGGGAAGATGTAATGAACTGTTTCAGCACACAAAACCATATCTCCAGGATGAGTGAAAGGCCACTGTGATGGCCTTTCAGGACTCCTGGAAATAGGGAAGATGTTTTGAACTAGTTCAGCACACTAAACCATATCTCCAGGATACATGAAAGGCCACTGTGATGGCCTTTCAGGACTCCTGGAAATAGGGAAGATGTAATGAACTGTTTCAGCACACAAAACCATATCTCCAGGATACATGAAAGGCCACTGTGATGGCCTTTAAGGACTCCTGGAAATAGGGTAGATGTTTTGAACTAATTCAGCACAAACAACCATATCTCCAGGATACATGAAAGGCCACTGGGATGGCCTTTCAGGACTCCTGGAAATAGGGAAGATGTAATGAACTGTTTCAGCACACAAAACCATATCTCCAGGATGAGTGAAAGGCCACTGTGATGGCCTTTCAGGACTCCTGGAAATAGGGAAGATGTTTTGAACTAGTTCAGCACACTAAACCATATCTCCAGGATACATGAAAGGCCACTGTGATGGCCTTTAAGGACTCCTGGAAATAGGGTAGATGTTTTGAACTAGTTCAGCACAAACAACCATATCTCCAGGATACATGAAAGGCCACTGGGATGGCCTTTCAGGACTCCTGGAAATAGGGAAGATGTAATGAACTATTTCAGCACACAAAACCATATCTCCAGGATACATGAAAGGCCACTGGGATGGCCTTTCAGGACTCCTGGAAATAGGGAAGATGTAATGAACTGTTTCAGCACACAAAACCATATCTCCAGGATACATGAAAGGCCACTGTGATGGCCTTTAAGGACTCCTGGAAATAGGGTAGATATTTTGAACTTTTTCAGCACAAACAACCATATCTCCAGGATACATGAAAGGCCACTGGGATGGCCTTTCAGGACTCCTGGAAATAGGGAAGATGTAATGAACTGTTTCAGCACACAAAACCATATCTCCAGGATACATGAAAGGCCACTGGGATGGCCTTTCAGGACTCCTGGAAATAGGGAAGATGTAATGAACTGTTTCAGCACACAAAACCATATCTCCAGGATACATGAAAGGCCACTGTGATGGCCTTTAAGGATTCCTGGAAATAGGGTAGATGTTTTGAACTAGTTCAGCATAAACAACCATATCTCCAGGATACATGACAGGCCACTGTGATGATCTTACAGCACCCCTGGGGATAGGGATATTGTTTTGTACTTTGACAGCACACAGACCAATATCACCATGATGACAGGTGAGCCAGTGTGATGGCCTCTCTAGTCCCCTGGTGATAGGGTGTATGTATTACATTGCTTGAGCACACACAACCGTATCTCCAGGGTGACTGATAGCCCACTGTGATGAGCTCTCAGGACCACTGGGGATAGGGGGGCATATTGAACAACATTGGCAAAAACAACCAGATCACCTGGGTGATTGACATACCATTAATGCTTTGCTTCACATACCCTTTCTGTGGACGGAAAGGTTTTTTGCTGCAGCTACACATTTCACCATATTCATATGATGTGATTTGGATCTAATTAAGCTGATCTATAGGTTTGCTTTATTACAGTATGTGTTGGCACGTCCACAGCAGCAACTGCCAGGTAATAAGGCTAGCATCATGACCTGTGTGACCATATCCATCACCACCTGGGTACAGGTCAAACCTGTCACATGTTATACAAAGACAATATGGGATGTATGTTCAGCTGCAGCACATTACTGACACACAATACCTGACCCCAACAGCATGAAGATCTGCAATGCACACAGGCTCTAGATATATATGTCTATTTCTAATGACCTGTCCCCATCCACTTACCTCCCTTGGGAAGTCAGCTTCTCTATTGAATCTTCTCTGTAGCCGTTCCCAGGCCCTGCGGACCTTTCTGCTGTCCCTGTACCTGTTTTGCCCGGGGAAGAGCTTATCCTGCCTTGTGGCAATCAGGCGAGATAGGATGCGGAGCTCCCGAGGAGTGAATGCAGGCTTTCTTGTTCTGGTCGCCATTTTGAGATATTATCACCTGATTGCACGCAGCATCATTGACGCGCATGCGCCCCGCAAATGCCACACATTTCCAATGTTTTACGTGCAACTGCGCCCCGCAAATGGCGCAGTTTAGGGACGTATGACGTCCAACTGCGCCCCAAAAATTGGCGCACTTTGGCGACGTAACACGTCTCATTGCGCTCCGCATCTGCTGCATGTTTTATACATTTTTTGTGCTACAGCGTCCCGCAACTGGCGCAATTTATAAACATATGACGTTCAACTGCGCCCCGCACATTGTTTTGCGGAACGAGTTGCGCACATGCGCACCACAACTGCAATATACAGTGCTGTGTGTCTCTTATTTAAAACACATAAATATTTCATGACCTTATGGTGTTGACACATTTGGGACTTGAACTTATCATCACTTCCACACTGGTTCTTAGGCATTTGTTTGATGTGATGTGCTACGCCTTTCACATTGCACTGACTGCCACTACAACTGCTACTTCAACAAGGTGTTTTGAGGGACCATCAAATTGGCCTATCAGGCACCCTGGTGATATGGGGATATGTGTCGCAATAGATGATATTCACTACTCCATCTCAATGTCAACCCATAAATTATGTATGTGATGGCATGGGGGGGGGGGTTTGCATCTGCACATGCTACATCCACATTAGGTTGCATAGCACACATATTGAGCTTATTGAGATTGGCATGCGATGGACATGGATGTAGATGTTAGGTGGATGTGCTGACATACAGAGTGAGTGGCTGGGGTGTGCGCCACATTCACTGTCATACCTACCTATGTTACAGACGTCGTGTTTTCCTTCACACCGTCAGCCTAATCTATATGACTTGCTGGCACATTACTATCTACTATCAACAGTGGTTTGTGTGGCCTTTGCTTTTTGGATTTGTTTTTTGAACAAACACACTGTGACAATGCAATAACCTAGTGTGGCACATCAGGTACCCTATGAGTCACTTCAGAGAGGACAATATGAGGTGCAGTGTCCACAACAGCACCTTCTAATGTTCAAATAAACAAACCTTATAGGGTACTTTTGAGGAACCTTCATGCTACAGCATTGAGGGTGTTGTTGGTGGCACCACCAAATGACATTACAAAGGGAAGAGGCCTCAGAGAGCCATATTAGATTAGACCACTGTAGAATCAGAGGCATTACCTATGTCTCTACACGTTGTGACGTCACAGGGGGCGAAATCTCCATAGCTCTGTGTATGAGAGACACTCCTCCTTGAACCCCTAGGCCAGTCTGCTGATCAGTATAGCCCTAATTAATATGCATGAGATCTATAGGCATCAGAGCTACCCTGGCAACCTCACAGATTTGTGGCCCTACAGGTCTGTATTTTTAGACCCCTGTCTTACACCTCTGTCATTTAGGTGTGTGACTGTACAAAGTGCAGATGTCAGTGACATGAAAAGCATATATACTCACTGTGACATACTTCCTCAATTCTCATGACCACCATGCAGTTGTATAATCAATAAGATGTTGGTGGTGGTGAGAGGCAGAGAAGCATGTTACACAGTTTATGTGAACTTTTTGATGTCTTGCACATCAGCACCTTGCCCACTTACAAACGTTAATGACAGAGATGTTTGGCAGGGTTGTTGATGGCCAGCCCTGAAGGGCCACACACCACTCCGTTTGGCAAGACATCTGTAATGCATATATATCTCATGCATCTTCATTTGTAGTAACATAAACACACGTCATGGCTAGACTTTCGCGGAGGACTGCTTCAGAACCACTGCCATAGCTGCTAACACACCCCTGGCTGGCTACAGTTTGAGTATGGGCCAACACATGACCTGTTTGCTTTCTTTACCAAGATAGACTTCAAACACACATACCCATGATGCACTGCACATGTAAATAAGCAGTCTACAAATAACAACAATATGGTTTATGCAGCCACAGAAACACCTACGTATGAAAATGAATAATGAGCGTGTAGGTTAATGACACAGAGTTAGTCTTGGACATCACATTGTGCGGCTCCTGTGCTCACCCTGAATGTGAGAGGGGAAACCCAGAACCATGACCACAGCACCTGGCTCAGCTAAGATAGCCTATGGTGTGAGTCCACATCAGTGACAGTGTCTGATGAGTAGCACTTGTAGATGCACATCCACATACACTTATGGCCATCTGTTATTTCCCTGTGACGTTTAGCCCTTGAGCAATTTGGTGCAACCACATTAGTCATATCCTGTGTGGTGGCCACCGCCACATAGGGGGAGGGGGAAGAGGTGTGTTTGACAGACAGACGGACGGATTCTGTGACAACACCCAAACGTACCAATCAAACTCATCACTGCAATGGTGCTGCTGGTGGGAAGTGATAACCTCTGTCCAGCAGAGAAAAATACAACATACAGCGTGGTGCATGCATTTATGTGAACATCAATAAGGTGAAAGCAGACAGGTGGCATGCCTGGAAATGCTCAGCAGCCCACCACCACTATCTGACATTGTCCAGCAGCAAACACAGACAAGCTGCAGCTGTTACACCCTTCAAAGTGTGGCACCCTTACACATACTAGGTGCAAGCAGTCTGATAGCTAGTCCATAGTGCATACTACTGGAGACAATGTGTGCAACCCAAACTGGGACGTCTGCACACGCACCAAGCAGTTACATTCGTGATTGGGCTCCAAAAGGCAACCCATAGATATCACTTGCAAAAGATGTTGTTGCCACTACAGCTGACCTAGCCATGCTATGGTAACTGCTCAGTCAGGGTGAGAGTGACCTTCCAGGAGGACATGCTTGGGCTACCTTGTCCATGCTACTGATGACCACACACTGCAATTTCAGTTACATTGCCCTACGTTCTGTCCTCATGCATCCTGCCGAGACCAGCCTGTCGGGGGTCTAACCACAATACCTAGCACCTCATTATGCACAATGGCAAGCTAACATTAGACACAGTACAAACATTGTGTGCTGAGTAAGGTGTTGCATACATCACACACTGGATGTACAGCCACACAATCCCACAGCTATGCCATCACTGTGCTACTATAGATAGTTTTTCCAGTCTATACCAAATCAGCAGTCGTGGACACAGTGCATGCATGGCTAGGCTATGCAATAGTGCTACTGTCACACCCCAAGGTGGGGAACATTGTCAAACAACAGACCTGAGACACACTCCACAAACATCAGACATATTGGTGTGATACCACTCAATAACCATATTGTGATGAACGTAGACATTGATATCTGCCACTGATCACATCAACATGTTGCTATATGTGTGGTGTATTTCAAGGTTTATGGTGACAGTGCTACAGTGCGCACATACTAGTTTTAAGAGATGGACGCAACGCACACTATCATGACTGTCCAATAGGCTTTGGGTCCTGAAGCCTGTGTATCTGGTCATTTTGTCTCCTGTTGGTCGGTACTCTCTGGCAGAGGTCCCCAACTCCAGTCCTGTTGGAACAGACACTGCTAAATTTTCACAAATGTGCCTCAGAAATATGCATGAGATATATCTGCATACCATGGACCGGCACATGCAGATGAACAGAGACATCTTTATTTAAGACATCATAACATGTGAATCAATTGTGGCCCTCCAGGACTGCATTTGAGGAAATCTGATCTATGTGATGCACATTTCTCTCATATATGTCCACTTTGAGAGACAATATACATGTACTGTCCCTGTTTGCACTTTCGGCACTACAGGTGGTTTGTTTTTTTTAAAAAAATTGGGGGATGTGACAATTGCGGGGATTGGTTTGGCAGACCTGACACACATGATTTGAACTTGTGACTTTCACCTCCTGCAGTCACTGCCTGTGTGCTTTGCACCACCTTCTTGACACAGAGACAGTGCATTTCCAGGAAAATCCATGTCTGTTTGTCAGACTAACCCTGTCTGTTGCACTACACAGCACCCACCTAAAAACGGATAGGCCATGGTGTGATGTGGACAGGTGTCACCAGTTCCCCTGCCGTCAACATGCTCACATGGCCTTATATTGGAGTCTGCATAAACCTTTAATGATGTGGGACACTCCAGGACTGCTTTTGGTTGACTCTGCTGTAGGTGATGCACATGTTTATGTGGTGGGTACTGTTGAAGGTAACATAAAAATATGCCAAACAATCTTGGGTTCTCAACAGAAAATTATCAGTCTTTAATGCCTGGTTTTTTAAGGGTACACTTATGTGGACTAGTTGCAAGGAGCCACAGACAGAATTTGAACCTGTGACCTTCTGTTGTTGCACACACTGTCTGTGTACACTGCACCACTGTTTCTAAACATATATTCTGCATTCCCAGGGCAGTCCATGACTTTACATCTGACAGAGCCTGTCTGTTGTTGTGTACGGTGCCAGGCTACACACGCCTACGGCACTGTCTGCTCTGGCTTGCAGTCACTGCCCCGTCCACCACCTCTACCCCTCGGCCAACATGCAGACATGTCCTTATCTGGCAAGCCCATATAACCTGATTGCGTTGTGGCACTCCAGGACGGAATTTGAGGGAATCGTCTGTACATAATGCCCATTGCTCTGGTTTGTGTGCGGTGTGGGGTAAAATGTAGGTGTTGAGACCATGCTTATGTTCTCTGCAGTACAGCAGTGTGTGAACTCTCACTGTTTAGTGGTGGTTAAAAATATGGGTACTGGGTTGCCAGGAGCCACAGCTGTGATTTGAACCTGTGAACCTCTAGTCATACAGGCACTGGCTGTGTCCGCTGCACCACACTGTGCCCACAGAGACAGTGCACTATCTGGAGATAGGAAACCTGGCCGCACGAGCCTGACACCCTGCTCTGCATAGGTTTACTGTGGACACGTTTTCCTTGTATGGGGACAGAGGTGCAGAACACACACAAATATGCCCTCCAAATAAGGGCAGTCAAAGAAATAAACCAAACAGTGCATCAGTGATATCACTGGGAAACCTGATATGCATTCCCAGGACAGCTCCTTTACATTGCAGTGCTTTTGAATGAGTCCACGGACCATAGACCCTTCCAATATTCATTTCAATTCTTTGGAGCTTTCCTGGGAGTGTTTATTATTGTTGCCCATTAATAGCAGTGTTGCCCAGCAGAAGTAAACTTTTTGCATACTTGGTTGTGGTTATTTTCATGTTAAATTAGCGAGTTTGTTCTGTGCACATGTTTCACACTGCTCACGTTTTTTGGGTTTCCACGATTTTGCTGTACATTGCTGACGGAAATGGTTTCTCTTCCCTTTAAATCACCTCTAACGCGGGTGTTTCACTGGCGGTATTTTTTCCTTGTAAATTCGGGCACGCTCCTGTGCGGGGAGTCTCTCCCCTCCCACATTCCACCCATTGACCCCATCTCTCCGCCCCTCGGGGGCCTTCCTCCGCCCTCATTTTGCCTTTCCACGCCTCTATCGCACATGAGCGCCCCGCAAACGTGCGCGTTTTCAGCACACGCGTGCGGGACCCGTTAATGTGCCGCGCACGCGTACGGGGTGCTTAAGAGCACTTAAATGCATCATTTTAGGGCGCTCATGTGCGCACCGCACAAGTGCCCCGTTTAGTAAACATACCCAATAGGCTTCAATGGCAACATTTGTGCTTATAGTTGATGACCTCTTAGCTCCTCTACGACCACAACTAAGATTCCTCACAGATGATACTGACACCGAGGACTCCTGCCTTCTTCCCTGTCCAGCACAGCCTCGACCTTTGCCTCAACCTATAACTTGACTCTTTGCTGCAGGCGATGTTACCGGCTCAACATCAGCCTCACATTCACTTGGCGACCAACTGCTGTCGCCATCTGAATCATGACTGTCATCATCAGATTTATTGCCCGAACTTGCCTGATATGCTTCTTCGCTTGCTGAATATGCTGCATCATCAGACGACTCAGAGCCGTCACTGTCAGCATCTCGTTGCAATATTTCTCTTACTTGGGCAGCTGAATACTTTCATTTTGACATCATAAAAAATAATCTAAAATAAATAAACAAAGATAAAGTTGAATAAAATGCAAAGCAGTTTTACTATAGGTGTACAATAATCGTGATGAACGAGCTGAAAGCCTTTAGATTTCATCGGAACTAATGAGAGAACGTATGATATCAATTACAGAAAATGTATAATTTTCATAAAATAAGAGTACAAAAAATAAATGATACATAATTAATGATAAATACCTTTGTCAGATAAAAAAATTTACAAAACTGCAAATTGTATCACGATCCAAACCGGACGTAAGCAACTGGGATCAAAAATGACCCCACTGGTACTCTGTGCTGCAATTCATCACTAGCGTCACCTAGCGGATGAAAATTATTCCTCTCATGGTGCAATATAAAGAGAATATTGACATGTGAAAAGTCATAAAAAGATTGCATTCTTGAACAACTAGTTTCCGAGATACGCGCTGTGAAACTTGCAATGGGGTCACTTTTGACCCCATCGGTACTCCCAGGGTTAATGGCTTATATCTTATTCTGTGATGTTAGAACACTTTTCTTTTTTTTTTATATTTAAGTTTTTATTGTTGACATTACATAACATAACCACATACATGTATCAATAACACTCCATTATCTATACATTCGGTACCCAGCAACCTAAATTTCTATACAACATTGTACTCCAAATAGTATATTAGCCATTGTTCCATATTTTAAGCTTCCCCTACTATCCTAATATGTATCCATAATAAACAGGCTAACTGTACCTTGTCTCTATTCATTTGTATTATTACCCATAGTTGTCCGCCTTATTATATTATTTATAAATTTCTATTGTCAGCAGTGCAGTAACACAACCAACACAAACAACAATACACCCCATATCCTGCTATACAAAAGTATCTAACCCCCACTCCAGCCTTTTACCGTATTTTGATATCCCCCCCACCCTTACCCATCCCCCTCTAAAGCACTCAACTCCCGCAGCCCTCCCATCCACCCCCTGTCCCCTGCCCCCTTGATTCCCTCTGGGCCTCCTGAGCTTAGAAAAGCCCGCCGTACCCTACCCCCTCTCCCTGTGACAAGGAACCAAACTAGCATAGCCCCCTGACAGTCGAAGCACCCCCTCCTAATCACCCCTACCCCCCTGCCCCCCTACCCCCCCCCGGTACCCCCGTCCCTCCCCCCCCCCCAACCCCAGAACACGTCCCAATACACCCCACCGTCCTTCAAACCCAGCCAATCTCTGTCGGCGTGCTGCCGTTAACTTTTCCATAAGAACTATAAACCTAAGGCGTCTTTCAAACTGCTCTACTGAGGGCATCTCTTTGTGCTTCCACGCTGCAGCAATCTCACACCGGACTGCACTCAAACAAGCCTGCACCATCTTACCCCCCCCCCCGTCCTCTTCCCCCCTCCCCCCACAGAGCCAACAACAAGATAGCGGGCTCCAACTCCACCTCTGTCCCCAATTTCTCTTTAATCCACCCCGTTAGCCACTTCCAATACCTCTGTACCTTCTCACAGCTCCACCAAACATGCCAAAACGTCCCTATCTCCCCACACCCCCTCCAACAGAGAGGAGATACCTCCCTATAGATTTTATGCAAGCGATTAGGAGTATAGTACCACCGCATCATAACCTTGTAACTATTTTCCTTGGCCCCGCTAGAGCTGAGCCCCCTCCTAATCTGGTCCCACACCTTTTTCCACTCCACCACCGTTAAAGTCCTACCAAGGTCTCTCTCCCACTGCACCATATACCTATGCTTCCCTCCACCACCCCCTAAAACCACCTTGTACAATCCAGACACCATTCCCCTGGAGCCTCTCTTCCCAAACCACATTGCCTCCAACCCCGAGACCTCCTCTCCCAACCCTTCCATCCCTACTACCTTCCTTAAAAACGAACTAATTTGCACATAGGCAAACCTATCCTCAGCTGCCAAATTAAATTCCGCTTGCACCTCCTTAAAACTCCTCAACACACCCTCCTCCACCAGTTGAAAGCTACATACCAAACCCTTCTTTGTCCATAGATCAAACCTGCCACCGTCCCAGCCCGGTTTAAAAGCTCTACACCCCCTCCACGGTGTCATCACCGAAAACTCTGTTCTCCTTCTAGCTATATCCGGTCCCCAAACTTTATCCCATATCCGCACTACCTGCCTCATCCCCGGCGACCCTCGCCCCAATTTCCCCCTCCCCCCCTCGGCGCCCAGAGCCAAGCAGCTAAGCGACATCCACTAACCCTCCCTTTCTCCAGGCTCACCCAAGGGCGCTCCTCCCCCCCCCTCCCTCCAGCCCAGTACATGAGCAAGCTGTGCCGCCCAGTAATAAGCCTTCAAATTAGGAACCCCCAACCCCCCCTCCTCCTTTGGATCAAACTTCACCTCCCGCACAACTCTTGGCGGCTTCCGTTTCCAGATGTAACTGAACACCCGCCGTTGTAGGGCCCGCAGCACCCCCTCCGGGACCTCCACCGGTAAGGCATGGAATAAATAAAGCAAACGGGGTAAAATATTCATTTTGATGGCCGCTATTCTCCCCAACCATGATATCTCCATCCTCATCCAACCCGCTAAATCTCTATTAATATTTCTAAGAAGTCTCGGATAGTTAGTAGTAAATAAAGTCTCATACTTATCCGTGATATGAACCCCCAGGTAACCCAGGGACCCATGCACCCATCACAACTGAAACATTCTCTGCAGCCTCCCCTCAGTTAGAACACTTTTCAACAGCAATTTTAATCTTCTGTAATACTCTTTACTGATCTTGTCTCTCAAACATTTTTCTTGATTGTTTTTTCCTTGTCTACTCCTAGCTATTGATATATATCTTCCTCTTCAAGTTTTCTGATATCACAATTCTCAGTAAGGGAGATGTTTTCTGGTTTACTTAGTTTTCTTCTAAGGAAGGTTGCCTTAGCAAATTTTTCAAGGCCAAGAGACATCTTGATGTCATCTGAGAAGATTTTCACTACATGGAGTTGTTCAATTAAATATTGGTCACTGGAACCATAGAGCTTCAGATCATTTACAAATAGTGTCATGTTACCTCTAAGTTGTTATCTTCTTTAGAATTAAGGCTAATCCATATTCAAAAAATTTGATGAGAGTACTCGGTAGATTAAGCACCATAAAAAATTGAAGTGGCAACAGGAAGTCTCCCTGAAATATTCCTCGCTGGATCTTGATATTAGGAATGATGAATTGACTACCTTCATATGTCAGATAAGAACATCTGATTTATTTATTTATTTAACAGGTTTTCTTTACTGCTTCATCCTTAAATCAAGGCAATTTACATTTCAACTCAGAATTTACATGGTACAGTATAACAGAATAACTTATTTTCAGGGAACAGTATGCTAACAATATACTGACAGCAACATAACAGTTGAATAGTAAGTTAACAAATATGCAGAATGTTAATCCAAGAGAGGAACATTAGGTGTGGGTACCCTTACCTTGTACCCAACTTATGTACAATTTGTATTTACAGTAGGTGATCTTATTACAGTTGTCTTAGTTAATTGAGCTTTGTGTATGTTTTTATCCAACATGGTGGGTTTGCATCATAGTAGAGTTGCCTTAGGTGATGCTACCAAAGTAGTCTGTGTATAGATGTGTTTTACATTTTTTTCTGAAGTCCTTAATGTCTTTGATGGATCTTATGTGTTTCATTAATGCATTCCAAAATGCTGGTGCTGACAAGGAAAATGCTCTATTGGACGTGTTGTGCTTAGACTTTGCATAGATGCTAGATATGAGAATCATGTTCTTGTTGTTGGTCTTCCTAGGTCTGTTGTCTGGATCCTTCGTAATCAATTCCTTTAGTATATTGGCTGCGTTAAATGTTAGTATTTTGAATGTAATAAGAATGATCTTAAATCTTCTGTGATAGTGTATTGGTAGCCAGTGCATATGGTTAAGAAGTGGTGTGATGTTTTCATATTTTGCTGAGCCTCTGATTATGCAGGCTGCCATGTTTTGTGCCATCTGAAGCATGTGGATTGATTGTTCTGGGATGCCCTGATTGACTGAATTGCAGTAATCCAGTATTGGCGTGATTATTGCTTGGACTACTGTGCGGAAGTTGTCCTGGGTAAGAAGTGGTTTCAACCTCCATAATATTTTCATTTTTTTATGTGCAATATGTGTGGTCTTAATAATGTGTAATTCTAGGTTTAAGGTCTGGTCCAGGATCACTCCTAGATAGTGGACTTCTTGTTTTACATTTATACTGGAACTGGATAGTTGAATTGTGCTTGGTGGCATGAATGCTTGGTTTGTAGATATGAAAAAAAATCTCTGTCTTCTTATAGTTTATGTTTAAGTCATAACTGCTGAGCCATGAGATTGTGTCTTTGAGGCAGTTAATTAGATTTGTGTTTTCTGGTTTATCAGGGTCAACTGGAGTGAAAATCATTATATCATCAGCATATAGCCTAAATTGTACGTTATGTTTCTTTATGACGTTGCAAATAGGTTGTATATCTCACTTGGTTTGCAGCTTGTCGTGCTGTGAGGGCTTGTGTGCATCAGTGATGCTGAGAGCTAAACTATCAGTAGTTTAACTACTGGCAGGGTCTGCCAAGATGGACAGGTCTCAGCTGAGATGCCAGACCAAGACAAACCACCCAACTAGGCAGCAGCAGAATGGGATAGTGTTGACGGCGGAGGATCACATTTCTGTGACAACGGCAACAAAACCAAACTTAAACTGCGCGGAAGAAAGGCCCGGCAATCTACTTCTGTATCTTGCCATGAAAACCCAATGGATAGTTACAACAAAACAAATTGTGCTGTAGTGCTGGAAGATGAGACCCCCAGGTTGGAAGGCACTCAACTAGCTACTGGGGAAGAGCTGAAGACTTTTCAGAGTAAAGCCAGCATTTATGATGTGGTTGGATCAAAGCCCTCGGGACGTCTGACTGCTGATGTAGCTGCGCATGAAATGAGAGTCAGAAGCTGTAAAGATGTCTTACACATTGGAACATGGAACGTACGAAGCATGAACCAAGGGAAGTTGGAGGTGGTCAAGAATGAAATGGAAAGTGTACAACTTGATCTGTTGGGTGTCAGCGAACTGAAATGGACTGGCATCGGGCACTTTGCATCAGATGATCACATGGTCTACTATGCTGGAAATGAAAGACAAAGAAGAAATGGTGTTGCATTTATAATAAAGAAGAAACTTGCAAGAACTGTAATGAAATACAATGCAGTCAGCGAACGCTTAATCTCTATTCATCTACGAGGAATGCCTATCAACACAACTATAATTCAAGTATATGCCCCAACAACAGCTGCAGAAGAGAATGAAATTGAAGAGTTCTATGAACAAGTACAAGCTGAAATTGACAGAACATGCAAACAGTATATCCTGATAGTCATGGGTGATTGGAACGCAAAGGTTGGCAACAAAGAAGAAGACAAAGTAGTTGGAAAATATGGACTTGGCAACAGAAATTAAGCTGGAGAAAGACTGATAGAATTCTGCAAGACCAACGATCTATTCAACTCGAACACCTTCTTCCAGCAACACAAGCGGCGACTGTACACATGGACTTGACCTTATGGATTGTATAAAAATCAAATTGACTACATCTGTGGAAGTCAACGATGGAAAAGCTCTATAACATCAACAAAGACAAAACCTGGAGCTGACTGTGGTACAGATCATCAACTACTAGTATGCAAACTCAAGCTAAAGCTGAAAAAGAGCAAACCACTCATGAATGCAGCAAAATATGACCTTGAGAATATACCACTGAAATTTAAAGACTGCCTGCAAAATCGATTTGCTGCTTTAGATACAAATGATAGAGTTCCAGAAGAGTTATGGAATGATATCAAGAAGGTTGTGTTGGAAGAAAGCGAGAAGTCTCTACAAAAGGTAAAAAAGAAAAAACGGCCAAAATGGATGACGGAAGAAACTCTGAAAATTGCCCAGAAACGCAGAGAAGCTAAAGCCAGAGGAGAAAGAAAGACAATCACAGAACCCAACAGAGATTTCCAACGTGCAGCAAGACAGGACAAGGAAAAGTACTACAATGACGGATGCAAAGAAATAGAAGCAGAAACTAATAGAGGAAGAACAAGATCAGCTTTCCTAAAGCTACGAGAGTTAAAGAAAAAGTTCCAGCCTCGAATTGGAATGTTACAAGATGCTCAAGGTTCTATGTTGAATGATGCTGAGAAGATCAAGAAAAGATGGAAGGAATATACAGAGTTTTTATATGATAAAGATCAAGTGGACCAACAGCCGTTTCAACCTGTACCTTATGATCTGGAACCATTGGTGATGAAAGAAGAAGTTGAAGCAGCATTGAAAGCCTTATCAAAGAACAAAGCACCAGGCATTGATTGCATTCCCATAGAAGTATTACAGAAATCTGATGCAGCTGTTACCAAGAAATATGGAAGACAGCATCATGGCCAACTGACTGGAAAAGATCTGTGTTTATACCAATACTAAAGAAAGGTGATCCAACTGACTGTGGAAATTATCGCACAATCGCTCTGATCCCACATGCCAGCAAGATTCTACTGAAGATTATTCAAAAGAGATTACAATCATACCTGGAACAAGAACTACCTGAAGTGCAAGCAGGGTTCAGAAAAGAGCGAGGAACGAGAGACATCATTGCGGATGTGAGATGGATCCTTGAAAAGACTAAATAATACCAAAAGGATATCTATTTGTGCTTTTTAGACTATAGCAAAGCTTTTGACTGTGTAAATCATGAGAAACTCTGGGCCACATTAAGAAGCATGGGTATACCAGAACACCTGATCGTTCTCTTGCACAATCTGTACATTGATCAAGAAGCAACAGTTCGAACGGAACAAGGAGAAACAGAATGGTTTAAAATAAGCAAAGGTGTAAGACAAGGCTGCATACTTTCCCCCTACCTGTTTAATTTATATGCAGAACAAGTCATCAGAGAAGCAGGATTGTATGAAGACAACAGAGGTGTGAAGATTGGTGGAAGACTCATCAATAACCTTCGCTATGCTGATGATACCACATTACTGGATGAAAGTGAAGATGATCTGAAACATTTGCTTCTCACAATCAAATAACATAGTCTCAAAATGGGCCTGCACCTTAATGTAAAGAAGACAAAGATCATGACAACTGGCATAATCAACAGGTTCATCGTCGAAGGAGAAGAAATTAAAATCATGAATAACTTTAACCTACTTGGATCAACTATCAATAAAGAAGCAATAAGCAGTCAAGAAATCAAACGACGCATTGCTCTTGGCAGAATGGCTATGAAAGACCTAGATAATATTCTGAAGAGCAGAGATGTCTCTCTCCATACAAAGATTCGACTTGTTCAAGCCATGGTATTTTCAATAACATCATATGGATGTGAAAGCTGGACAGTGAAAAAGATAGACAGGAAGAAAATTGATGCCTTTGAATTATGGTGCTGGCGGCGAATACTGTGTATACCATGGACTGCCTGAAGAACAAACCAGTCTGTACTAGAGGAGATCAAACCTAAGCTTTCTTTAGAAGCTCAGATGACAAGACTTCGACTTTCATACTTTGGACACATCATGCGGAGAGAGAGATCATTAGAGAAAGACATCATGCTTGGCAAGACAGAAGGTCAACGCAAAAGAGGAAGGCCAGCAATGAGATGGATCGATACAATAACAGCAGCTACGGGTACCAGTCTGTCAACAATGAGCCGCCTGACTGAAGACCGAACACAATTTAGGATAGCTATCCAGAGGGTCGCCATGAGTTGACTCCGACTCGATGGCACTTAACAACAACAACATATATATGTTAAAAGGCAGCGATGACATTGCTGAGCCTTGTGGAATTTCCGGTTTTATACTAAATGGTGTGGATTTGTTGTCTTCCAGTTAGGAAAGATTTGAACCATTTATATGTAAGATGGCAAGGTCCAATTTCTTTTAGACACAGCAGAAGTAGTTTGTGTGATACAATATCAAAAGCCAATGATATATCTAAGAATATGATCAGAAAACCTTTCATAATATTGTCTATGTCCTGGTGAATACTATCTAGCAAGGATGTTAATAGATTTTCTATGCCGTGATTGGTTCACAACCCATACTGGTGAAGGTCTAATGGAGCATGTAAGTTGATATGGTCTTGCAGTTGTAGCTGTACAACCTTTTCTATAATTTTGGCTAGGAGTAGCAAGCTTGAAATTGGCCAGTATGAACTAGAATCCAATTTATTGAGCATGTTGTTTTTGATGATTGGCCTTATTTATTTATTTGCATTCTCTTATATACCGCACTATTCTGCATCAGCACAGTTTACATTGAACAAACTGAAATTACATTGAACCGGGCATTACAACTTGGAGATAACTATTTTACAGGGAACATGAACTATGGAGGGTTAAGTGGCTTGCCCAAGACCACAAGGAGCACCTGTGGGACTAGAAATCCCAGTCCTTCCGGCCCAAGGTTGCTGTCCTTTAGTGGGATTTGAACCCCCAACCTTCCGTCCTGAAGTACCTTGCCCCAAACACTAGGCCACTCCTCCACTCCTTTTGTTGTAGTCTCCATTCCTTTCCTTATGATTACTAGCATTTTATTTGCTTTCTTGGCCATCACTGTACACTGGACAGAGGGTTTCAACATGTTATCCATGATGACACCTAAATCTTTATTCTGGGTGGTGGTTCCTAATGTAGAATCTTGCATCATGTAACCATAGTTTGGATTGTTCTTTCCCAGGTGCATAACTTTGACTTGTCTACATTAAAATTCATCTGCCATTTGAAATTCCAGTATTCCTATTAATTAAGTTCCTCTTGCAATTTTTCACAATCCTCTTGGGTTTTAACAACTTTGAATAATTTTTTGTCATCTGAAAATTTGATTACCTCACTCATTATTTCCATTTCCAAGTCATTTAAGAATATGTTAAAAATCAGCGGACCAAGCACAGATCCCTGGGGTGCTCCACTATTCACCTTTCTCCATTGGGAAAATTGGCCATTTAGCCCTGCCCTCTGCTTTCTATCCTTTAACCAGTTCCTGATCCACAATAGTTCACTGCCTCCTATCCCATGACTTTTTAATTTCACCGAGAGTCTCTCATGAGGGACCTTATCAAAGACTTTCTGAAATCCAGATACACTACATCGACCGACCCTCCTTTGTCTACCTATTTATTTACACCTTCGAAAAAATATAATAGATTAGTAAGACAAAATCTTCCCTGGCTAAAGCCATGTTGGCTTTCTTCCATTAAACCATGACTACATGTTCAGAAATGTTGTTCTTAATAATAGTTTCTTCCATTTTTTCCGTCAGGCTCACCGGTCTGTAGTTTTCTTGATCACCCCTAGAGCTCTTTTAAAAATTGGCGTTACATTGGCTGTCCTCCAATCTTCAGGAATTACTGATGATTTTAATGATCATAATAGTATGTCTACAGTCTCATATTTCAGTTTTTTCAATACTCTTGGATGTATACCATCCGGTCCAGGTGAATTGCTACTCTTCAGTTCACCAAATAGTTGTAATATATCTTCTCGGTTTCTTTCAATTCTTCTGCTGCATCAGCTTTAAATGTCATTTCAGGCATGGGTAACTTCCCTACATTTTCTTCAGTAAAGACAGAAGCAAAAAATTCATTCAGTCTCTTCACTATGGTCTTGTCTCCTCTTAGTGCCCCTTTTACCCCTCTATCATACAATGGTCCAACTGACTCACAGATGTTTTGCTACAAATGTACTTGAAAAAGTGTTTATTATGCGTTTTTGTTTCCACAGCTAGCTTTTTTTTCAAATTCTGTCTTTGCCTGCCTTATCAATGCCTTTTATCTAATTTGCCAGTGCTTATATTGTTTGTTTGTTTTTTTTGTTATTTGGCACCTTTTTCCTGAAAGCTGCTTTTTTGGCAATAGCAGCCTCTTTGATCTCACCTTTAAACCATGCTGGCAGTTTTTTAGACTTTCTTACACTTTTCGTAAAGCATAGAAAACAGCTGGTCTGGCCTTCCAAGATAGTGTTTTTAAACAACACTCAAGCTTGATGTAAGTCTTTAACGTTTGCAACTGCTCCTTTTAGTTTTTTCTTAACTATTTTCCTCATTTTATCATAGTCTCCCTTTTGAAAGTTAAAAAATAGTACTGTGGATTTCTTTGCCGTCCAGATCTTGTGTTCCACTAAGGACGAAGTCCAAGATGGCTTCCCCTCTTGTCGGTTCATGAACCAGCTGCTCCAAAAAGCAGTCATTTATTTCATCTAGAAACTTTATCTCCCTAGCATGTCCATTTGTGACACTGACCTATTCTATACTGGGGGTAATTGAAATCGCCCATTATTATTACTGTGCTGTAAATATTGTTCCCTGATTTCTTTGAGCATTTCATCATCCATTTGTTCATTCTGGCCAGGCGGTCAATAGTACAAGGAATTGCAATCCAGAGATTCTACAGTGTATTTTGTTTCCAGTAAAACTTTAATCCTGTGTGACTCAATGCCCTCTCTGACAGAGTGCAACACCTCCACCAATTTGATCTACTCTATCATTGAGATATAATTTGTATCCAGGTATCACAGTGTCTCACTAGTTTTCCTCCTTCCACCATGTCTCTGAGATACCAATCATATCTTACTTCTCATTTGGTGCTATACAGTATATTCTAATTCTTCCATGTTATTTTCTGCCTCTGCTGTTATTTTCAGTGTATTATTGGAGCGTATGAATTTAAGGTCTTCTGTTAATGCAGCATGCTTTAATTTGATGTTATGGATCTTGCTTATTATAGAAAGATAGAAACATGACAGCAAGAAAATACCATATGGCCTATCCATTCTGCCCTTACATACAGGGCCAGCCCTAGGCATATGTGGAAATGCAGCCCGCACATGGTCCCACTCAGAGAACCCACACTTTTGAAATTCCTGTGCCTTGCTCTCTCTCCCCGACAGGTTTCAGCAACTGCACGCCCCCTCCCCTCAAACCTAGGCAGAGTCAGCACTAAAAATAAAGAAAACCACAGCAGAGCCTCACACTCAAATGCACTGCTAGAGTGTGCTCTTTCTGCCCCCAGTACAACAGGAAGTGTACCTCAGAGGGGGAAGAATGGGCATAGACTCGAGCAGCATATTTGCGCATGAGACTCCACTGTGGTTTGTTTTATTTTTAGTGCTGACTCTTCTCAGATTTGAGGGGTGGGGGTGTGCAGCTGCTGAAACCTATTGGGGAGAGAGAGTGAGGCACAGGAACTACAAAGGTGCAGGACATCTGCTGCTGAGGATTAAAAGCCTGGAGACAGGCACCCCTTAAAAAGGATGTAGCGTTATTAGAAAAGGTTCAGAGAAGAGCCACCAAAATAGCAAAGGGGATGGAAGGATACCCCTATGAAGAAAGGCTAAAAAGGTTAGGGCTCTTTAACCTGGAAAAGAGACGGCTGAGGGGAGATATGATAAAAGTCTATAAATTAATGAACAGAGTGGAACGGGTAAACATAGATCGATTGTTTACATTATCAGAATATAAAAAGACTAGGGAACATGCAATGAAGCTACAGGGTAAACTATTTAAGACTAATAAGAGAAAATATTTTTTCACTCAACGTGTAATCAAACTCTGGAATTTGTTACCGGAGGATGTAGTAAAGGTTCTTGGTGTAGCTGGGTTTAGAAAAGGGTTGGACAAGTTCCTGGAGGAAAGGTCCATAAACCATTATTAAAGAGGGACCCAGGATATCAATGCTTGACCCAGTACAAGCATTGTGGAACCTGCGTCTTTTGGGGAAACTGCTAGGTATGTATGACCTAGATTGGCCACTGTTGGAAACAGGATATTGGGCTTGATGGACCTTAGTCTGACCCAGTATGGCATATCTTATGTTCTTATGTTCTTATGTACTCCTCTGCTGCAGCTCACTGAAGGCTGCCTGAGTGAATTGGGAGGTGGCAGCTCAAACCATGATGATTCTTGACCACTTCCCTACCCCATCCCAGTCCCTATAGTCCATGACTGCCTGCCTGCTGCATCCTTCCTTAGAGCAGGCCAGGAGCTACTTCCAGCAACCCAAAGCCTTCAGTCCTGCCTCAGTCTACATGCTAGAATGGGGTCAATTTGGCTAAAATAATTAGAGAGGTCATCAAGAGAAGTAAGAGGAAAAGGGACAAGAAGTGTGTTAATTGTTATTGTTTTGTTGGGCTTGGCTTGGGAGGTAAAGAGAGGAGATTTTAGGGAACATCAGAGAGAGAAGGGGCTGAGAGAGATAACCGAGTATGGTGTGGGGTTGGGATGCCAAGAAAGAAGGGAATGGGGCAAAAAGAGGGGATGGTGGGATGAAGATGGTTGGGTAGCTAAAACATCTAAATAAGTTCAGAGTTTAAAACTTCCTTGCAACTTTTCAATACTCCACTCTGTGTGAGCCAGAAGGAATGTCATATTCTGTGCAAATGAGACGGACTGTGCTCTGCATCAGGCATTGGGCTGACCTCGGAGAAAGTCAGTAAAACTAGCAGTGTGTATCCTGTGGGGCTGGGGCAGGCTGAAGAAAAGAGATGAATTAAATGCAAAAACTTTATATGGTGATGGACAGATTTGATTAGTTAGGGGGGGAGGAGTGGGTGGCACTGACTGAATGAATGAGGATATGAGCAGCAGACAATAGCACAACACCAGATGAGAGTGTGTGTATGTATGAATGTGAGTCTGAAGAGAGATAGAGTGCCTGTGTGTGCATTCGTCTCAAGAGGAAGAGAGAGTCCCTGTGTGTATGGGTGTCTGAAACATATGTTTTTGTTGTTAAGTGTTGTTAAGTTGGTGATGGCTCATGGCGACCCTCTGGATAGTTGTCAAAGATATGATAGAAGCATTCCAGTACCGAGGAGGTGGGTGTCTTTCATTTGAAAGGAAGGGTTGCGACAAGGGAAAGAAGATGGGCTCGGGAGTAATTAAAAGAAATATTTATTTACAGGAAAGGTGGTGGATATATGGAACAGCCATCCAGTGGAGGAAGCGAAGACGAGAACTCTATCTTAATTTGTGAGCAGAAGTTGACAAAGTTAAGCATGACAAATTTCGGCAAATTTTAATCAAATTATTATTTTTTTGCAGATTTTAACAGACTGAAAATAAGAAAATATGAGACCATACAAAGGGTCTCTGAAGGAGGGGAAGAGATTATAACTTAATAGTTCGTAAGGATAGGCAGACTGGATAGGTGGCATGATCCGTTTTTTACCTATTTTTGCCAACTGCTCTTCAGTCAGACAGCTTAGTTTTGAAGCTTTTTGTACAGTGTCCAGTTACAAAGTATAGCTGGACACTGTAATGACATTCAGATGTTATTGCTCAAAGCTGATGGGGCTGGGGCTCCATCCAGGCACAACTCCTGCCTACATCTCATTGCAGTTAGTGTTTGAAATCTGCACTGTCTGAACCCCGGGGCTCTGCAGCTATGGAGCCTTGTGTGATTCAAATGTGTTTTCAACCACTGGCAATGTTGCAGGTCACTATAGGTACATAAACTATGTGATTCAGACAGCACAGGCTTCAGGGGAGGAAGGCAGAAGGCATCCATTGCTGGACAGACCTGCAGCCCCAGCCTCAGCAGCTTACAGGTGCATTACTGGGTCAAGAAAGAGAGATGAAGGGAGAGGGGAGAAAGAAGAACAGGGATTTTGGTGAGACAGAGAGGAAGGGCAGGGCTCTGGGGACTCCAGAAAGAATAGGGACATGGTGACTGAGTTGGGGGAAGGAGGGAAGAAGCAGAGCAGGGAACTGGGTTTGATAGAGTATGAGTGGGAATTTGGAGGGAACAGGAAGGGCCTGGCAATTGGTACTGTAGACTTTTGCAACCAACATGATTAGAAAAATAAAATAGCCAGACAACAAAGCTAGAGAAAATAATTTTATTTTCAATTTAGTGATTGGAATATGTCAGCTTTTATAACTTATACTGTTTGTGCTGGCTTTGTTTTATCCTTACTCCTAGGAGACATGCCAAACAAACTTAAACATACCACGATTCGCCCTATACTAAAAAATAAGTCCCTTGATAGACAAGACCCCAAAAGCTATAGACCCATAGCAAGTATACCATTTGTAGCTAAAATAGTTGAGAAAGTAGCCCAAACCCAGCTTCAAGACTTTATAGATCTAAACACACCTCTAGACAAAAAACAATTCGGATTCCACCCGTGCCATGGTGTAGAATCCTTGTTACTAGTTCTCTTCGACACCCTTATAACTGGCATGGACAATATAAAGCAAATGTTCATCCTCATTTTTATTGACATAACTGCTGCATTTGATAGTGTCAACCATAACTCGCTGCTTGCTAGGCTCGATCAAACTGGAGTCAAAGGAGCAACCTACAATTGGTTTAAATCATACATCTCGGACCGTACCCAACAGGTTTAAATAGGCCAAGAAACCTCCACCACTTTCAAAAAGGAACAAGGAGTACCCCAGGGATCTGCCCTCTCAGCACTTTTATTTAACCTCTACTTACAACCAATATGTAATATATTCAAAAAATTCAAAGTGAATTACCATATCTATGCAGACGACATCATGCTGTACCTCCCTATAGATAGCCTAAACACAGCTCAGCAGGTAATAGCATCATGTCTTACTGAAGCCCAAGCCTGGCTGGCCTCAAACAACCTATATATTAACTTTAACAAAACCGAAGTACTATATATGTCAAGGAATTTAAACATCACCCCCCCCCCCTCACACACACACACACACACACAAACTAACATTCAAAATAAGCAATGCAAGTCTCCCAGTTAAAAATGAAGTAAGATATCTTGGCATCATGCTAGATCAATTGTTCACCTTATCTTCACACATAAAACAGGTGACTAGAACAGTATACTTTAAACGAAGAACTTTACAGCACCTCTGCCCCCTACTTGATATGCAAGATTTCAGATCAGTTGTACAAACCTTAGTCACCCAGCACTGATTTTTGCAATAACCTTCTACATGGATTACCCATAAAATACCTGAAGCAACTCCAAATTGCCAGAATCATTTGCAAAGCCTGCCTTACTGACCACATAACACCCTTGCTATATAACTTACACTGGCTGCCAATAGCAAGCAGAATCAAGTATAAAATATTAATGACCACTTTCAAAACTGTCAACAACATTGCCCCATCATACCTATCAACATTAATTAAACGTTCACCTACGACACACTCTAGAAGGGAACACACACAGTACACACTACTAGTGCCTTCCGCAAAACAAAACAAGTCATACTACTAGTGCCTTCCGCAAAACAAAACAAGTCACAAGCAATTGAGCCTACTCTCTTGTTGTACTCATGCCACCAGACTCATTATGTGCCATTAAAGACTTACAAAAATTCAGGAAAGATTTGAAAACCCTACTGTTTTCTCAACACTATGGAGAAAATATTATAATCAACGCCCCAAAATAACTGTCACACCTCCCCTTCCCCCCCCCCCTCATCTCTTAATTCGCCATCTTAACAATGAAGAATGTGCTATGCCTTACATGTAAATAGTTTATTGTACATTGTTAGTTACCTGTTAACCTGTTATCTATTAACGTTTAAATTGTAACCCTGTTCAATGTAATGAAGTTGTTAATTGTAAACCGCCCCTGATCTCAGGAAGGGGCGGTATAGAAGAAACCCGAAATAAAATAAAAATAAATAAAATATGCAGCTCTTTCTATTTAACTAGTGTTACACCAGTGTCTTTTTCCTAGCAAAAAAAGCTATTGGTATTCATATTCAGGGCTCTTCATTAATACATAAGGACTATGGGACAATTTTAGCAGGCAATGAAAAAGATGCTGGTACTTAGTACCACTGGGTTATATTATACACAAAGTCTGGCTTCTTGGGTTTTTAGTTTAATTTCTATCTACACATTTCTGTGTCTATTTTATAGTCATTTATATAGACCCTCACCAAGTACAGAATATGTTCCAAGTATGTGAATGAGGACAGGTATTCTGTTAGTATGGGGTTTCTATGTAAAGATCTGTAGTAATCCAGCTTTTTCAGTAGGCCTATGGATGTTCTAGGGCCCACTGCAATATGCGATAGACTCTTCATTGAGTGAGTTTTGGAAGTTAGTGCTATTATGGAATGGCAGATTTATTTATTTATTTATTTATTTATTTAAGCAGATTTCTATTTCGACTTCTCCTAGAATCAAAGCGGTTTACAAAACAACTAAAAAGAGTTACATAGAACGGTGAGGGGAAGGGAGCATGCATGGAGATATTGCAAGGAACTTATAGCGCAGCGGATATAAGGAACTCCTGCAATATGAACTATGTTTGCTCTATAGGTCCTGTGCCGTGTTTTTTTCTTTTTTTCTTTTTGTTCCTGGTGTGGCATCAATTGTAAGGTCTTGATAGAAAGTAATGGAATATGGACAGTCTTTGAGATTCACAATTTTGTGTTCTTGATACTGCTTCTCAGAATTTTTAAAATATTTTGTTAATTCAGATTTGAGGAAATAAATTTTAAGAGAACATCTCAGTTTAATTCTATGTTGTGACCTAACAGCTTCATTATTGTTAATTTCTGGGCTTTCCAAGCTCTGATATGGTCAAATCTAGCCTGTGCACCATGATTGAATTCACAGCCACCAGAATTATTTTCTAGTATACAAATATTTATCCACAAATTTTATACAAATAAGGTCCGACGAGTCTCCACACATGGTCCTACACCATCCTAGAACTGGCCCTGCTTACATACCAACTCCTATAGTCTCTTTTTCCCCATGCTTTCTTAAATTCAGATACTGTCTTCATCTCTACCACCACTCTTTCCATAAAAAAATATTTCCGAATATTACTCCCACCTCTATCCCCTAAGACTATTTTTGATGATTGTCCACATGTTCAGTGATTTTCTTCTTTATAATAGTTTCTACCATTTTGCCCGGTACAGACATCAAGCTCACCAGTCGGTAGTTTCCCAGATTATCCCTTGAACCCTTTTAAAAATTGGCGTTACACTGGTCACTCTCCAATCCTCAGGTACTACAGATGATTTTAAGGATAGTTCTCAGATTACTAAAAGTAGGTTTGCAATCTCATATTTCAGTTCTTTCAGCACCCTGGGATGTATACCATCTGGTCCAGGTGATTTGCCGCTCTTTAGTTCATCAAATAGCTGTATTGCATCTTCCTGATTTATCAAGATTTGTTTCAATTCCTCTGATACATCAGCTTTGAATATCATTTCTGGCATGAGTAAGTTTTCTACATCTTCTTCAGCAACGATTGAAGCAAAGAATTCATTCAGTTTCTCTGCTATGGTCTTGATTTCTCTTGATGCCCCCTTTACCCCTCTATTATCTAATGGCCCAATTGGCTCTCTCACAGGTGTTTTGCTACAAATATAATTGAAAACATTTTAATTTTATGTTTTTGCTTCCATGGAAAGTTCTTTTCAAATTCTCTCTTTGCCTGCCTTATCAATGCCTTGCATTTAACTTGCCAACTTATGTTGTTTACTGTTTTAATTATTTGGTTCTTTTTCCATTTTATGAAGGACTTTCTCTTAGCTATAATAGCTTCTTTGACCTCACTTTTAAGCCATGCTAGATGTGCCCTTCGCAAGCATTATGATATGCCTGGGCTAAGCTCTGAGATTCCTAGTTATGTTGCCTGCTGTCTGCTTCAGAGAGGGGTCGAAGCAGCAGATGGTAGAAGACAGAAACCATGACACAGTGCTGGAGAGTTTATTGCAATGCAAATCAAGTAATAATGATATGCAAAGCATGAAAATGCATGCTGTGTTATTTGTGCAATGATAGCACTGCTTTAGGAAAATGAGGGTGGGGGAGCACTTTGCTAAAGGAAATATACTACTACTACTTCTAATCATTAATATAGTGCTACAAAGCATACACATCACTGTACAGAGACATTTAAGAGACAGTCCATGCTTAGTCTCCTGCTCTTTAACTTAGAGAGCAGGAAACTAAGTGGATCCAAAAGCAGCAGAATCCAAATATGCTATCCAGGAGCAATGGGCTATTAATGTGCAGCTCAGTGCTTCCAAGGAGTAACTGAAAGGGGCCAGTGCTGTAATAAAGTACCTCTACCCTCAATCTTTTCAAATTTAACCCTACTCCTGATTCCTTTACCAAAGTGCCCTCTCCCCCAATTCTCCTTGGCACCTACTGAGATTACTCCCTTATTCAGCAGCCTGACTCCGTAGTGGCAATAACAGAAGACTATCACTAGGAGGCTGAGGTGACTATTTTAATGCATGGGAGCTGCTGTGGCCTATGTATCAAGGAATCGCTCGGACCTCCCCCTACACTGCCTACTGGAGAGACTAACAGTAAATGCTGGGGGGGGAGGGGTAGGGAAATTTGATTAATGGATGGTGGAGGTGTAGGGAAATTTGATTAAGGGATGGGGGGGGGGGGGGTTGACGGTAGGGATACTCTTGAAAATGGATCCAGAATAGAAGGATAATAGTGAAAAAGGTATCAAGACTGTGGGGTCTTTAAGAAAGGGATGAGAAAAGCTGGCCTAGTTTTAGCCGCGAATCGCTAACTAGGTAGTGGTGCAATATTGCCTCTACCCGGTTAGTGGCAATCTCCACCTCTTCTTCACCCTGGAACGCCCCCCCCCCCCCGATGCTAACATGCACATGAACATAGATGGGGACATAGACAGGGATATTCAGCGGCTCTCTACCCATGTTGGTGCTGTTGAATATCCCCATTTAAGGCATTTGCACAGTTTACTGGGCTGTAAATCATGTAAACTGAATGTTGGGCCTTTAATGTGTTGGAGGTTAATGTTGTTATACACCATCCCAACCATTTAAAATATGCTATTCGTGGCTGCAGCAATGCAAAATTAAATTTATCAAACGTGTCACCGCTGTTTAGTGACTCAGGTGGTAAGTTTTGCTGCATTATAATAGTACTTTTTCTGCAGCTTAGTAACTACCCATTTAATCCTTTTAGCAGGTGAACTTATAAAGCTTTTCTGCACATATATGCCAGTATGCACATAGAAAAGGCCTCTTATAAAATTACCACCCCATATACACATATAAAAGTATGTGCGATGACAAGTAGTTATTTACTTTTATGCGAACTGGGAGTAGGCTTGCTTGACAACATTGTTTGGTTGGGGCATGAGCAGAGTCATGAATTACAAGTGTGGTTTATAAAGTACTCGTGTACCTAATGCATCTACATTTATTCCCACTTCAGAGCAGGTGTAAATGTGCATGTATCCATTTTACCCACAATTTCTGCAGGTTGTATGTTGGTGTTTTATAAAGACACATGGAGGCACATTCCAATGTGGCCGTTCAACTCCCTGTGTGGCCAATCAGAATTGGATCTAGAGCCTTTATGTGCAAGCCAGGACCCGATTCTGATCAGCCTGCACGCACAGTCACCTGCCCATGGCAACACAGCTCCATTCAGGAGCCATGTTTCCCAGCAGCCAACCACAATCTTCTTTCCCCACAGCCCGTCTCCCGATCTCGCCTTCCATGGCTAGGGTTGGACTGCAGGAAACCCTCTGCACCCCTCACCTTTCCAAACTGTCTGGGCATGCCATCCCCTGTCCAGTTTGATGACCCTGGACGTACAGGGCCGACTTCAGTATCAACCCTGTACATCTGGGGTCATGGACCGCCCATGTCCTGCCCTTGCTCCACCTAAGAAACGCCCCCTCCCATCCCCGTTTAAGCCTCCCCCTACAAGTACTTAGTTCATATGGGCAGGCTTTTGACGGGGCTGGCAAGGGGGTGAATAGTGGGGATGGACGTACCAATGGGGCATCTATCCCCGCTATTTGTGAGATGGAATAGACTTCATAGGTGCCTATAAGGCACATTTTAGAAAGGCTGTGTAGATGATATCTGAGATGTCCAAGTAAAAATGTCTGAAATTCCATGGGAGGAGGCAGCAGTGAAGGTGAGCAAAGGTAAGTACCTTTAAAAATCTACCTCTCTCCACTATAAAAGATAATGGGGATGTGCTGAATCATGGGCCACTTGAGTTTAGAAACTTGCACATGTCTGATAGAAACGGTGGTGATTTAGATAACATAGATTTTTTTTCTGTGTCATCAATAGGGTGCTCTACTTTACAAGCACTGACCACTGCAGCCTGAATATCAGGCCTAAAATGTTCTGAGTGTGAAAATCAGGTGCCGAAATCACAATCTTTTCATTGCCATTCATGCTCCAGAGAAGAAAAGCTTGTACTGTATTCAGGGTCGGTTCTAGGGTTTCTAGCGCCCGCCTGCAGCCTATAAATCGACACCCCTCCCTCATTATTATTAATGTTTGCTGCACCCTCACTAAAACTGCTTTGTGAACTCTTTTCAAGCGATATTAGTATTTCTCCTTCAAATCCAGTTTTGTAAGAAAACTGCAGCAAAAAAGCAAATGCATAACCCAAATAAAAATACTTAGCAGTAAATACTTAGCATCATACAAACAGGCTGTGATAGTCCAAGAAAATAAAATAAAATCTGATTCAGGTCATCTCACTAACAACAACATAAATCAGCGCTCACCATCTTAAAAATTATAAACAACATCTCAGCAGGAATACTACAGGAACTCATTGGAACCAAAACAAGCAAGAGACCAGACAGAAACAGCACCAAATCAATATACCAACACCTACGCTATTCACAAGAACAATCAAATCCACATCCATGCGAGCCTTCTCTCTTGCAGCCTCTGCTATCTGGAATGTCCTCCCAGATAATCTAAAATCAACAACAGATTTAAAAGATTTCCGGAAGCTACTTAAAACCACACTATTCATTGAACAATTCAATGAAGACCACTAATCCACCCCAACCACGCCACAAAACGAATGACACAAGACATGACATCCACAACATCTAACCAGACTATTACTCTTACTCAAATATATATAGCCCAATGTAGATAGCTCAATCTGTATATATTGCACCCCAAATCACGTTTTACCTATCTACACACTCACGAACATGACCTTCACAGCCATTGCATGCCGACACCCCCACACTATCCTACTTGATTGATTTGCAGTGAAATCCGCTTTGATTCAAGGATAAAGCGAGGTATAAATACTATTAAATAAATAAATAAAATAAAATAAAATAAACATTCTCCAGTGCCAGGCATTTTGTGAACTAATATAAAACACTGCAAAAGTCACTGAAAATCTGCAGTCAAATCTACCATACCATACCAGCATGTACTTCCAAAACTTATACAATAAGGGGCCTACCCAGAAAAAAGCAGCACTACAAATACTGCAATGGGCCCCAAAACCTCCATACACCTATTTGAAAAGCTGTAAAAGTCAAATTGCTACAGTACAGATCCCTATTTACAAACTCCATGTTAACAGAACACCTGGCCTTGGTCACATACTCAGAACACAGATCCTCACCAAGTAAAGAATAAGTAGCCACAACCTAAAGTAAAAATAAAAATATGTAGACAAAAATTAATATGAAACCCCAAGAAGCCAGACTCCGCATGCGGTGCTATACCAGATAAGAAAGGCAGTTCCTCATACTGTTTGAAATATATAGTGCAAAGTCCAGTCACTAAATTGAAAATAAAATTATTTTTTGTACCTTTGTTGTCTGATGATTTTTGATCAGGCTGGTCCTGATCCGATGTTTCTGTTTTCCTCTGTCTTCTCTTAGCTCTTTTTCTATGGTCTATAGTCCATCTGCCATTTCTTGTCTCTCCTTTTGCTTTCTTCATTTTCTTCCATCAGCCTTTTTCCAGTCCCAGTCACTCTCCCCAGTATCAGCCCCCTTTACAACCTCCCCTCCCAGTACCTTCCAGTGTCAACCCCTTTGCATTCCCAGCACCACCAATGTGTCTATTCCCTTTCAGTCCCCCTCCTTCTCCATCGTCCAGCCACTTCTAGTCCAAATATCATCCCAGGTATCAGCGAACCTCCAGTCCCAGTGCTCCCTCCCTTGTCAGTTCCCTTCCAGTCACCCTCTCCTCTGTCCATCTACTTCCAGTGCCATCCCTGGGTGTCAGCTCCCTTCAAGCCCCCACCTTCCATCCAGCCTCCTCCTTCCCTTCTTTTCTGCTCCCCTCCAACCCCTCATTGTGAGCACCCCTCTAGCCCCCACCTTCCCCCCTGTCAGTTCTCTTCCAACCCCCTCCTTCCAGGCCTACCTTCCAGGCCCATTCCCAAGTGTCTGCTCCCTTCCAGCTCCATCCCCATGTCTGCTCCCTTCCAGCTCCCCCCATGTCTGCTCCCCCATGTCTGCTCCCTTCCAACACCCCCCCCCCATGTCTGCTCTCTTCCATCTCCCCACTGTCTGTTCACTTGCAGCTCCCCCACTGTTTTTTCTCCCTTTCAGCTCCCCACGTGTCTGCTGCCTTTCAGCTCTCCCCCCTGTCTGCTCCTTTTCAGCCCCCCTCACCCATGTCTGCTCCATTTTTTCCTTTGAAAAAGCAAGCAGTCGCGGAAACATTTCTCTGTTCCTGCGACTCTGCTCTCTTTTAAACTGCTGGGTCATGGAGTTTCTAAAGGCAAGAAGGTGTGTTCTCCAGAATTGCACCCAATACGCCAAATGAGGTCGCACCAAAGACTTACACAGAGGCACTATTACCTCCTTTCTTCTGCTGGCCATTCCTCTCCCTATGCACCCAAATATCCTTCTAGCTTTCGCCGTTGCCTTTTCTACCTGTTTAACTACTTTAAGATCATCAGACACAATCACCTTTCCCTTACTCAGGGCCACATACCCAGCAAACTCACAACTACATCCATCAGACCCATCCTAAAAAAATACATCACTGGACCCCAACAACCCAAGTTCATATAGGCCAATTGTCAGTATCCCATTCCTAGCCAAAATAATTGAAAATACAGTATAACTACAGCTACAAGAATACACCAATACGTACACCCCTCTGGCCCCACAGCAAAATAGATTCAGACCAGCTCATAGTGTGAAAGTCTTACTTACTTCCCTAACCTCCTTACCAAACCCACTTATCAAAGGAATTTAAAAACCCAAACAAGGATTCATACTAATATTTATAGACATCACGGCAGCATTCAGCTCCATAAACCATAACAAACTCATTGACTGACTTACACAAATTGGGATCTCAAAAAACAACAACCTAGAATGGTTTAGACCTGCTCACTGACTGTACCCAACAAGTAAGGATGGGAGACTTAACATCACGAAGATCAAACAAAGTCAAGGAATACCTCAAGGCTCCTCCCTATCAGCACTTTTATTCATCCTCTATATTCAACCAATCTGCACCCTCATCAAACAACACAATACATTATACCACCTATATGTGGATGACCTGATGTTATACGCCCCCTTCTCCACATCAAACCAGAATCTCTCAGCAATCAAAAACTGCTTCAAAGCAGTATTGGAATAGCTGGCCAACAACCATCTTGTAATAAACTACAACAAAACAGAAATACTGCACGTAAACAATGACCCAAACTACAAACCCCCTGCAGCAATCAAGATTGACAGCAAAGAAATCAAAGTGAAATCGGCAGTTAAATATCTGGGGGCCATACTAGACTAGATACTAAACTTCTAATCGCATATGAAAAGAACCATCATGACAGCATACTACAAAATGAAGACCCTCCGCAACTATGCCCCCTACTAATACCAGACCACTTCAGAACAGTTTGCCAAGCTATAATTACTCCCCACTTTGATTATTGTAACTTAATACTCCACGGCCTCCCTAAACAAACAATCAATCCACTCCATAAACTAGCACAAAATGCCACAGCCCATCTTATCACTGGAATTCCGAGGCAAGACCACATAAAACCCATACTCAAAACCCTACACTGGTTCCCAATTCAGACCAAGTTCAAGGCAATAGTTACTACATTCAAAGTCATCCACAACCAATTGGCTGAGTACCTTCAGACCCTATGATATAGAAATCCAATCCAGATTCCTCAGGTGAGCAGTCACCTCTTCCCCGAGGTATGACACAAACAGATGGGCTAGAAGTTATAAGCTGATCTATCAGACCTTGAATTACCCACTTCCAATGCTGTTGTTAGGGTTTCCTCTTCCTTTTGCCCCTCTAAGTTCGAGCATGAGAGAGATTTGCATACAATTGGAGCAGTATATCCATATGTCTCTCATACATTTTCATTGTGGATATCCTGAAAACCCGATTGGCTGGGAAGCCCCCAGGTCAGGGTTGGGAACCACTGGCCAAAGCCCATGTTCTGTCAATAGGTTTTGTGTGTATTTATTTCCATTGCTCTTCAGTGGACCATCCTATTAATATCCATGGTATTAAAATCATTTTAGGCATATTAATCTGGTTTGTTACCTGCTATGTTAATTAAACTGATGAGGCAAATAATTTTCTCATTTCTTTCTTGGCATTAAAATGACATTTTGGGTGACATCTGATATTTCTATGCTAATTTTACAGCTTTTGATTTGTATATAGCAAGTTGATTTGTGAATTGCTCGAGTGTTGCTGAAATCTATGTACCAAATAATAAATAATAATGTTGGTGATTTACAAGAAATGCACATTTGCAAGCATTTTTAATACAGGTGTCTATTTATTTTTAGAATTTTCTATGAAAGCAAAATAGTCTACCCACCACTGTCAATCTGAACTAATTTCAATACATTTTTGAAATGAGCAGTATGAAATGTAGACTCCAGCATCTTCAAACAAATAAGTCAATGCAAATAAGGCATGTGATACATTGGTAGGAATCTAAGATCCAATTAAGGAGAATGTTTGCAAAAGTGCTCTAAAGGTTAGAGTGGGATTTGCTGTATGCTAATCAGGCCACGCTGTTACCACTGCTTAGCGTTCAAAGGAGTGGTGGCTGCGTAGGTTGAATGTGGAGTGTGGCCATCAATGACACATTGTGGTTAGTGCAAGCAACCTTGGCGCACACAAACTCCTCATTAAGTGCCAGCAAATTCATCTATGTGAAGTGTGTTTGCAGTAACTTTAAGGGGGATGTGCTGGGCATGCCTCTTAACAGTGCAAGACTACTTCACCTCTCTTGCTAACCTTCGGTGCTTAAAACATGCTACAATAGCACATTTTAGTAAACATGACCCTAAATGCATAAGAAATACTAGCCCAGATTTAGGGATGGAATTTTTTTTAAGTTGTTCTGCCTTCCTGTTTTAAAGTCTACTTCAAAAGCATTTTGTTATGTAACATCTGTGATGCATGTGAAGATTCTATCTATAGAATTTATCTAATATTAGTAGATATGAGTTGACTTAGAAGGATTTGCTATTAGAGATGTTAATTGAATTAAGGGGGCTATGCCCTTTGGATTATGGACTCTTAATTCTGATCCTTCTGAGGCTACTAATAAGTCTAGTTTCCAAAGTACCGTGACTATGAATATTAGACATTTTCTTAGACTCCACGCATGCAACTATATGTGATAGGTATTAATTGCGGATATCTCGAAAACGAGACCTGCATTTGGCCCTCACTTGGAGTCCCTATTCTAGATGATGCCACTCTTTAGGATGCCTCATTCTGGACTATTTAGTAGTTGTACATAATTCTACGTGATGAAAAGTAGGATACACTCCTGATGCAGCAGATATACAGGTAGTCGTCGACTTATGACCGCGTTTGGTTCCGACAGACTGGTCGTAAGACGATTTGGTCGTAAGTCAGCCTACTTAACTTTCTTTGATTTATTTTTTATTAGGTAGCTGTGCCTTTTTAAAAAAAAAAGGATCAGAGAGGCGATCGAGGAGCCGGGTCTGCACTGACTTCTGCTTTTGTGTTCCTGCAGAGGAATCATAGCCAGCCAGTACTGCTAGATCTCTCCTCCTAGACGGTACGGAGGAGAGATCTGCTATTGCTGTGATCCGGGGAGTGTCTGCAGCACTGGCTGAGCTCCGGGCAGAGCCCCGGGGTGAAATCTTCACCGGGGTTTTTTTTCTTACTGCCCGGACCGGTAGTGCACACGCCGATCAGGATTCCGCCGGCATTTCGCCTCAGATCGATTCGGGGCTAACGGGGTGAGTGCCGGTGGGCTGAGGCAGATCACCCTTATTTCATTATCTGGGGCCATTTGAAAAGAGTGCATTTCCTTTTCTTTGTTTTCGCGCCATTTTTGGGTCTCCGTCTGTCTTTAGCGGCGGCCATTTTGTAGCTCCGTTTTTTCCCGCCCGAAGTGAGGAGTCGTGCAGCTATTTTTCCTCCGCGCTCAGAACTGGCACGGGCTGGCATTTTTGCTCTCACGGGCTGCCAGTCGTGGTCAGAAAACTGGTCGTAAAGTCGATCAGTCGTAAGTCGCATAGGTCGTAAGTCGACGACTACCTATATTGCAAAACTAACCTACTCAAGAGGGTATTAAATTAGATTTGTTGGGGATGGTTAAAGAAAGCCCCCAGATAAACAAAGCCCTCAGGTAGGTAAAATAGTAAACAACTCTGCAGAAATAGGCAAAAGGAGCAACATCTGGAAAGCAGTATGCATTAATGTCCGTAGTATGAGAAATAAGATTCCAGATATTGAGGCTTTAATGAAAGAAGATGACTTGGATTTAGTTGTGGTTACAGAGACATGGTTCATGGAAAAACATGAGTGGGACATAATTATACCAGGCTATAATATATTCAGGAAGGATAGGGTAGAAAGAAGGGGAGGTGAAGCATCTACCCCTTGTGGGTGAGGAGTAGTTGAAGGTGGCCAAACCGCAGCTCCTCATTTCTTTTAGGAGTCACTAACATAGCAGCAGAGGAACAGAAAGCAAGAGAGAAGGGAGTGATTGTGCAAAATCTGCCAGCACCCCCCCCCCCCCCCCGGCTCAACTGAAGTGATGTCCTGCCTGTATAATTGACTTGGAAGCCATCCACACACAAAGACATTGAAGAAACCTCAAGAAGAAGATGACATCTTGATGATTAAGGAACATCTGAGACAGAAACATCTGTAGAGAATTTCCAGGAACCTACATTTGCAGAAGGTGCTAGCTCTAAATAAAGGAAGAATCCAGGAGATCTTCAGTGAACAGTGAATAGTAGAGCCAAGACAGATTTTTGGAATCTATGCCTGCTTCACCATCAGCTCCTTGTATACTGGGAAAGAGTAATAAATTAGAAGAGGGATTCCCACTCAAAAAAAATATGTGTTAGAAGCACAGCAGTGGAGAAACTTGAATTTAACTTCCAGTATCAGATGCAGAGAATTCAAAGTACAATGTTATACTATTCCAGAGCGATGGGCAAAAAGAAGTAACCTAACCATAACAAGAGGAGGAAAGAGAAGGAGTAAACTGCTTACAATACAGTTCTTCTTGTTGTTTTGGCCATTCTTATAAATATTGTATCAGTGACCCTAAATTTTAAGTAAGGACTTTTTTCAGAACACAAACTTTGGACTAGTCTCATCTATTTGGAGCTGGGAAGTAGTGAAAAAAAAAATCCCCTTAAATGTCTAGGGCCCTTTCCACAAGCCTTTATCATGTCATAGAAACATAGAAACATGATGACAGAAAAAGACCACATGGCCTATCAAGCCTGTCCTTCCATATCAACAACTACAACAGTCCACTTTTTACCTTTAGAGATCCTCTGTGCTGGTCCCATGCTTTTGTGAATTCAGTTACTGTCCTCATCTCTACCACCTCCACTGGGAGACTATTCCATGGATCCACTACTCTTTCCGTAAAGAAATATTTCCGCATATCACTCCTGAATCTATCTCCCTTCACCCTCATCCCATGTCCCCTCGTAACAGAACTTGCTTTCAATTGAAAGAGGCTCTCTCCCTGAACATTTATGCCACGGAGGTGTTTAAACATCTCAATCATATCACCTCTATCCCGCCTTTCCTCTAAGGTGTACATATTAAGATCCTTAAGTCTGTCCTCATATGCTTTATAATGAAGCCCACTAATCATTTTAGTAGCCACCCTTTGCACCGACTCCATCCTGTTCACATCCTTTTGAAGGTGCGGTCTCCAGAATTGCACACTATACTCCAAATGAGGTCGCACCAAAGACTTATACAGAGGCATTATCACCTCCTTTTTTCTGCTAGCCATTCCTCTCCGTATGCACCCAAGCATCCTTCTAGCTTTTGCCGTTGCCTTTTCTACCTGTTTAGCTACTTTAAGATCATCAGACACAACCACGCCTAGGTCCCGCTCTTCTTTAGTGGACAAAAGTACTTCACCTCCTATACTGTATTGCTCCCTTGGATTGCTGCAGCCATAATGCATGACCTTACATTTTTTAACATTAAATCCCAGCTGCCAAATTCTAGACCATTCTTCAAGCTTAGCTAGATCCCTCCTCATGTTATCTACACCTTCCTGGGTGTCTACTCTATTGCAGATTTTGGTATCATCTGCAAAGAGGCAAACCTTACCCGACAGCCCTTCCGCTATATCACTAACAAAGATGTTAAAAAGAATCGGACCAAGGACAGATTCCTGGGGCACACCACTGGTAACATCCTTCTCCTCAGAGTGAGCTCCATTTACTTGTACTCTTTGTTGCCTCCCACCCAACCAATTTCTAACCCAAGCAGTAACTTTAGGGTCCATCCCTAGGGTGCTCAGTTTGTTTATAAGTCGCCTGGGAGGAAAAGTGCCAAAGGCTTTACTGAAATCTAAATACACCACATCTAGAGCTGTCCCTCGGTCCAACTCCCTGGTCACCCAGTCAAAGAAATCAATCAGATTTGTCTGACAAGACCTGCCTCTGGTGAATCCATGCTGCCTCGGATCCTGTAATCCGCTGGACTCCAGAAACCTCACTATTTTCTCTTTCAGCAGCGTTTCCAATAATTTACTCACCACCGAAGTTAAACTAACCGGCCTGTAGTTTTCAACCAAATCCTTACTTCTGCTTTTGTGTAAAGGCACCACATGAGCCTCTCTCCAGTCCTTTGGCACCACTCTGGACTCCAACGAGGCATTGAAAAGGTCAGTCAGTGGAGTTGCTAGAACGTCCCCAAGTTCCCTCAGTATTCTAGGGTGTATCCCATCCGGTCCCATAGCATTGTCTACTTTAAGTTGAGCTAGTTTCTCACGAACACAGTCTTCTGAAAATTGTTCAAGATGTCCCTCGCTTCTGTTCCTATTTGTGGGTGTTTTCTGAGGTCCTGCTCCTGGTTCTTTATCTGTGAACACAGAACAAAAATATTTGTTAAGCAATTCCGCTTTATCCTTATCAGCTTCTACATATTCCCCCCCTGCACCCTTGAGTCTGACAATACCACTTTTGCTCTTCCTCTTCTCACTAATATATCTGAAAAATGTCTTATCCCCCTATTTTATTGCATTGGCTATTTCCTCCTCCTTTTGAATCTTTGCCTTCTTGACTACTTTGCTAGCTTCTCTAAGGGGCATGTTTACTAAAAACCGCCAATGTGCGCTGCCGCAAAATAGCGCACTAAAAGCGTATTTAAGAGCGCTTAAGTGCCCCGCAAATGTGCGAGGAACCCCGCACCCTTGCGCGTCACACTAACGGGTGCCGCACAAGTACGGGTCCGCAAATGTCCGATAGAGGCGTGGAAAGGCTAACGGAGGGCGGAGGAAGGCCCCGGAGGGGCGGAGAGAAGGGGTTAATGGGCGGGGAAGGGGAGGGGAGAGGCGCCCCGGACATTATCGGGGCTGAATTTCAAAGGAAAAATAGCGCGAGTGAATCACTCGCGGTAGAATGCATATAAAGGGAAGAGAAACCATTTCCGTCAGCAATGTACAGCAAAACCGGGGAAACCTGCAAAACGTGAGCAGTGTGATACATGTGCACAGCCCAAAAGTGGAATTAAAAATAGAAAAGGACCACAACAAAAATTGTAAAAATAGGAATTCAGCTGGGGAACAGTTATAGTAATGGGCAAAACTAAACAACACATCCAGGAAAGCTCCAACAAAAAGAAATGATTTTTGGAAAGGTGTATGGAGCGGAGACTCTTCCAAAAAACATTTCCTTTTTGTTGGAGCTTTCCTGGGAGTGATTTCTATGGCTGCCCATTAATATCACTGTTGCCCAGCGTGGTGATATTGTGTCCCCCATTTTCCGTGGTCATTTCCGGGGTTTATGTGCACTTTTGTCACCAGACAGGGTGCATGTGCCCACAGTAAAAATGCATAGAGCAGGGTTTGCGACTCCATCCTGCCAGGTTTACTACCTCCAGGGGCTGCACAGTCTCTGTGGGCAGAGTGTGGTGCAGCAGACAGAGCCAGTACTTCTAGGACCAGAGGTTCAAATCCCAGCTGGGGCACTTGCCAGCCCAATCCCTATATTTTACCCACCACTAAACAAAGATAGCGCAGACACCCCTGTATTGCAGGGAACATAAGCATGGGGAAAACACCCATATTTTACCCAACACCGCACACACACCACAACAATGGGCATTACCTACAGCCAAGTCCCCCAAATGCAGTCCCGTACTACCACATTGCAATCATCTCATCTGCTTTTTCTGAGAGAAGCTCATGCCAGCATGTTGGTGGACGAGTACATGTGGTGCAGGGGGCAGTGGCTGCTAGCCACAGAAGACAGAGGCCTAGCCATGTGCAGGCTGGCAGTCCACTGCAATAGACAGGCCCTGCCGGATCCACAGTCATGGATGTTTCAGGGAATCCAGCCAATCTGTGGCTACATGGTGGTGCAGTGCACACAGACAATGCATGCAAGAACAGAAGGTCACAGGATCAAAGCCCAGCTGGGGCTACCACTAATCCTGCCCACATATTTTTCCCACAACTAAACAGTGATAGTAAGGACACACCTTTCGTTGCGAGGACATATGCAATGGTACTATGTCTATGTTTTACCCCACTGAGCACAGACACCGTGAACAGGGGCATTACCTAGAGCAGAATCTTCCAAATGCAGTTCTGGTGGGCCACACACCAGTCAGGTTCCATGCTGCCACTCATACAAATGCCTGTGCTGTATATCTATGCACCACCCCCATGGCATGTAAATGTAGCTCATGCATATTCATGAGGGACAGCAGGAAAACCCGAACAGTGTGATGCAAACCTGGACTGGAGTTGGGAATCTCTGCTGTAAAGCAGCAGCCAACAGGGCCAGACACACCCACACCCACACCCACAGGCCCCATTGGCCAATGTCTCCTGGAGAGGCAGAACAGTGGCCCCTGTGTGCATCTCCCAATACTAGCACCTGCATACCTTAGCAATGTCACCCTACACCTGAGGTATACGGTACACAGCTCTGAGACGTTTGCTAGGAGTACTGGCAGATAGATATCCATACGTTACGCACATACTGCTAGTTGACCCCATCCGAACAATCTGTGAGGTGTTTGCGGTGCGTGCTCCAGGCCTGGCCTCTGACGGTGTTTACCACCCTGGGGAGTGACCCCCAGCAGTACTGCGTACCATATCCATGCCTTGGTGTGCCCAGGACCGGTTTGGTGGGCAAGGCTAATTACCTCCACAATAGTAGCACCATGATGGCATAGGTGTGGAAGTGTGTGTCTGTCTATACAGTGGGTGTTGGCTGCAAGCCCCTTCCACAGCCCACACTGCCAGCACTGTTGCCAGTATTGGCCTGCCAATGTGCATAATGAGTAGCAAGGGACCATGGGTACATCCCAGACAGGGTGGGCTGACCAGGATGCAGCTGCACAGGGCATAGGGCACTGGCAGGGACATGGTAGTGGCCGGCCAACACCTACACAGACAGGGTGACCTCTGTATGTGCTGCTGGGGTATCACTCTCACCCTGAGTGTGCAGTGATGGCTAGGCACCCCCATAGTGCTATATTGTGTTTTTCTCATGTGATATATATGAGTTTCCTGTTGGGGCCTCTTCACTGACTTATCTGCTTGTGTATGCTGCCACCCCAGTTGTGGGTGCATGCATTTCCATCAGGACCAACCAGCAGACTGTGCACAGATGGTATGTGTCTTGATGGAGTGCCTTGCAAGGTGCAGTGGCTGATGGCTTGCTGCAGGAGAATATCAGATAGGGGTGGGGTGCATCTGTGAATATCCAGGCCTACTGTCTGTCTGATATTGTGTTATGGATGTGTGTGGAGCTGCTTGGACTGCCCTGTAGGATGTCTGTTTCCCCAGCAGGACTGGGGTTGATGGTCAACTCTGCTGCCATGGATGGGGGGGGGGGGGGGGTCCACTAACTGAGGCAGACAGAGATCTCCAAGCTGTTTATGCAGCACCTACCTGTTTCACAGATTCTTGCTGCTTTGGAGCTCTGGCATAGCCGCATTCAGCCATGGAAGGTGTTGTGGACCTGGTCCTGGGCGCAACATCACACATTCAGGGTGAGCACAGTTACCGCACAATGTGATGTTGTTTAGCTACTCTTTGCCGTTTGTCCACCCACTCAGAACACCCTACCAGGCCGAGGTGCTGTGTGGGTGCACACGGACACGTCCCCCTACCAGGCCGGGGAGCTTTAGGGGTGCATTTCCCATCCTGTGTGCATCTGTGGACAGCTGATTTGCATTTGCAGTGCATCATGGGTACGGGTGGCCTAACCCTATTCTGTTTACAACAGCAGACTGTCTGTGAGGTGACATGCAGGCTATCTGCAGCCAGCCAGGGCTTGCTTAGAACTGTAGCACAATGGTTATGACACTGCCTGTGCAGCCAGAGGTCATGGGTTCAAACCCACAGTGGGGTTCTGTGATAGGGGTGTCCAAAGCTTTTATTTTAATTTACTGTACATATGTTGATGCCAGCAATTACACCCTCAGTGTACTGTACCCATAAGGTGCCTCTGCGGGTGCTTTATGGGGCGCCCTATAGAGCACTTTATGGTTGCCATCCATATAGGGTGCACTATACATTATCCTGTGTCGCAGCATACATGCTGCCCTATAGGGGACATTCTAGGGTGCCCTGGCGGACGGTGCACTGTAACATGTGCCTTATGGGCCGCTTTATGTTAACATGCTGTGAGAGTGGGTTTGCTAGTAGTTATCACAAAATAAAATTAATAAGCCTCCTACAGCACTCCACAACATAAAACATACTGCCTCAGCTACCCTTTTTCACAGGGCACTGTGAGGGATTGAACCTGTGGCCCCTGCACCATTGGTCAGCCTCGTAACCATTGTGCTGTGGCTGTGTTCTTTTGCTTTAGCATCGGCGCGCCGCCTTGTGCCCATCAGCGCGCCGTCTTGTGCCGCCCAAAATGAACAGTGTGCCTCCTTATGCCGCCCAAAATGAACAGTGCGCCGCCTTATGCCGCCCAAAATGAACAGTGCGCCTCCTTATGCCGCCCAAAATGAACAGTGCGCCGCCTTATGCTGTACAAAATTTATTTGCCTCCTGACACACTTTTCCACATTCAAGGTGGTGCCTCAGCCAGCCTTTTTGGGTTGCGCACACTGGGTGATTGAACCCATGGCCCCTGCACCATTGGTTATTGTCTTCACTGCTGTGCTACGGCTCTGTTCCTATATGTGCCCAGCTGCGCCCCACTTAGCCTTCCCATGCGCTAATGTGGGCCCCGCACATTAACGCGACACGCACACGTACGGTCATTTTTTTTCCTTTTTCAGCCTGATCCGCCCACTCCTTATATGGCACAGGCACACTACCGCGGCCCCGCATGTTAGGAAAATTTAGTAAACATGCCCCTAAGATTTTCCAAATACAGATGCCTGTCTTCCTCTCTCTGTGATCTCTTGTATTTGATGAAGGCCTCCCTCTTTTTCTTCACTTTTTCAGCTACTTCCTTCGAAAACCATAGTGGACTTCTTTTCCTTTTGCCTTTATTTACCATTTTAACAAAAAGGTTGGTTGCCCTTAAAATACCCCCTTTCAGTTTTGCCCACTGTTTTTCTACATCCCCCAGCTATTCCCATCCCACTAACGACTCACTGAGGTATTGGCCCATCTTCGCAAAGTTAGTCTTCCTAAAGCCTAAGATCCTCACCTTGGAATGGATTCTAACAGCCCTAGTCCTAATACTGAACCACACCATCTGGTGATCACTGGATGCAAAATGATCTCCCACTACAACATCAGAAACACTTTCACCATTGATAAGCACCAAGTCCAGTATGGCCCCTTCACGTGTGGGGTCTGTTACCAATTGCCTGAATAGTTCTCCCTGTAGAGAATCCAGGATCTCCTTACTTCTAGATGATACTGCAGCAGGAATGTGCCAATCAACATCTGGCATATTGAAATCTCCTATCAGTAGCACTTCCCCTTTCCTAGCAATGCTGTGTATGTCTTCAATTAACTCTCTGTCCACCTCTTCCTCTTGTGAGGGAGGTCTGTATATCACACCAATGCAAATAGATTTCTCTTTCCCTCTTTCTGGTTTAACCCATAATGCCTCCTCTCTCCCTTTTAAGCTCTGTAATTCCAAAGCTTTAATAGTAGTTTTTACTTATAGTGCCACTCCTCCTCCCCTTCTTCCTACCCTGTCCTTTCTGAATAAAGTATAGCCAGGTATAGTTACATCCCAGTCATGGTTTTCTGTGAACCATGTTTCTGTAACTGCCACTAAATCCAAGTCAGCCACTCCCACCAAAGCTTCAACATCAGGGATCTTATTTCCCATGCTACGGGCATTTATAAACACTGCTTTCCATATGTTACCCCTGTTACCCATTTCCATAAAAGTATTTAATGTATCACCTACCTGGGGGCTTTCACTTACCTATCCCCAATGAATCTAGTTTAAAGCCCTCTTCAGTAGATTAGCCAGTCTACTACCGAAGATTCGTTGACCTTTCTTGGACAGATGGATGCCATCTCTGCTCTGCAACCCTTGGAATAGCATCCCATGGTCTAGGAAACCAAAACGCTCTCGATGACACCATCCACACAGCCATACATTCATCTCCAGGATGCGAGCCTCTCTGCCTTGGCCTTTACCCTCAAACAGGGAGGATTGAAGAGAACACCACCTGTGCACCTAACTGCTTCACCCTCTGTCCCAGAGCCATGAAGTCACTTTTGATACGTTCCGAGGTATACCTGGCAGTATCATTTGTTCCAACATGGATTAGCAACATTGGGTAATAGTCAGTGGGCTTGATGAGTCTTGGCAAACTCTCTGTAACATCTTGGATTTTGGCACCAGGCAGACAGCATACCTCTCTGGACATCAAGTCTGGTCGGCAGATGGACGCCTCAGTACCCCTCAAAAGAGAGTCTCCAACCACCTCTACCCTTCGTTTCCTTCTGGTCACTGATTCTGCAACTTTGGGGTACTTGAACTCTGGTTCTTCCCTTTCCAGGGATGATTTCAACTGTCTTGTCCATGGAAGAGTATGTGACTGAACACATAGCTCAGTACTACTAATGATTAATAAGCCTCAATTCTCTTAGTTCCAATGGCAATACCTTCTAGTTAATGCTTTTTTTCTTAAAACATGCCTGCTACTCCAACCAGAGTCATCTCTGTAGCTATTTTTTGGCTACTACCTTAGGGTTGTCAAGAGTTGATCTTAAACTATGTACTGGCATGATGAACACTTCATGGAAATCTTAAATTAAGCAGTGCTATACTGAGTCAGACCAAGGTCCATCAAGCCCAGTATCCTATTTTAACAGCAGCCAATCCAGGTCAAAAGTACCAGTCAGGTTCCCAAAAGGCACACAGCTTCCACAATTCTTGTCCTGGGGCAAGCAGTGGATTTCCTGGATCCTCTTTAATAATGGTTTATGGATCTTTCCTCCAGGAACTTTGTTCTTAATGTGGAACATTGCATTCGGTACTACAGATGATTGTGATGATAGGTTACAGATTACTAATAGTAGTTCTACAATTCCATATTTCATTTCTTTCAACACCCTGGGATGTATGCTAGCCAGTCCAGGTGATCTGCTGCTCTTTAGTTTATCAGTTATATTACATCTTCCAGATTTATTGAGATATGTTTCAAGTCTTCTGATATATCACCTTTAAATATCATTTCTAGCATGGGTAAGTTTCCTACATCTTCAGTAAAATACTTAAGAAAAAAATTTATTCAATCCCTCTGTCCTCTATCAATGCACCTCTTACCGCACCATAATCTAATGACTTTCTCATAGGTGATTTGCTAGGAATGTACTTAAAAACATTTTTATTATGTGTTTTTGCTTCCATGGCAAGCTTCTTTTCAAATTTTCTCTTTGCCTGCCTTATCAATTCCTTGCATTTAACTTTCCAGTACTTATACTGTTTTCTGTTTTCATCATTTGGATCTTTTTTTTTTATTTTCTTAAAGATTCTCTCTTAGCTATAACAGCCTCTCTAACCTCACCTTTAAGCCATACTGGCTTTTGTTTGGCCTTCCTTCCACCTTTTTGAAAGCATAGAATGTATCCAGTCTGGGCTTTCAAGGTTGTATCCCAGCTTTTTTCAAAAAGTGGTTTACTGTGCAGAAAGTTTCAAGTTGCAGAAGATCAGAAAAAGCATATCTATGATCTTTTTTGCATGCAATCAGATTTTGTATGTGGAAAAAAAGCTTTATAAAATTGCACCACTTGACTTATTCAACCTTTGTAAAATTACCCTCTCAATGTTCTCCACCAAGATCTGTCCCTATACCCACGGCAACTGACTTTTCAGCGTCATGTGAATTGCTTTGATGTCAGGTTGAAGAAGTTCCTTGAGCTGGTTTTGTGAAAATTAAGTTTATAATCTTAGCTATTTTCAATTGAATGTTTGTGCTTAAATATTTATGTGTGGCAAAGTCTTAGGGGTAAGTTTACTAAACCATCTTAATGTCGCAGCGGTGGTATTAGTTTAGTTAGCTCTATTTACAACCTGCTTTTCACCGGGTCAAAGCGGTCAATTGGGAGATACATTTAACATGAGGGGATATGACACACATATGCTAATACTTACAGGGAACATGGGCAATGGAGGGTTAAGTGGCTTGCCCAAGACCACAAGGAGTACCTATAGGACTAGAAATCCCAGTCCCTCCAATCTGAGATTGCTGTCCCCAGGTGGGACTTGAACCCCCAGCCCTCTGGCCTGAAGTACCTTGTCCTAACCACTAGGCCACTCCTCCCCTCCTCCCTATTGCACAATAATGCAGTGGTGGTGTTAAGGCACACTAACGCTGTGAAATCCGGGTCTGAAGGGTGGAGTAAGGCTTCCCAGAGGGCGGAGAGAAGGGGTAAATGGACGGAGAGTGGAAGGGGAGAGGCTCCAGGCACACTAACGCTGTGAAATCCAGATCTGAACACTAACGCCAGTGAAACCCTCGCGTTAAGGCACATTTGCAGGAAAGAGAAACTATTTCAGTCAGCAATGTGCAGCAAAGGCAGGAAACCCAGAAAAGTGATAGTTGTGATACATGTGCAGGGACCAAAAAGGCAAATAAACATGTAAAAGGACCAGAACCACATCTAAAATCCAATTAACCAAGCTGGCCAATAGTGACATTAATGATAAACATAAAGCAACACTACTGACAAAGCGTATAAATTAAGATATCATGTTTGGAAGGGTCTATGCTCTGTCCCCCTACAAAGTGAATGATCCCACATTGAAATAGCACTGATCAGGGTTTCTATCATTTAAATTGGGCAGGTTTGTTATGGCGTGCACATGTGCAGCAAGAGCAGAGTGGGCACATAGGAAATGGCAACTGTACTGATGCTGTAAATGGGATACAGGGGGCTGCAGGCGGCACATGCTGTGGTCCAGCTGGGGCACAGTGCGGGCTAGGCAGATGCCTAGGTGGCACATAGGAATGCCGAAACTGTAAAGCAGCAAGACAGCAACTGACAAGGGTCCAACATGGGCACAAATGTGTGTCCCACAGTGTCACAGGGGAGATTACCCAGCAGGTACCCTCAAGGGCACATAACATTGGCAGGCAGTGCAGGAGGGGGGAGGTGAGGCACGCACATCAATGTAGGCACCCCTACCCAAGAACCCATACGATAGGCAGCTGCCTACTGGCATACTGGATGGCCTGGGACTGCGCACCACCAGCACCACCAGCATAATGGCATGGCAGCATGGTGGCGGAGGGGTGCTGGTGGCGGAGGGGGCAGTGGCATCTGCCCACATCAGACCATGGCCTAGCCCCATTTAGGTGGGTGCCGTGCAATGCAACAGACAGGGTCTGCCTGATGAACAGTCATGGTATCCCCTGGGAATGACCTGCCCCTGTGGCAACAGCTTGGTGCAGTACACATAGCCAGTGTCTTCACGGGCAGAAAGTCACAGGTTCAAGTCCCAGCTGTGGTTCCTGCCAACCCTTTCCCCAAATTTTACCCAGTACTAAACCGTGGTAATAAAGACAGAACCTTTATTGCAGATAAAATAAACATGCCCTACAGAGCCCAGACACCATAAACATGTGCAATCCCTAGAGCAGAGTTTCCCAACTGCAGTCCTGGAGAGCCAAACACCATTCAGGTTTCATGCTGTCCCTAATAAATATGCCTGTGCTGCATTAGTATGTGCCGCCCCCATTGTATTCAAATGTATCTCATGCATATTCATTAGGGACAGCATGAAAACCTGAACAGTGTTTGGCCCATCAGGACCGGAGTTGGGAACCTCTGCCCTAGAGCAGCAGCCAACAGGGGCATAAACACCCACACCCACAGGCTCCACTATCCAAAGCCTCATGGAGAGTCAGGCTGTTGGGCCCTGCGTGCAGCAGCATCTCCCAATACTAGCACTTGCATACCTTAGCAATGCTGCACTAACCTTGGGAATAAGTTGCACATATATCTGTGGAGTGTGTTTCAGTTTTGGTTTCTGACAGTGTCTATCACCCTGGGGAGTGACCCCAACAGTATTGCGTACCATAGCCATGCCTGCACTGTGCCCAGGACTGGTGTGGTGGCCAGGGCTGCCAAAAGCCTCTATATTTGCACAATGCTGGCATAGGTGTGGGAGTATGTGTCTGCCTATCCAGTGTGTTGTGGCTGCCTACACTTTACTCAGCCCACACTGCTTGCACTGTTTCCTGTGTTAGCCTGCCAATGTGCATAATGAGGAGCAAGGTACTGTGGGTATGGCCCGGACAGGGTGGCCTGGGCAGGATGCATCTGCACAGGGCATAGGGCAATGGCTGGGACATTGTAGTGCCTGACCACCACCAGCATGGACAGGGTGGCCACAGCATGTCTTGCTTGGAAGTCGCTCTCACCCTGACTGATCAGTGACTACGGCATGACTAGGTTCCCCCATAGTGGTATATAGCATTTCTCTCAAGTGGTATTTATGGGTTTTTTTCCTGGGGGTCCAATCACTGACTTATTTTCTTGGTGTGTGTGCTCACATCCCAGTTTTGGGTGCACACATCTCCTCCAGGAACATGCACTATGGACTAGCTAGCAGACTGTCTGCAGTTAGTATGTGTATGGCTGGGACACCTTGCAGGATGCAGTGGCTGGAGACAGATAGTGGAGGGGTGGGGAGGGGGGCAGCTGAGCATTTCCAGGCCTACTGTCTGTCTGCCTGCCATTGCCTTATGGATGTGTACAGATCTGCATTGACTGCCCTGTAGGGTGCCTGTTCCCCAGCCGGACTGGGGTTGATTGTCACCTCTACTGCCACCATTGCAGGGATGTAGAATGTGGATCTGTTGGTGGGAGATCCTGTCCCCCACCCTGAGCCCCAGAGGGTGGGTTGGGTGGTGCTACATAATCCGCCTATGGGTCCAAACACCCCCTTCATTTAAATCATGTGACCATGGGACCCACACAGGATATGTACTATTCTGGGTGCATCATAGTCCACAAGGGCTAGACGTGACTGGGAAATACAGATGGACACAGGTGTATCCTAGGTTTGTCTGCAAGGACTACCTATCACACACTGGCACTGATGGCAACATGCAGCATAGCCTATCTCAGCTAAGCCAGGTGCTGTGGACATGGTGCTGGGCGCTCCACCTCGCCCTCAGGGTGAGCACAGTACCCCCACAATGTGTCGGTCTGTAGCTACTCTGTGCCAGTAACACACACGGTCAGTTCCCCCTACCAAGCCGAGTTGCTGTGGGGGTGCATATCCCATCTTGTGATCATCTGTCGACTGCTGATCTGCATGTGCAGTGCATCATGGGTACGGGTGGGTTAACCCTATCCTGGTAACCACAGCAGACAGTTTGTGTGGTGACCTGCAGTCCTTCTGTAGCCAGCCAGGATTTTTTTTTTAGTGACTATAGAGATGTAGCCCACTGGTTGCTTCACTGATTGTGGAGGCAGAGGTCATGGGTTTGATCCCACAGTGGTGTTGTTTGATAGTGCTGTCTGAGGCATTTCCTTTTTTAATTTAAATTAGTACTGCCAGCAAAAACACCCTCACAGTTCTGTAACCTTAAGGTGCCTCATAAGGCGCCCTATAAGGCGCTCTATAAAGCGCCCTATAGGGCGCCTTATAAGGTGCCCTATCGGGAACATTATAAGGTGCCTTGGCGGACAGTGCACTTTATAATGTGCCCTCTGGAGTGCCTTATAGGGCGCCTTATGCGACACCTTAGGATACGACACTGTGAGGGTGTGTTTGCTGGCAGCACTAATTTAAATTAAAAAAGAAAATGCCTCAGACAGCACTGATTTAAAGTAAAGGGCAATGCCTCAGACAGCCTTACTCATTAAGCCCACTGGGGGATCAAACTCATGACCCCTGTTTCATCATGTATTAACCATTGTGCTACACCTCTGTTGCTGCATTTCTAGGTCAGCGCGCCTAATTAAGGCTAATGCGCGTTAACGTGCCACGGCTCCCTCTATCGCGCGATAACGGACTTTATCGTGCAATAACCCGAAATGCTAACTTAAGACCGGTGCGCCCACTACCTTATATGGCATTCATTACAGTAAGATTGCAACTAACGCCGGTAACATTAAGACGGTTTAGTAAACATACCCCTTAGTTTTAAATCATATTACCAGGCGAAATATACAGTCTAAATTGTATGTTTAGTCATAACTCTGGAATCAGCATCCTTATGATTTCAAAAGGCTTGTGTTATAATTATTGTTCCGTTTTCAAAAGGGTATAACTGTCTTAACTTTGAGTATCAGATGGATAAATCGGCCTTTTTGAAGACTTGAGCAAAACTGAACAGGAAAATGTAGTTTATTTATTTATTTAAACAGATTTGTATGCCACCTTATCCTACAATCAAAGTGGTGATGTGACCACTTTGATTGTAGGATAAGGTGGTATACAAATACAAACCATTGTGCTGTGGCTCTGTTCCTGTGTTTGTGCATCCGCGCGCAGCCTTGTAGCCATCAGTGCGCCATCTTGTGGCGCACTAAATTAACAGCGCGCCGCCTTATGCCGCACAACATGGAAATGCCCCTAAAATAATGCCTCAGCCAGCTGTCTTCAATGGGCACTGTGGGGAATTGAACCCATGATCCCTGCACGAGTGGTCAGTCTTAACCATTGTGCTATGGCTCCATTCCTGTTATTTGCACATCAGCGCGCCACTTCTCCCTCCCACTATTGGACTGCCCCCTCACACATCAGCGCGCCGCCTTCTGCCCACCGGCTCGCCGCCTTCTGTTGCCCACATTTATCAGCGCACCGCCTTCTGCCGCCCAAACTTACCAATGCGCCGCCATCTGCCGCCCACACTAAACAGTGCGCCGCCTCATGCCGTAATAAAAATAACAGTGCGCCGCCTTCTGCCGCCCAAAATTAATATGCCTCCTAACCACTTTTGCCCATAAATGTTGGTGCCTCAGCTGGCCTTTTTTGTTGAGCACAATGGGGGTTTGAACCCCTGGCCCCTGCCCTATTGGTCGGTGTCTTCACCGTTATACTACGGCTCTGTTGTTTGGTTTTGCAGCAGCGCCCCACTTAGCCTTCCCATGCGCTAATGTGGGCCCCGCACATTAGCGCGACGCACACACGTACGGTCCGGTTTTTTGCTTTTTTCTGCCTGGCCCGCCCACTCCTTATATGGCACCAGCACACTAACGGGGACCCGCACAGCAACGGAGTTTAGTAAACATACCCCTAAGACTTTGCCACACATAAATCTTTAAGCAAGAACATTCAATTGAAAATAGCTAAGATCATAAACTTAATTTTCACAAAACCAGCTCAAGGAACTTCTTCAACCTGACTTCAAAGCAATTCACATGACGAAGACAACGAGTACAGTGATGACAATCACAATGTCTGTAACCTCTGTAGCAGTGTCTGCTAAATGCTGCTCTAATATATTTTAGGCAGGAGACTGATTATTATTCCAATGAAGTAATTAATCAAGCAATGGTTATACTTCTGTGTTCAATTATAGTTTTCATGGTTGATTAATCCCAGTAATAAACGTTGCAACTGTTTTTTTTTGTTTTTTGTTTTTTTTCTTTTACCCAGGGCAAAGAGAAAACCAAAGTGGAAATAGCAAAAAGACAAATATAACAGACTTGCATGCCTAGTAGATATTGTTGTGAGAGGATGCTTGGGACACATTATTCTTCTTTGTCAAAGATATTGGTTTGTTTACTGAAGCTGAAAGATATAATAAACGGTAAATATAAGGTTCTACTATGAATAAAAAATCAACAGTTGTAAAGCATTTGATATAGGATCTTCAAAAACTGTTAGGGCCAAGATTCAGCAAGAGCAAATCCTCATAAAATCAACCGGACCACTTAACCAGTTTACTATAGTGGATTTTTAGCCTATTTATTTACTTGGCAGACCATTGAATATGATGTCCTAAACAAAATCAGGTATTAGCCAGTTAAGAGTAGAACAGCTATTTATATGGTTTTGCTTAAACAGATAACAGGAGAGTGCTGAATAATAGTGTTATTCAGCTATCTTTTAGCCCCACGTTCGTAACACTCCCCATCCATCCAAAACTTAACGATCTATTTTTGGCCAGATAGCAGGGTGGCCAGACAAAAGTTATGTGGTTGGCTGCAATGAATTTTCAAAGCCAGTAATTTATGGAGTTACATACTGTAAACACATACTGCAAATTAGGGCTCGATAAACCCCAGACACCAGGTCAGCATGGAGACTAAAAAATCAGACCTGACATTTAGAGCTTGTTTGGAGAGAATATGTGCAGCCTACTTCAAAACTCGTCAGGCCGCACAAGTGATTAGGGCTGTAGGTAGCCAGATAGCCTGATTGAAGCAGGAGACTGTGATGGGCCAGCGCTGACTAAGGGGGAGGAGGATGAAGTTAAGGTCACCAGTTTGCTTGTGCGTGACATTGGCAGCTGCCATTCCCTGTGCTCTGCTGCTCTATGGCTCACCTTCTGGGATTCAGGCATGGCAGGTACAGGAGCCCTTGTGTTTATGCCTCCAGAGATATGTGCAAGGTAATGACAGAGTGGGAGACAGGAGGCAGTGGCATTATTCTGCAGTTCCTCCCATTAACTGCCAAGCTTTTGATTTGTTTTCCAATGGGTATAGATCACTTCTCATTTTGTCTACCGATGGGTTTAAAGTGCTGGACTATAAGATAGTGAACAGGGTCCCATGCTGTTACTGGCCTATTAACTATGAGATCTAGGTCTAGGTGGTCCTAATTGGAACATGTTTTTGCTTTTATTTAATTGAGCCCTTTATTGAATTGTGCATTTCTGAAGTACTATGAACTTAAGGGTATGTTTACTAAATGGCAGTACGGCTTCCGTGCAATACCGGAGCCGTGGCCCCATTGAGTTCTGCTGTAAATCATTTTAAATATCAGCCCTGGTATGTTTACAAATTTTTGAATGAGTAAGACATAAGTATGTAAATATAGATAAAAGCCAGCAGGCCATTCCTTAATAAGCATTCCAGCATAGGCAGAGTTCACAAAACCATTTTGCAAAAATAGACCTTTCCATTTGATTCATCAGTTAGTGGATGATTACAGAAATATCCATCAAACCATTTTAGCACCAGAGGACATGTGGAGGGGGATTTTAGAAGGGACATCCAACTGCAATCTGGGATGTCTAAGGCAGATCATCTGAAGAAAGAGCAAGCACATCAAGGTGCAGACATGATTTCACAAATGTGGTCGTGGACATGCCCAATATGGATGTCTGCAGGGGCATCTACATAGACATCTCCAGAATCATATATTAGAATCTGGGGTCCGATATTCATTTGGGATGGCTATGCGCCACTATAGCACATATCTGTTGCCGCCAATCTGTAACCCTGGATATTCAATGCCGGGGTCATATGCAGCCCTGGCATAGAATATCCGGATCACCGCATAGCCTTTGACACTGCAAATGCTAACCGGGTAGCGACGATAATGCACCATTACCCGGTTAGCTCCCGCGAGTAAAATTAGGCCAGCTTTAGCTTCGCCTAGTTTTACCCTCAAGATCGTTAGCCGGGTAGAGGATCAATATCACCACTACCCAGTTAGCGATTGTCGCCACCCATGACACATCTCAGAATGCCAATGACACACCCCGATGCTAAGTGGTTAGCTTCGGGGCATATAGTAGCATTAGTTGAGGATATTCAGATGCACTAACCATGTTACTGCCATTGAATATCCCGTTCAATGGAATTTACATAGTTTACAGGTCAGCAAACCATGTGAATGCCTTTAGAATATCGGGCTCTGGGTGTCTAGGATAGCCTAATGGTTAGAGTTGTGGGCTAAGAACTAGCCAGCCAGGGTTCAGCCACACTGCTGCTATCACTGGTATTGTGTTGAGTACTGTGGGTGATGGAGTGCTTTCTTCTCTACATCCTCTAGATGTTTTCCAGCCAAAACGAGTGAGCACTATTAAGATGCCTGGACCAGGTCTAAACTTGCTCCAGGACGTGATGCCAGACATCCATGATGTTTCTGAGATCAGGCGGGGATGCCCAGGTTCCTGAGAATGCGTCCACCATACCCCTGTTTAGACTGGGAACGTCCCAAAAGCCAGCTTCTAAAATGGATCTGGGGACATCTCTGTACTTTTGATGTCTCTATGTCCATTTTCAGATATCCAAAGCATGAATAGGGCTTCCAAAATGACCCCCAGGGCAATTTTTACTGTATACAAGGGAATATTACAGAACTATATCAACTATCTGAAAGATATTTGACTTGGCTGCAAAAAAAAAGATGTGTTATGAAAGAGGTAGAATAATCTCAACTTTCCATTGACATCTCCTGTTCCATCTAAAAACCAGCCCACAAAATGCTATTCGTCCACAGATTTATGTGCCTTATGCAACTCCAAAAGCCTTCAGATCAGAACATACTTGTTACAGATCAGGATTGGAATGTCTCTGGAAGGACCCTGCAACACAACAGAAGCAAATATCACGTGAGATGCAAAACCAGTCCAAAACGTGATGTTGTGGAAAGACAGAGCTTTATTTCTATGAACCAATGACATAGAAATAAAGCTCTGTCTTTCCACAATATCACGTTTTAGACTAGTTTCTGGAAGGACCCTGGTCATAGCCATGTAGCTCTCATTAGAGTCTGGAAAACCTATTTTGTATGATTTATTTATTTTTTTGTCATGGATAAAATCACAAACTTTGCTTTAATCCATCATGACACTTTATTCTACCATATGTTATGAGAAAGAAATATGCCCCTCGGATTTGATGGGAAGATGGCAAGGCAGCTCATCGGCATCTTGGGATCAGGAAGGGTGAGTGCCCTGGATTTTAACAGAAGGCTGCAAGGCAGCTGGTCTGCATCTAGGGTATTGAGCTGGTAAGTTGGGTACAGGCAGGGTAAGGTAACATAGTAACAGATAAAGACCAATATGATCCATCTAGTCTGCCCAACAAGGTGGAAAGAGTAGGTGCACCTGCCGCTCATGAAGGTCACCCCTCTCCATGCCTTTGTTTAGGAGTATACCCACCGCTCTGTGTAGGGCACCCCTGTTTGTTGAGATATAAGAGATATTTAAGTTTATTTTGAATTTCTCCTGTTTCTATAAAGGAATCCATTCTGTCTGTCCCATGCCATTTTGTATTCTGTCACTATATATGCTCCCATCACTTCCATCGGGAGGGCATTCCAAGCATCCACCACCCTTTCAGTGAAAAAGTATTTCCTGACATTGCTTTTCAATTTACCCCCTTGCAGTTTCATGTTATGCCCTCTAGTTTTACAGCTTCCCGTCTTTGGAAGAGGTTTGTTTGTTCATTAATACTCTTTAAGTATTTAAAGCTCTGAATCATCTTTCCTGTCCCTCCTCTCCTCCAGAGTGTACATATCTAGGTCTTCAAGTCTCTTCTCATAAGTCTTCTGATGCAGGCTCCAAATCATTTTGATCGCCTTCCTCTGAACCGTTTCCAGTCTTTTTATATCCTTTGCGATATATGGTCTCCAAAACTGAACACAGTATTCCAAGTGAGGCCTCACCAGTAACTTGTTCAGTGGCATTAGTACCTCTCCCTTTCTGCTGGTAATTCCTCTTTGTATGCAACCCAGCATCCTTCTGGCTTTTGCCACCGCATTGTCACACTCTTTCGCCATCTTGAGATCCTCAGAAATAATCACAACAAGGTCCTTCTCCTGGTCTGTGCACACCAACCTCTTGACCCCTATCATGTACATTTCCTTTGGATTTCTGCTTCCTAAGTGCATGACACTGCACTTCTTCTCATTAAATCTTAACTGCCAAGCATTAGACCATTCTTCCAGCTTTTGTAGATCTTTCCTCATGTTTTCCATTCCCTCAGGGGAGTCAACTCTGTTGCAAATTTTCTTGTCATCTGCAAAAAGCCAGACCTTTCCACTCAGTCCTTCAGCAATATCACTAACAAATACATTGAACAGTACCAGTCCCAGGACCAAAACCTGGGGCACACCATTAATCACCCTACTTTCATCCGAGTGAGTTCCATTTACCATCACCTTCTGTTGACTGTCAGTCAACCAATTTCTGATCCAGTTTATCACCTTGGGACCCATCCCCAAGCTATTGAGTTTATTGATATGTCTCCTATGAAGAACAGTATCAAAGGCTTTGGTGAAATCCAGGTAGATGACATCCATCACATGCCCCTCATCTAGTTATCTGGACACCCAGTCAAAGAACTCAATCAGAATTGTTTGGCAAGATCGTCCTTTGGTAAAACCATGTTGCTTCGGATCATGCAACTTGTTGGTTTTGAGAAAGTCCACTATTCGCTCTTTCAGGAGTACCTCCATTACTTTTCCTTCCACTGAGATGAGGCTTACTGGCCTGTAGTTTGTCACTTTTTCCCTGTTACCACTTTTGTGAAGAGGTACCACATAGCCCTACACTAGTCCTGAGGAACTCCTTCTGTGTTCAAGGATCTGTTAAAAACATCCTTTAACAGCTCTGCAAGAACCTCTTTGAGCTCTTTCAGTATCCTGGGATGTATCTCATCTGGTCCCATGGCCTTGTCCACTTTCAAGTTGCAAGTTGTTCTAACACATCATCTTCTGTGAATGGTGTGGTATCTACTCCATTCCCATTTTTATATTTGGGAGTCACAGGTGGTCCTTTTCCAGGATTTTCTTTAATAAAAACAGAGCAGAAGTATTTGTTTAGCAATTTCGCTTTTTCAATGTCACTTTCTATGAGTCCGTTCCCAGCACTTCTGAGTCCTGCAATTCCACCTCTGACTTTCCTCATCTCCCGAATATACCTGAAGAAAGTTTTGTCGCCACACTTCACATCTTTAGCCATCTTTTCTTCTGCCTTTGATTTTGCTATTCTTATTTCTCTTTGTTCTCTTTTAGTGTGTTCCTGTATTCCGTTTGTGTTCCTCTGTTTGTGAGCTTTTGAATTTTGTGAAAGCTATGTTTTTTTACTTTATTTGAGCAGCCACTTCTTTAGAGAACCAAATAGGTTTCCTTCTCCTCTTGTTTTTATTTACTTTCCTTACATATTTATCTGTTGCCCCTTTTATTGTCACCTTTAGTTTTGCCCATTGCAATTCCACTTCCCTTATCCCCTCCCATCCTGCCAACTTCTCCTTCAGGTACTTGGCCATTTTACTGAAGTCAGTGTTTTTGAAGTCTAGGACTTTGAGCTTGCTACGATTGGACTGCACCTTGGCTTTTATCTCAAACCATACCGTGTGACGATTGCTGCTGCTCTAAGGGGCATCCACCCAGACATTCGACACGCTATCTCCGTTGGTCAGCAATAAATCCAGCATCAAGCTTTCCCTGGTCGGTTCCATCACCATTTGTCTAAGTAACGCATCTTGGAAGGCATCCACAATTTTTTTACTTCTTTCCAGATTTGCAGAAGGAATACTCCAATCCACATCGGGTAGATTAAAGTCATCCAGTATGATCACTTCCCCCTTTGTGGCTATCTTTGCAATATCTATAATCAATTCGCTATCTATTTCTTTGGTTTGAGTTGGAGGCCTGTAGACCACACCAGTATGGATGACAGTGCCATCTCCTCTTTCCAACGCAATCCAGAGCACTTCTTCTTTTCCCCACATCCCCTGCATTTCAGTAGTTTAATATTGCTTTTGACATATAAGGCTACTCCTCCTTCGTTTCCCCATGCCCCTTGCATTGCAGTAGCTTTAATATTGCTTTTTACATACAAGGCTACTCCTCCTTCTTTTCCCCCTTCTCTATCTCTTCTGAATAGATTATAGCCAGCTATGGCTATATCCCATTCATGCAATTAATTAAACCATGTTTCTGTAATGGCCACAATGTCCAAATCCATTTCCACCATTAGGGCTTCCAGGTCAGGAACTTTGTTGACTAAGCTTCGAGCATTTGCGCTCATTGTTTTCCAGCATTTGTTGACTGGCTTGCCTGTATTCAGCTTTGATTTTGTTTCACACACCTCTTCCCACTTGTCATTGATATGTGATTTAAAAGTGTGTCTGTTTCTAATGTTATTCTGCTTTTGCCAGGAGTGACATCCTGAACTTGTTCTTCCCCATCCATCACCCCCTTTCTCTAGTTTATATGCCTGTCCATACTGCCTGAATTTTTCACTCAGGATCATTTTCCCTGTGACGGAGAGATGTAGTCCATCAGCACAGTATAGCCTCTTGTAGATCCATCTGTTTCCCCAGTTGCCTATAAATCTGAATCCTTCTGGTTTGCACCAGGTCTGGAGCCATGTACTAAAGTTCTTTATGTAATGCAGCATTTCTGCCCCTTACCAAGAACAGGTAGAACTTCTGAGAATGCTACAGTGTTAACAATGGGCTTGAGTTTCTCTCCCAGACCCTGGAAGTCCCTTTGAACTGCAGAGGCACTGTTTCCAACCAGTTTGTTTGTACCCAAGTCGATGACAACATCAGTTTTGGAGTGCTCACTTTCTGCACTAACTACACCAACAATTTGGTTTGTGTACCTGCTGGCTGAAGAGCCTGGGAGGCATTTGACCATCTTCTCTCCTTTGAACTGTGTTCCCAAGTTGGTGCCTCTGATGTTGAAATCTCCAAGTAAAAGTAGTTTTCTTTTTTATGATTTTTTCTTCATATTTGGTGCATTGACTCTCATTTAAGGACCCTTCAGTTTCCATGGAATGGGCATCCTCATTATCCAAGGCAAAGAAGGCATTATGCAGGGATATCTCTTGATGTAAAGGGTGTCTCTGCATTACAGGTCACAACCTACCAGAGCCCACTGTGATCCATTTGTTCCTGGGATGTTTGATTCTTTGTGGGAGCAGTGGTGGATTTAGCTCCATTTGTATCCTAGAAGAGGTGTGTTTCTTTGCAGCTAATTCTTCCTTTCATAGAGCCAATTCTTTATGCATAGCAGCTAACTTGAGGCATATAGGGCAAGCTCTTAGGTTTGAAATGATTCTTCTCAGAATGAAAGCACCACAGTTATTGCACTGAATACACGACATGCTGATTAAGTGGTCCTAGGAGAAGGAGAAAAGGTGTGTGTAACACCTAATTAAAAGGACAGATGTCAACGTATATGACGACTATATAGGCAATGCAGCCCCGGGGTGGGTGGGATGAGGGGTAGGGTGGGCAGGAACCTAAGTGTCCCTGGCCAGTAGGCCTTGCATGAACTGAGGACACATTCAGATATCTGATTTAAAGGCTATGCAAGGAATGTAGGCAGTCAGAATATTCCTAAAAATGAACGTATATCCAACAGTTAAAATCTAAGCAGCCAGCACGCTTAATCACTGAGGGCTATGGTGAGGATGGGCCGGCTCTGCCCCCCCCCCCCAAAAGAAGGGAACGGATGTGGGAGTGGTGGGTGTGGGGAGAGGGCAGGTGGGTGGGCAGCGGGCAGGGCGGGGATGGAGGGGAGGCCCAAGTGGAGGTGCTGAGTGGGCCCAAGCAGGACAGTGTCCTGGCAAAGGGATTGGAGGGGAATTGGTGCTCAGTGAGGAAGACCAGCTGGAGGATGGTCACCAGTAGAGTTCCAGAGGGGATCACCAACAGAGGACAGATACTTCGTCGAAAAGTGCAAGTCAGTATCAGCATTCAATCGATGGGTCTGGGGTTGAGGGTATGGGTGGATGGTGGATGGAGTAGATTTGGAAGTGTGACATGATTTTCACTCAGACGCTAAAGGATAAGAAATGTTTGAGGAACTTGCAGCAGGTCATGTGTCACATGCATCGTGAGAAGCTCTTGCATCGCTCAGGCGATGAGTCGGCGGTGAATGTCTGGGACACCTTGGATTCTTGGGACTTGTCGGATTCCTCGTCTTTGGAGAGCATTGAGTCAGATGACAATGATGAGGGTCAGCATGGTTTGGGATGTCCAAGGCCTAGTTCTGTGGGGCAAGTTGTGGATGAGGTTGGTCAAGGAGTGAACACACGTTGAGCAGAATTGCTTTGTTGGATTGTCAGAATCTTTGGGCGAAAGTATTGTGCGGCGGTATGTGGATCTCTTTTCACTTTTAGCCCACAATCATGACATTGCGGATAAGAAGAAAGGGGAAGGAGCTAAGGGCGAGGTTAAGAAGGGGCGATCCCGGATTCCTAGGACCATTAACAACTGGTTGTTAGCATTCCATGTGTTTTCTTCTATTTTGGGTGGGGCCAAGCTGGCCCTCTACCCAGGGCTGTTGTGATATTTGGATGTGATCTTGTGGGCTCATAGAATGTAAGGGGGTTGGGCCTGGCTCAACTATGATGAGCAGTTTAGAAAGAGCTTGGCAAAGGACAAGGGTGAGGCTTGGGGATTTCGAGATGTGAACATCTGGTTGGCAGAAATGACTCTGTGTCGGTCTCTGTTTGGGAAACCCAGAGGTGTGGGCTTAGTGAGGCCCTTTACAGGGGCATCTCTGGGAGGGGGGGGATGGTCACAGGTGGGGGGTAATGGGTGGGATGTGGCAAAGGCAGGTTTCCAAGCAGTGGAGTGAATTTTCTCCAGCCTGGTGGGTTTTGGGGCTCCGTAACAGACAATACCTGCTTTCGGTACAATGCAGGCTGTTGCAACTGCCTAGGGGGTCAATTCAAACATAAATATTCAGTGTGCAGGGGGAACAACCGGCCTTATGATGTTTCATCTGGGGGAGGCCCGCATAGAGGCGGACAGGCTGCCCGGGTGGCGCACCTCTGTCAATTGTCCCTGGACAAGGCCCCATCACCCATTAGCCAGGTGGCCATGGAGGACTGTTTGCAGGGTTTTCCAGATGTAGCCACTGCCCAGTTGTTACTTGAGGGTTTTCAGGATGAGTTTGTGATTCCATTTTCAGGACCACCTCTATGTCACCAGGCCCGTAATTTCCTCTCGGTGACGTGGCTCCTGGGGATTGTTTACGATAAGTTGCAGAAGGAGCTGGAGATGGGCAGAATCTGGTGTAAAATCTGGTGGTGTCCCCATTGGGAGCTGTGCTAAAGAAGGAACCAGGCAAATATCGACTCATTCACAATGTGTCGTATCCGGCATGGCTTAGTGTGAATGATTTCATTGATCCGGCTCTTTGCTCGGTACAGTATGCCTCCTTTGATTCCACTGTTGGCCTTGTTCGGAGAGCGGGCAGGGAGCGCTGATAGCAAAGGCAGACATAGAATCAGCATTCTGATTGTCCCCCTATTCATCCCAGTTCATTTTATCTGCTTGGGTTTCGTTTCTGGGGTGGAATTATGTCGACAAGTGTATGCCCATGGGATGTTCGGTAACCTGTGCATGTTTTGAGGTCTTTTCACAATTCATCCATTTGGCATTACAGTGGGTGGCACAGTTTGACACAATGGTGCACTATTTAGATGATTTCCTGGTGATAGCTCCGGCAGGGTCCCAGGAGATTCATGAACGGCAATTCATGAAAATTTTCCAGTCATTTGTGTTCGTTTAGTTGACGCTGGGACACACCAAAGATTGTAATTTTCATCAATTTCAGCATTCATATGAAAACTAATGAACACACCTATTATGAACTGGATTGGCCACTGTTGGAAAGAGGATATTGGGCTTCATAGAAACATAGAAAAATGACGACAGAAAAAGACCACTTGGCCTATCTAGATTGTCCTTCCATATTAACAACAGTCCCCTTTTTTCCTTTAGAGATCCTCTGTGTTTGTCCCATGCTTTTTTCAATTCAGATACTGTCCTCATCTCTACCACCTCCACTGGGAGACTATTCCACGGATCCACCACTCTTTCTGCAAAGAAATATTTCCACATATAACTCCTGAATCTATCCTCTTTCACCCTCATCCCATGTCCCCTCGTAGCAGAACTTGCTTTCAATCGAAAGAGGCTCTCCCCCTGTGCATTTATGCCACGGAGGTATTTAAACGTCTCAATCATATCACCTCTATCCCACCTTTCCTCTAAGGTGTACATATAAAGATCCTTAATTCTGTCCTCATATGCTTTATAATGAAGACCACTAACCATTTTAGTAGCCACCCTCTGTACTCACTCCATTCTGTTTATATCCTTTTGAAGTGCGGTCTCCAGAATTGCACACAATACTCCAAATGAGATCATGGATGTTTGGTCTGGCCCAGTGTGGCATTTCTTACGCTTTTATCTATTCTTCAAGACTTTCAATTGCAATGTTGTATGGCTCACTCAATTTTCTGGATTTCCCTTTGTTGATTTACAACTTGGGGTTCTCTATACTTATCCCATTCCCCCTTGAATTCACCTATTGTTTTTGCATCCACCCAATCCACTGACAGTCTGTCTCATAAAGCACATATTTACCATCGTAAGTATTCTCTAGAGTTACTCTTCAGACTACGCATAATCTATTGTTTAAAAGATTCCTTCATGCCTAAGGTCTCTTTCCATTCTGCTAAAGCTAAAAGTGAAATGAGGGTTTTGGGGGGTGGGGAGGGTTTGGGGAGGGGGAGTTGCTATAACTCTAGACAGAAGAGCAGAAGGTGGAGCAACAGAAAATATAAAACAACATTAAAAAACTTGTATTTAAACATTTCCATGTAAAACAGTGCTAATGACTAGCATTATCCATCATCCTCACCTTAGGAAGAGAAAGAGTGAAGTAATGAGAGAAATAGCCTCGGAGGAAATCAATAATAGAAATAAAAAGAGCATAAGAGGAGAAAGATATCAAAATGACAATAGCTCAAATGACATTGATTTTTATATTTTCATCTGCAATTTTGTGAGTCACTGTGCTCCTTATGAACGGTTGCCTACTACTTCTACTACTACTACTACTGCTTCTATTATATGGCACTACAAGGTGTACGCAGCACTCTACAGATATACATGAAAGACCGTCCCTGCTCGTCAGAGCTTACAGTCTAATCCAGACAGAGAACACAAAGGGTGAGAACAAAGGAATAAATAAGGAAAGCAAGGGATGAGGATCTAAAAGCAGCTTCAAAGAGGTGAACCTTTAGTTTAGATTTGAAAAGGGTGGGTGATGAATCCTGAAGTACAGACTAAGGTCATTTCTTCCAGTCATAAGGAGCAGCAAGGTGAAATGATCAATGTCTGGAGTTCACAGAGGAAGAAAAGGGCATAGAGAGAAGCAAGCCAGTAGAAGAGCAGAGTTCACGAGGCATGTAAGGAGAGAGGAGAGAAGAAAGGTATCGAGGAGCAGTAGAATGAATGCATTTGTAGGTCAGAAGGAGAAGTTCGAACTGGATATAGAAACGGAAGGGGAGCCAATGAAGTGACGTGAAAACAGGTTAAATGAGAATATCAGGACTAGCGGAGCAGAGTTCTGAATCGATTGAAGGAGGGAGAGATGACTCTGAGGGAGACCAGCAAGGAGGAGGTTGCAATAGTCAAGACAGGAGGTGACTAAGGAGTGGCTAAGTGTTTAGGTAGTGTGCTCAGAAAGGAGGGTACAAATTTTGTTAATGTTAAAGAGAAAGAAAAAATAGGTTTTAGCAATCAATTGCATGTGTGTGGAAAAGGAGAGAGAGAAGTAAAAAAACAACATCAAAGCTATAGAATTACAGGACTTAAAAGAGAGAGAATAGGTACTGTGGATTAAACTACAAAGATGGAAAGAGAAATCATTGGTGTGATATATATACCCCGCGCACAGGGAGAAGAAGTAGACGGAGATTTAATAGAAGACATATGCAGCATTGCTAGGAAAGGGGAAGTGCTATTTATAGGTGATTTCAATATGCCGGATGTGGATTGGCACATCCCTGCTGCAGTGTCATCTGGAAGTAGGGAGATCCTAGATTCTCTACAGGGAGAACTATTCAGGCAACTGGTAACAGAACCCACACATGAAGGGACCATTTGGTTCTTGGTGCTTATCAATGGTGAAAGTGTTTCTGATGTTATAGTGATCACCAGATGGTGTGGTTCAGTATTAGGACTAGGGCTGATAAAATCCATTCAAAAGCAAGGGTATTAGATTTAGGAAAACTAACTTTGCCAAGATGGGCCAATATCTCAAGGAATCGTTAATGGGATGGGAACAGCTGTGGGATGTAGAACAACAGTGGGCGAAACCAGCCAACCAAGGGCAACCAACCTCTTTGTTAGTAAGGTAAATAAAGGTAAAAGGCAAAGGAGGCTGTTATGGTTCTCAAAAGAAAAGGTGAAGAAAAAGAGAGAGGCCTTCATGAAATACGAGAGATCACAGAGAGCAGAAGACAGGCACCTATATTTGGAAAAACTTAGAGAAGCTAGCAAAATAGTCAGGAAAGCAAAGATATTAAAATAAGAAGAAATAGCCAATGCAATAAAATGGGGGGATAAGACATTTTTCAGATATGTTAGTGAGAAGAGGGAGGGCAAAAGTGGTATTGTCAGACTCAAGGATGAAGGGGAGGAATATGTAGAAGTTGATGAGGAAAAAGTGGAATTGCTTAACAAATATTTCTGTTCTGTGTTTGCAGATGAAGGGCCAGGAGCAGGACCTCAGAAAAAACTTACAAATAGGAACAGAAGCAATGAGGATCTCAAACAATTTTCAGAAGACTGTGTTCGTGAGGATCTAGCTAAACTAAAAATAGACAAAGCTATGGGACCGGATGGGATACATCTGAGAATACTGAAGGAATTTAGGGATGTTCTAGCGGCTCCACTTACTGACCTTTTCAATTCCTCTTTGGAGTCAGGAGTGATGCCAGAGGACTGGAGAGTGGCACATGCGGTCCCTTTACACAAAAGAGGAAGAAAGGATGTAGTCAAAAACCTCTGTGGTAAGTAAGTTATTGGAAGCGCTGTTCAAAGAGAAAATAGTGGAAGGGGAGGTGCGTTAAGATGGTTGCCTGATCTGTTCTTGCTCTCCGTGTTTCCTATGGGCAAGAGGAAGGCAAAGGCAAAATGGGGGAAGGTACCTGCAAGCACCCCAACGACATCAATCCCAGGTCCGATGGACCTCTTTGTTTGGGACCTTGTTGCTGCGGTGACCTCCGACGTAGCTCTGGTGGTGTTGACGCTGAGGTCGGTGGACACAGCGTCTTCCTCAGAGGCGGAATTGTCACACTCGCTGGAGGAGCATTGGCAGCACAGCTGCAGACTGAAGCCGCTGGTGTCATGTCAGAGGGTGGCTCAGCTTCCAGCGTTCGCGGGGGCACCTCTGCAGTGTAATCAAAGACATCTGAGTTGCTTCCCGTAAGGTTGGCGACTTCTGGGGATATGCTGAGAGAGGTAGTGGCATCCGCTCAGACTGTTGGTGCTTCCCATACCCCAAATGTGCCATCTCCTGATCTTTATTTGCAGGTGTTATCCTCCGCTTTGGTAAGACCAGGTAAAATTACTTTGGAGACGTTATTGGACACTATTACTCAATTAACTTCTGCTGTTTCTGCTCAAAATCGGTTTTCCAGTCTCAGCTTCAGAACTGTGCTACTAAGTCTGCTAACCAAAACATACAAATTGAAGATCTGAAGAATAAGATTACAGAGAATGGAGTTCAAATTGAAGCTATGCGAGATTTGAATGCTTCTTTGGTGAAAGACGTTTCAGCTACAAGTAGTCGATATGGAAGGGCAGACAAGATAGGCCATGTGGTATTTTTCTGCCATGATGCTTCTATGTTTCTATGACTCCAAGGTTGCAGGCTGAGGAAACAGGAAATAGAAGACTGTTATCTATAGAGAAAGAGAAAGGAGGAAAGGGGTAGAAGGGTTTAGGGTTTGGAAAGATGTGGAAAATGGGCACATTATAGGCATGGGCAGCACCTTGCAGTTAGTGCATGGTAAGTTAACATTTGCTATCAGCACTATAGATAGAACGGGTGCACTTACAACAAAGAGAAATGTAGTTACAATAATCCTGACACAAGAAACCCGAATCCATCCATCCCTCAATAGTCCCCAGATATCATATAGCAGCCCTCCCCACATCCCATATCTCCAGTCCCCCTTGCTGGCCACAAAAACCCTCTCATACCCCCAGCCTCTTGGCTCTTACTGGGGGCCTGGTGGCTAGTAAGGGATGCGGGTCAGGAGTGATCCCTGTGGCTCCTGACTCATTTGTGATCTTGGAGCAAAATGGTAGGTCAGACCTCTAGCAGTAATCCTGTGGTACTACCACCAGGGAATAAACCATGGGGGAACTCTGGAAAGAGCTAAGAGATCTGGGGGATAGAAGGGTTATTATAGCCTTCTGGAGGGCTGAGATGACAGGAGAATTGCTGTATGATGTTGGGGGTACTGTTGGGGGGTGGGGTTCTTGTATTGATGTGAGAGGGCTGTTGGGGGATGTGGCTGCTGTTTCATGTCAGGGGGCTGTTGTGAATGAGGATTCTTGTATAGATGTCAGGGGGTGAAGGTTCTTGAATTGATGTTGGGAAGTACTGCTAGGGGATGATTCTTGTACTGAGGTCAGGAAAGGGGCAATGTTATGCATGATGAGGTGGAATGCGAGTTCATTTTAACTGCAGTGATCCCTTAGTTCATTGCCGATAGTGCAGATGCAATCTGCTATCAGCAATGCATTTAAGGAGCAGTAAATCGGGACAGTGGGAGCTGCTCCTGCCCAATCCGGGCGGTGGGAGAGGAGGTACAAGGCTGCAGAGGGCCATAAATTGCGGCGTCCCTACCCCGAGGGAGCCGCAGCGCTACCAACACCCAGCCGACCATCCCCTCCACTCCTGTCCAATCGGGACAGTGGGAGCTGCTCCTGCCCAATCCGGGCAGTGGGAGAGGAGGTACAAGGCTGCAGAGGGCCATAAATTGCGGCGTCCCTACCCCGAGGGAGCCGCAGCGCTACCAACACCCGGCCGACCATCACCTCCACTCCTATCCAATTGGGACAGTGGGAGCTGCTCCTGCCCAATCCGGGCGGTGGGAGAGGAGGTACAAGGCTGCAGAGGGCCATAAATTGCGGCGTCCCTACCCCGAGGGAGCCGCAGCGCTACCAACACCCGGCCGACCATCACCTCCACTCCTGTCCAATCGGGACAGTGGGAGCTGCTCCTGCCCAATCCGGGCGGTGAGAGAGGAGGTACAAGGCTGCAGAGGGCCATAAATTGCGGCGTCCCTACGGGCGTGCCCGCGCCTGGTGGGCCCGCGCCTGAGGGCCTCGCCAGAGGGCCCTTTGGCGTGGCCCTTAGGCGGTGGCCATTGGCGTGGCCCACCCCACGAAAACTCTCTGCAACGGGTGAGGCTCGAGCTCCCCTGATCGGGTCTGAGCTCGCCGACACTAGCAACATCGACAACTCAAGTCCTGCTGAACGGGAGCTCCCTGGAACACAGGTGAACACGCCGGCTCCTGTTACCAGCCTCAACACCCGACAACCATTTCTGATATAAAAGAGAACCAGCGCGGCAAGCAGCTCAACAGGGCAAACACCGGAAATTCCAAAAAGCTCCAGCAAATCTACAGGAAAGAGACCACACCGCTTCAAAACCCCAGGTACTCTGTCACAACATGCCGCCCTTCCTAACCCCCATCTACTTTCTCACTCCTATCCTAACACTATACCCCCACCCAAGCACACTCAGCAATCCTCTCTACGCAGACACACTAACCTGCACAACCTCTTCTGCACAGACACCATACCCCCACCCAACCGCACCCATTGACCTCCCATACACAGGAACCACAGAACCTCAACCCACAAACATCCACAACAACACGAACAACCCAACACACACACACCACACGCCAGCCAAAATCACCAATCACACCAGCCACCTGCACCTCTCCATCTCACTCATAAACGCACGCTCCGCCAGGAACAAATACCACATGCTCCAAGACCTGATCATATCTGAGAAGACTGACATCCTATGCATAACGGAAACCTGGCTAACAGAAACTGACACAGTAATAATGAACCAACTGACACCAACCGGATACAGCTTTCATCACTGTTCCCGAACACACGCAAAAGGCGGAGGGGTAGCCATCATCGCAAAGGACAACCTCCACCTACGGACCCACACCTCTGAAACCTCCGACGAAGCAGACATCCTCACCCTCACTAACAAAAACCTCACAATATGCCTGGTCTACAGAACACCCGCTGCAAACTCTGACTTACCAAGGATTCTACACCTCATCTCCGAGAGCATCGACCCATCAAAAGAACCAATTATATTGGGAGACTTCAATCTCCCATCCCTCCAAGACACGCAAACAGAAACATTCCTTAACGCCATGATAGCAATGAACCTGTCACAGATCATAAATGAACCAACACATGAAAAAGGAAACACACTGGACCTCATATTTCTGAACTCCCAGACATCTACCTCATGCAGCAGTCCAACAATCTCACCAGTCCCATGGTCAGACCACTACATCATCCACCTCTCCCACGCATATCAACCAAATACAAACAGAGGAAACACTCAACACACACGGAGATTCAAAGCATTCAACAAAGAAGACTTCCTGACACTAACCCTACCTAACCTACTCACGAATTCCAACAACCTTGATGACCTCATGGACAACTGGAACACCACAATCTCCTCAGCATCCAGAGCAACTATAAACAAAACCAGCAACAAACCCATCTCCTCAAAGGCCCGCTGGTTCACCCCTGACCTCCGGAAACTAAAAACAAAACTTAGAAGAGCAGAAAGAAAATGGAGGAAAACCAAAAATGAAATAGACAAAAAGCAATACCTCTATGAACTCACTACCTACCACTCAGAAACCGACAATGCGAAGAGAAACTACCACACCAAAATCATCACAACAGCTGTAAACAAGCCTCGAGAACTCTTCCAGATTGCCAAAAAACTGACAAAGGCACCAACCACTTCCGACCAACTCCCAGATATCCCCTCGGATCTCTTGGCCCGACAATACAAACAATTTCAGCAACCTCAACAACCTTACCGCTGCGCTACAGCCACAAGGACATACCCCAGAACCACCATAAACGCTGACTGGAATACATTCAATGAAACCTCAAAGGAAGAGATATCCTCCACCATCTCCTGTCTGAACACCACTACCTCCCCACTAGACCCCTGCCCTACGGAATGGATAAAGAAAACCAAGGAAGACCTGAGTGCCCCACTAACTCACATCTTAAATGAATCCTTTAAACAAGGATACATACCAGATGCCCTCAAAACATCAATCATTCGACCAACCATAAAGAAAAACAACCTGGACCCCATGGACCCCACCTCCTACAGACCAGTTGCAAGCCTCCCCCTCGCCACCAAGATAATAGAAAAGATAGTCCAACACCAGCTTCAAGATCATCTAGACGCCAATGACATACTTGACCCACAGCAACACGGTTTCCGACCACTACATGGGGTCGAGACCCTCATGACCATTCTAATGAACACACTCATCATCGGAACCCAAGAGAAAAATTCAGGATACATCCTGATCTTCCTAGATATATCAGCAGCCTTTGACACAATCTCCCACGAAATCCTCATACGCAGACTACAAACAATTGGAATCAAAGACACTGTACTCCAATGGTTCAGATCCTACTTAATCAACAGACAGCAACGGATCCGCACCCTCTCCACAACCTCGCCCCCCCTACCAACAACTACAAGGAGTACCCCAAGGATCCACCCTATCGGCCATGTTGTTCAACATATATCTCCGTCCACTATGCTCAATCATACGCACCCACAACATCAACTTCCACATCTACGCAGACGACATAATGCTCTACGCACCAATCACAACCACCAACCCAAAAAACGACCAGATATCAGCCTGCTTCAACGACGTGGCCAACTGGCTACAGGAGAACAATCTATCCATCAACATAAAGAAAACCGAAGCCCTAATAGTAACAAAAGAACCTGACTTCAAACCACCTACCCACCTCAACATGGGAACCACGCAAATCCAAATCCAGCCTCAAATAAGATATCTAGGCGTCATCATTGACCAAGCTCTCACCTTTAAACAACAAATCAACAAAACCGCTGGGATGATATTCCACAAAGCCAAAACTGTTCAACGCCTCCGGCCCCTCCTAGAACCTCACGATTTCAGGACAGTAATGCAAGCTGTGACAATCCCTCATCTGGATTTCTGCAACATAATCTATCATGGACTTCCTGCCTCACACACCAACTCCCTCCATACTGCCTTAAATACTACAGCAAGGATTATTCAGAATGCAAAAAACGGGAGCACATCACCCCAATCCTAAGAGACCTTCACCTCCTTCCAGTACAAGCAAGAATCAAGTACAAAGCTATCTTACTCATCCACAAAACTATCCACCAAACACGGAACACCTCACTCCACTCCTTACTGCCTCGACCATCCCACAACAGATCAACCAGACATTCCTCCAATAACTCCATCGTTGTCCCCCACAAAAGAACCAAATCCACACAACGGACCTGCAACAGAGCATTCGAACTTTATGCTCCATCCCTCTGGAACTCTCTACCAAACCACATCAGGAACAACGCTGACATCACATCATTCAAGAAACAGCTGAAGACAATCCTATTCCGTGAACATCTCTGAACAGAAACACCACCATGACCTAATACTTAGATTCAGCAGAAGTATACATGTCCATGTCTACCCAAATCATTAATTGTTGACCTTGGTGATGGCCCCACCCTAAAAAATTACCCCATCCTATGTTATATGTTACACCGCTTTGACCCAGTGAAAAGCGGGATATAAATGCAGTTAAATAAATAAATAAATAAATAAATATGTCTGCCTGTATAGTAAAAGCATGGGCAGCTGCTGGCCATGTTCCCAACAGTTACTTCACAAGCTCTGCAGTTATGGTACATTAATTTTTGCAACTAACACACAGTAACTGGAAAACTTTACCACACTCCAGTAAAAAGGCTCCTACAGTTTGCTACCTGGTTATTTATTTCTTCCAGAGAATAAGAGAATATAAAAACTGGGCCAGATCAATGGTCCATCAAGCCCAGTAACCTGTGCAGATCAGTGGCCAATCCAGGTCACAAGTACCTGGCGGGATCCCAGTAGGAGACAGATTCCATGCTGCTTATCATAGGGATAAGCATTGGATGTCCTGCGGTTTATCGACATTTCCTCCAGGAAGTTGTCCAAACCTTTTTTTAAATGCAACTACACTAACAGTTTTTACTACATCTTCTGGCAACAAATTCCAGAGCTTAATTATGCGTTGAGTGAAGAAATATTTTCTTTGATTAGTCTTAAATGTATTATTTTATAGCTTCATTGCTACCAGTTCATGTTTACTCATTTAACAATCATCAGTATGTTTAGGAAGGACCCATACTTGATTATATCAAATATGGACCCAATGCAGAGACACAAATAGCAGGATTGGACATCCTCGTATGATGTCCAACCCCCATTCTGGCCCGGCAAACAATCCTGAGTTCAGTCCTCCCTGCATGTACTGAGGGGTAGTGAAGGGAGCGCTGGACAGGGGCAGGAAGGGGAGGGCCAGAGGCAGGGAGTGGGCGGAGCGGGGGCTGACCAAAGCACCCGGACATACAGGGTCTATTCAGGTGATAGTCCTGTATGTCTGGCGGGGGGGAAATAGATGTGGGACTTATTGGAATAAAGCAGGCAAAACCCCCACTAAACCAGCTGGGCAGATGCAGAGGTGTCCCCGCCACCCAATACTGACCCTGACTGCCCGTGTCACTAGATCCTGGCCCTGGCTGCCCACCAGATAGCAGGGAAATGAGGGTTTCCTCCTTTGCAGCATTTCTGTGCTCCTACTGGGCATCCCATTGCCATGGTAATGGGATACCATGGCACTGGCACACCAGCAGAAGCACAGGGCAGGCTGGACGGGCTGTTGGAAGGACTTCCTGCACCGCTGAATCAGGGCTACGCCGGGATGACTATCTGCTCAATTCTGCAATTATGGGCTTGTCTAGCTCACATGGTTGCATAATCGGGTACAATTTGGGGGCCATCAATTTTTTGTATGTCCGGACGGCCTGGATGTGCCCCTGTTGGAATCTGGCTCCATGTGTATACCCAGCAGAAGAGACAAGTAGTACAAAGCTATAACTCTGTCACTTCTTGAATATGATTGGACAACACATTCTACTCACTTGGACTTGAGGTCTCCAGGAGTCCCAGAAGATATCTATCATAACTGATAGAGAACCAAATAAAATACAAAAGCAGTGAAAGTTATACTATCATCACTATTTGCTCAGTAACACCAACCCATCTTTTTAGCTTCCTGCTGATAACCTTCATACTTTGTAAGCTAATTAATTTGAGTGGTAAATACAAACAGAAATGAGTAAATCAATGAAGGACTGATCCGAGGTTTAAAGTTGTATTCCCAGGTTGAATGGGCTCTTGCATAGGCGCTGCTTTTGACATGTCCTTGATAGAGAATGCAGCTTCAACATGCTTGTCCATGATACTGGATGTTTATGGAGGCATCTGTGATTCTTTTAATTCTGAGTTATTTATATACCTAATCTTCCCTTATGGAAACATTATTTAATATACAAAGACATTTTTAGATTTCTTATTAACAGACTAAACCTAGTTTTCTAATAACCACATATTTCTAAGATATTTTCATGCATTGATCAATGCCACTGTGCAAAGAAAATAATTCTTTGGGTTAGAGAATTTAGCAGATGCATCCAAAAAAACGTGGAGAAAGCTGTGAAATGTTTCTAGTTCTTCAAAAACTGTTGCAGATATAATACAAAATTTAATTTATAATACATCTAGTTTTTCAGTCAGGTATGGATTAGGAAATGTCACAAATGAAAACCGAAAGTTTATTTTTAATTGATCATTTTACATGTATTTGCTGAATTCTTCATTTAGCCTATCAGGTACACAGGAGAGTTTATGGTTTTTATTATGTCTTATAATCCTAGATGTTCATCACTACTTCTTCACATCTCTCCCAACTATTACCAGACATGGAGCCTGATTCAGGTAAGGGTACATCCAGGCCATCTGGATGGCCCCAAACAAGAAGGGCCCATTTGGACAAGATTGTGGACTGTGGGAACAAAACGTTCCCGTGTAACCAGTATCGGGCCTGAGGACGGCCCGGCATGCCAAGGACGGACCCCTTTTTCCCCACCGCATGACCCACTGCTGGCCTGCCGTGGCCTGGATCGGGCAGCAAGGACCCCCTCCCCCGCACCCAGCTCCAGGGGGGGGGGGGGGTGGTTCCCCAGGCCCGATCACTGGTTTTGTGCTGCTTATTTCACCTTTGAGGTGGAATAAGCAGCACGAGTCCGGCAGGACATACAGGGACGTGACCTGAATCGTCCCTGTACATCCTGCCAGGCTAGCCCGCCCCTGTTCTGTCCAGATCCTGCACCCTCCCATCCCCTGCCGACTCTCCCCATCCTGATGCTCAGGACATAAGGGGAGAGATGGAGGGGGAATCAGGCCCGGATGACTTGTTCTGCTGCATCTCCCACTGGGACATGCAGCCCCCCCAACCTGCATCCTAGAACCGAGTCCATAATTATGAAAAGGAAGTTTAGTGGGAAAAGGGAGATAGGAACTTTGAAAAGCATGAACCCCTCCCATACACACACATACACTCCTCTCTCCTATCCCCTATTTAAGCATTAATTAAAACAAAAATGAAGATGGAATATTTATAGCATTATCGTTTGTATATTTTCATAGGGTCTGATATTCGAAAGGCATTTATACGATTTACAGCCCAGTGCATGGTTAGTGCTATTGAATGTCCCCTTCTAACTCCCCTGCACGCCCCAGTGCTATCCAGTTAGCATCAGAGCATGTTGGGGGGGCATTCCAGGGTGGAGTGGAGGCAGCAACAAGCCATAACTGGACAGCAGCATCATTGCATCTTTAAGGCGCAGGAGCTAACTGGGCAGCATGCAATTTCGCTGCTGCCTGGTTAGCTAATGTGGCTTCCGGAATGTGCGTCAAACCCCAAGTATTGAATGCCGGAGCCGCATATGACCCCGGCATTGGATATTCGGGGTTAAGAGTCAGTGGTCAGGGCTATGTGCCGTAGTGGCGCATAGCCCGCCCAGAAGAATATCAGGCCCCTAATAGCCTACAAATGTAAACTGATCTGATCAAATGCAGATACATGCAGCAATCTGTTCTTATAATCTCTCTGCTGTTTTCTTAGATCCACAGGTGTTCCTGTGATGCTGCTCATTAATTTCTCAGATTGCCTAATAATAGAAAGGCATACAGCTTTGAATATGTAAAACCGAAAGCCCATTAATCCTCATTTTGATAAAAAAACACATGCAATCCTTTGATTAAAACAAGGCCAAAATAATGGTTACTGAATCTCAAATATTAATGTTTTAGATATGAGGTTGCTGTTCTCACAAATACTGTGTAAAGAGAAAATTCCTGCAAGTGCTGCAGCCGATTTGTAATTATTCGAGAAAACCACTGTGAGTGCTGCCCTGGTGGTGAAGTAAATGATTTGTCAGGTGCCTGGGAGCCTGTTGTGAAATGTGCTGAGATGAATGATAGTCTGGTTCACACAGGACAAATTTGAACTTAATCTTGCTATTGTGCAGAATAGCATAAATCTGATGTGATTCACAGAGACCTGCTTCTTAAATTTGCTATTGATGAGTGGATGATTTCAAAATGCTCATAGTAAAAGGAGGGAGAATTTATATATTTATTTACTCATATATTTTAAACTCTTCCAACATAGTACCTAAGGCAATGCACAACTGCACATAAACAAACAAACAAAAAATAGAATGAAGCAAACAATAGATATACAACATTTATATACCTCATATTAAAATAGTGTAAGCAACCATATATGAAGGGGAATGTTTGCTAAAGTGGAGAAAGTATGTACCACAGGTTTTAACACATGGTAACCACTGGTGAGACCATGAGTAGGACTGGGGTGGGTTATGGACAGAGATTGGGTGTGGCCTGCTCTGACAGCTATCTTACATATGTTACCGCACGGTAGCCGTCCCCACTGCCAATAGTGAGGCTGCACTTAATGGCAGCCAAAGATGTACTATTCCATAGTACTGACAGTACTACCCCAGGCAAAGAAAAACCCATCTCATGGGTGAACCCGCCACATCTGATCCCCCCCCCCCCCCAGCACCCTTGATCCAATCCTCCCCCTCCCAGTTCGATCCCACTCTTCTCCAAGATCCAGAACCCCCTTGGACAGCACTCTCTATTCAGCACCTGACAGGCAGTAACTTCCCTACAATCAAGAACACCAGGCAACAGATAGAAACTCCCCCTCCAAGATCATCTCCCCCGACAGGAATCTCCAAAGATTAGCCCCCCTACAGGACCCTTCCAAGCATAAGCATATCATACAATTACCTTTATATGGCAGGTTGATCCTTACCACCAGGGACATAGCTGTCATTTTGGAACAGCAGCTTCCAGGCAGGAACAGAGGGGGATTGCTCCCACCCTACACCACTAGAATATTATGGAGACCCCTGGGCGAGTCCTGAGGGATTGGGGTGGGTATGGTGTTTGGGGAGAGGGGAGCTTATCTTAGGAAGATCTGATCTTGGAAGGATCTTGATTGTGGGAGTTACTGTCTGAGGATTACTGATTGGGGGGACTGTCTTGGAGGGTCTGTATTGTGGGATCATGATCTTAGATGGGGACTGGATCTTGGGGTCCTCTATGGGGAGTATGATCTTGGGAGGGGGAAATTGGGAGGATTATGTGCTGGAGGGGGTTGGGTTACATAACTGTAAGAAAATAAAGATTGTTTTTTTGCACTAGGGTCCAAGTTCCATGCCTTGGCAGGTAGCCTGGGTGCACTTTCAGTATCCAGCAAGGCATAGATCATGGGGCCCATGCAGTAAGGCCCCAATATTCGAAAGAAATTTACACAGTTTACAGCCCAGTAAACTGTATAAATGCCCTAAATTAGGATATTCAATGGCACTTACACAGTTAGTGCTGTTGAATATCCCCTTCAAAGCCAAGTACATGCTTCAATGCTCTGTGGTTAGCATTGGGGCGTTCCGGGGAGGAGCAGAGGCGTAGACAGTCACGAACAGAGTGTTGGCAATATTGCACCGCTATCCGGTTAGCATTGGGGCGTTCCGGGGAGGAGCAGAGGCGTAGACAGTCACTAACAGAGTGTTGGCAATATTGCACCGCTATCCGGTTAGCAAACCGTGGCTAAAATTAGACTAGCTTTTGGCCGGTGTTAAGGGTCAGCAGGCAGGGCTATGCGCTGTAGCGACACATAGCCTGCTCAGCTGAATATAGATAAGTTGAAGGGAAAAGCAAAATATGTAATTGTAATGTTAAATCTGATGTTTATAGACTCCTCACAGGACAATGTCATACTAGCTACTGTACCTGTCGAATGTCTGTCATATTGCATGTTGCACTGACGGGGGATTGAAGTGGACAAAGAAGAAGAGCCTGGAAATCATGTTTATATTGTAGATAGTGGTAGATAGCTGTAGATAGTTTCCCCAGTTGAAATCCAAGTTGTATCACCCGTTCAATGTAAGTGCGTAACAGTTCTGTTCTGCACAAAACTGTTATCTGTAAACCGCACTGATTTTAAAGAGCGCGGTATATAAAAGCAATAAAATAAATAATAAATAAGTGGGGGCACGGCACATGGCTCCGTGGGTCTTTGTTGCCTAATAGATGCAGACACATGCCCCCATCCCTCCACTATGGACCCAGGGGATACGCAAGGAGTAATTTCCGTATCATATATGTGCAGTGCTGCAGAAGGATGTGCAAATCCACTGCCCAGGATCCACAGTACCACATGCTTACAGTTGCAATGCCACTGTGGAAATTTCCCCTGGACGAAAGCTTAGTTGTGCAGCACCAGTTACAGTCAAGGTTATATCACTCTTATGTTTCCTCACCTCTGCAGGTCACTGTGGATAACTGCTCCAAATGTGGCTCAGGACACGAGACATCCCTGGAGATGAGTATTACCATGCACTCTCAGAACCAGATATGTCATAGAACATCCCCAAGTCTTGCTGAGTACCTTCACATGGTGACCGCATTGTACAACATGTATACTAAGGGGCATGTTTACTAAACATTCGTATCGTGCGGGTCCGCGGTAGTGTGCCTGTGCCATAAAAGGAGTGGGCGGGTCAGGCAGAAAAAGGAAAAAACCCGACCGTACGTGTGCGCGGCGCGCACAGTTGCGGGCCCGACATTAGCGCGTGGGAAGGCTAAGTGGGGCGCTGCTGGGCACATATAGGAACAGAGCCGTAGCACAATGCTGAAGACACTGACCAGTGGTGCAAGGATCAGGGGTTCAATCCCCCATCGTGCGCCAGGAAAAAGGCTGGCTGAGGCATGAATTTTCATGGTTAAAACTGCTTTAGGAGGCATAATAATTTTGGGCGTCATTAGGCGTTGCGCTGTTAATTGTGGGCGGCAGTAATTAAGTTCGTGCGGCATTAGGCGTTGCGCTGTTAATTTTGCGCGCTGTCCATCTTGTGCGTTTTGGCCGGCATCAGGCGGTGCGCTGTCAGTTGTGAAGGGCATAAGGCGGTGCGCAAACATCCAGACACAGGAACGGAGCTGTAGCACAATGCTGAAGACACTGACCAGTGGTGCAAGGATCAGGGGTTCAATCCCCCATTGTGCGCCAGGAAAAAGGCTGGCTGAGGCATGAATTTTCATGGTTAAAACTGCTTTAGGAGGCATAATAATTTTGGGCGTCATTAGGCGTTGCGCTGTTAATTGTGGGCGGCAGTAATTAAGTTCGTGCGGCATTAGGCGTTGTGCTGTTAATTTTGCGCGCTGTCCATCTTGTGCGTTTTGGCCGGCATCAGGCGGTGCGCTGTCAGTTGTGAAGGGCATAAGGCGGTGCGCAAATGTCCAGACACAGGAACAGAGCCATAGCACAATGCTGAAAACACTGACCAATAGTGCTGGCATCATGGGTTCAATCCCGTGCTGTGCACAATGAATAAGGCTGATTGAGCCATTACCTGTTATGAGGAATAGCAATCTAGGAGGCATGTCACATTTTATTGTAATTTCTACTGTTAGCAAATGCACTATCAAAAAGCACTGTAATATAAGGTGATGCATAAGGCGCCCTACAATGTACCTTAAAGATCACATTTGAAGGTGCACTCTCCACCAAGGCACCCCACAATGTTGCGTATAGGGCGCTTTACAGGGTGACGTATGTGGCAGGGCAAGGTCGAAGCACTGTCTGTGCTGGCATCACTGTGCATTGTAACGCATCGAAATCGTAAGTAGGTGAGCAGACGTGCAAGAAGGAACAGCAGTGTAGCACAATGGTTAGGACAGTGACTGATGGTGCAGGCGTCATGGTGTTAGATGAGCAGTGATTACCGTTGGCTCAGGTAAGTCTGTCTACGTCATGCACCTGTACATCAATCTGTGCTGCCACCTAAACAGAAGCCCACCAGAGAGTATTGCACCTATCAGGGTGCACCAGAATGCACATCATAAACAACCACGTCAGCAAAGGTGATTTATAATGCTATCCATCGTCCATGTTCACATGTTGGCAACTCCCAGGGCAGCATAGTAGATCCCCCATAAACTGACTGAATGGAAGGTGTGCCATAAGATGCTCAATCATGTATAGGTCAACCAAAAAACGTTTCCCAGAAGCACTAAGCTCCCCAAATGTGAGGGGCAGCAGAGGTATGTGGCAAACACATATGTAACCTAAACACGTCACAGAGCTGAAAGGAAAGGCAATGCAGAAGTAAAACAAGAACAGAGATCACAGGTGCTCAACTACAAAAAGCAGCCCCAGTCCATGTGGCAGCTACACAAATGGACAAACATATTGGAGATAGGTGTAGCTATGTACAGAGTGATGGCAATGTACCATGCTGTAATGAGAGTGTGTGACATAGGATGGGAAGATGTGTCCAGCACAGGAGACTGAAATGGCAGGATAGGTGAAATATCTGGATGACAGTGGAGTAGCAGTGCTATGCACAGCACACACACGAGAGGCAACCATGGGGACATGAAATGCAGGAAGGTGTAGGAATGCAGGACGTGTCGTAGCAGCATGCACATCAGGGTAGGATGGCACAACAGCTGGCAGACAGAAGATGGACAGAAGCATGGCTCACAACTCAGATGAGGGTACAATGTGCTCACAACACCAATCTGCTGACATATGACCGTAAAACAAATCGAAACCACATCTGCAGGACAAGCACACACATCCAAGGGAACAGAGAGGGATCACACCTACGACCACTACCACAAATGCAAATGGAAAAAACGCCAGGACACACCACCAACGTGAGCGCAGTAGCAAAGGCTGCATACAGAAATAGTCCAAGCCATCACACAAGATGCATGCTGGTTATAAGGACAGGAATCCCCCCAAGAAGAAACATGAACAAATGCACATGCAGATCTGGTGTTTACAGATCAGATCCCAGTCTGTATTTGGCTCCATGGGCACATGCACACACACACAATGAGATGTTATGCAGTCGATAAAGCATGCAAAAGAGGAAAGAAAACAAACCCCAAGGGTAGCAGAGGATGCCTGGTGGAGCTGGGTAGCAATCTCGGGCATGACAGGAGACAACTCAACATGACGACAACTCTAACACACACCACCAGAACCGCAACACAACAAAACCCCCAGGTGCACTGCACTGTAAAGACCATCACGAAAGAGACCTATGTAACAGATAATATATGATGGCTAGGGAGCACTGAGTGCACACCTTGCTGTACAATGACGACAGACAAGGGTGTGTGTATAGGTGATGAACCTGCTGCTTAATGATGGCTCAGTTATCATAATCGAAAAACTATAAATACAAATGTGGGGATAAAACCTGCAAACCAATGAGTTCAAACACATGCCTCCAAACACACCCACAAAGAACACAATGAGCACAAGGCAGAAGTAATAGTCCAAAGGGAGGGTCTATATGGGAACGTATCATACCCAGTGATGTGCCAAACAGCAGACACATACACAGCTGCCATTGTACAAGGATGTGAGCACAGGTGGGCTGTGGACATGACCAGCAAATCAGTAGACACAAGTGTAAATGTGCACAAAGAGTGGAGGAGTAGCCTAGTGCGCACAAAGCTGTCTTGGACACAAACCAAACAGGCCTCATCTCACACTGGCACTACATGTACCTTGTTCAAGTCACTGCAGGGACACCGTCAAGGAAACCATGGAGTCCCTGGGGCACAAGGAGTCATGATTGAATCAAAGGCACCCATTGTGTTGCATGATTGTCACCATGATCAAGTAGTAAAAGAGACAAATGTCTGTCAAATACACATATTTATTATGGTTGCTCCTCACACATACGTTAGACACTGCAATCATAATATCAAGGTGAGTCCCTCCATGGTGAAAGATGGAAACATATGTAGCAGGTTAAAAACCCACATGCAACATAAAGGTCACTGCCCTGAGCACACATGAAAGACATGAGACATAATGTGCATCAGGTGCATGCTATGCCCTGGGTAACAGGCCCACACACCCCACTTGTTGCAGCATGGCTCAATTGTGTGTCGCAGATATCAGTGCATGGAGACTGTAGGCGTTGCATGATGACGAAACGACAAAAATCACCGGACCCCCGAAACATAGCCATCACCCAACACAGGAGGCACACAAATGAAGAAAACAGATGCTGGGGCAATGTTGTAATGTGACAAAAAAAGCTCAGAACGTAATGTTCCAGAACCACATAATGGCTGATCCTCAAGACAGATATGCTACAATGCACACCCCAAATATCATCACAAGCAGAATGACCATATGCTAACAGGTAGCAGAGGCACATGAACACAGAGAGACTAGACATCAAAAACCCTTCAGAAAGCTACAGACATAATACCATGCAGGAGGTACACCCTGCATGTTTATGTGGGTAGACAGTGTCTGGACATATATAGCATGGTACATGGACTGCAGAAGTGCAGGAGGACAATGGACACCCACACTGACACACACCAAATGTAATGGTGCAATGAGATTGACGTTACTGCAGGGGACAAACAGGACTGTGCAGACGTGCAATGCAAGGTGTGTACACACATGCAGAGTGTCACGTCTGCACAGTAAACAAACACAATAACCAGCATGTTCATAAGCAAATGATGGCCAAACATCTTACAATGAACCACACAGAGGCCATAGATCCACATTCTGTGTCTCACAAACATAGTTAGTCACAAGCACAATCACCATTCGCACACAAACATGATACAGTGATGCCACACATGCATGTAATCACCCTTGCCCACCCCAAACATCAATCAAGGATGGTGGTGGCCATGAACATGTGGTTGTGTCAAAGCCTGTATCATGTCCAGGTGGAGGGCAATTGGACATAGACAAAAGGACTGCTCCATCTGTGCCTCTATGCCACAAACATGCCTGTATGCTTTAGTTAAAACAAACAGATGAGCGTATCCTGTGTGCCCTGTCACACACATGGCCAAAACCAATACACCAACCAACTGTGGAGAAATGTCCAAAATACATAGTGAATGTCAGTCCCTGATGCGCACAGTGTCCCAAAAGCAAGGTGTCTCTGCAATCCAACTGAGCAGTTCAAAACATCCCTTGCAAACATGGGAATGCATAATAAGGTGGCACATTCCAATATGACACACTCCGTGAAAGGTCATCTGTGTCCCTGCAATCAGCATGACTCTCAGCCACAGCATGGCACAAACTGTGTGTTGTACAGGTCAGTCATGGCCAAACCAGCAGTCCAAGAGGAAAAATGTCCATCACAGGCCTGTGTTCCACTCTCAAACGTCAAACATCCAATGGCAGATATCTCCAGAAACACGTACATGGTGGTCTGTCCCACAACAGGTGTTGGATGGCGAGCCCAGGTGCACCAGAGGAAAGGGGTCCATTATGTCTCCTGTCCTGTGTCACAAGAGGATAAGTATGGTCTTATTAGACACTGTGCAAAAACACCACAAATTGCCAAAATCCAAAACGCACAAAATAGGGAATAAAGGGATGCAAAGGCAAACATTACAGGATATGGACATCAAATCTAAATCAGATTATAGCCATCAGTAAATGTCAATGCATACACGGGTCTTACATGGCTATGGTTAGTTACAATTCCATGTCACACAGCCATTTCACAGCAACACACTATATGCATCTGTATGTGTCCACAGAGATGCAACATGACATGTCCATTAGATGAAACGAAACCCAACAACAGGTACAGCCAGATTTAATCCCCAAATAAGAAAGGTACAACATACCCCGTTTGTGCATCATGTGTATGTCATCAATTCCTTCAGCTACTCCATAGCCACATCTGGTCACAGTGAAGGGAGACAATGTCAGCCAAACATGTAGAATCAGCATGTAAAGTCACTTGTGATGCATCTCCACATTATGCCTATATATGAGAGAAAGAAAAGTTGTTCAACACTCGTCCCACCAAACACACAACAGAGTTCTGCTCACAGCCCACAACACATGTTGACCATGATGACAAGGTAAACAGCAGTACGGTAGAGGTAGCATACCCAACAATGCCCCCCGGGTACCCACACCCCTCAACCCACATGATAATGTACCATGCCAGGACACTGCATCACCACTTAGTTAACCCAGAAACACACACCCACACAGTATGCGTAGGTCAGCGGGACAGCTGTAATACATGGCCTGTATGTGCACAAGTGCAACATTGTGCACATAACCGCCCAGTCACATGCATAGATACCCTATTGATGTCTGATCGAACTATGTTGCTGGAGGCAGCAAGTGTTGGATTCAGCAAACAAGATTAAACACACACACATGTAGCTCTGCTGTAAATATGGCTGAACAAGTTGTCCAGTGGATATACTGTACACAAACACATGGGGAGATGTGTGACAACAGCAAGATATGGGTCAGGGAGGCTCAAGGAAAATAAATGAACAACAACATCTGCACAATATGACACATCCCAGATGACATGTTCTCCCCCTGACCTCACACACATACAATGTAGCTGAAGATCCACATACCCTGGACCACAGCATCTTGGCTGATGTACCGTCACGTGCAAATGCCACACAGGAACAGCATCCTCAGGAATGATGTCCTGTGGAGTGGACAAAACACCAGACAGAAACAATATGACATGTTCTAGCTGTGAATCCCACACTGCAAATCACTGTCCCCAGCTGTCAGACACCACAACATGGCCTGCCGAATGACTGTTCACTCTCACACTGTACTGATATCTCACATGGGAGGGCAGCATGTAGATGTCTGATGCTAAGTGACGGTCCCCAGAATCCCACTTTCGCCTCCCCTCCCCCTCTGTTGTTCCGCGCACTGGTCCAAAGACGTGTCTGCACCCACCATGTTTGGGGCGCATCCCAAGGTGACACTATTTGACTGTGTCACCCATGTTGACACCAATACCCCATCTCCATGTGTAGTGTTCTCCAAATGTTGTGTCATCCCCGTCTAAATAGCTGTGACACCCGGAAATATGCATCAACACCTCCTGTATCCACTGTGCAAATGCATCATCTGCAGTGTACATCTCCTACACCAAATAATACTGACAGTTGTGTGCTGCGCATGTGTTGACAAACATGACAATGTAAGCACCATGCCTGTCAAACAATACCCCCATGTCTGTTTGTCACCTGACCATGATGGCTACATCTCATCCCACTGTGTGACAGTGAGAATGTTAAACCATGGATAGGCTATATGTGCATCTGCTCTAAATAACTCCCATCTAGGTCGGGGTGTGTATGCGGACATAACATCCCTTGCTAGTGTCCACAAGGTATCTGTGGATGTGGACTGTGCTATCCTGCCCTACACACAACATGTCCCAGAGCCAGGAGGCAAATGTTGAGATAGTATCACCTACATATGCCATGCGGCAAATGAAAAAACTGCAAACCGCAAACATCACCCACACATGCAGTGTCACCATTGGCTACAGTCATTCACCCTTTGGTGATCTGACCCGCTGAACCTCTGTATGTGTCGACATGTAAAATACTGCAATGAATGACTCATCTCCAAAAAAAACAGTAGCAATGATATGGACCCCTGGCTCCACACTGCACATGTCCACATGACTCACCATATCCATGTCTGTGCTACGTGAGGAGGTATTCCGTACGGGACAATGTGTGTTTGCACCAACACCCGTCCCAAGTAAGCAATCACATCATGGGAACGTAGTCATGCGCATGTGTACTGGGCTATGTCTGACACGTTGCACCATACCTAACAAACATACACACATAGCCAGCGCACCGGAGCATAACACACACACAAGCACCTACAGATTGTAGGAGATGAACAAAGAGCCCACAGGAAAGCTCTCCACAAACATGTGCCTCCCTCCCACAGTGAACCCCGTACCATATGCCTGACACCGTGCTCCACACACACGAAAAAGACATAACTGGGTTAGCACAGCAGTTGTTAACACAAACAGCCACTGACTGGTACTGTCAGCCCAAAAAGATCCGAAAGGTGTATCCACACTGACCCACACAATACACCAACAGCTGCTGTTGTGCCCTGTGCACAGTGTCCATCACACACTCATGGCTATATGCTACCATTGGATGTTCAGTGTAATGACAATGCAGTGTTGCAGCAGATAGCTACATGGTCAGAAACATCACCCGTGATAACCATCACACGCACACAACAACACATATATGTGGGAATATATGCAATACATACCAGTGAATATCTCTGCAATCAACCTCCGCCTGACCGCTGTGCCCGCCTGTGTGTCACCACTGCCATGTACAGGGGGGCACGGTGGATCCTCCTCCAGATCCTCATTAATCTCTGCAGGAATATCATGCCTGAGAGCAATGTTGTGCAGGATGCAACAGGCTAGGATTATCTCTGCAACAGTCATTGGCTCATACTGTAAGGCCCCACCTGTCCTATCCAGACACCTGAAGCGACTTTTCAACACGCCAAAGGTGCGCTCTATGACAGAGCGGCTGGAGGCATGGGCCTCATTGTACATCCGCTCTGCACGTGTCTGTGGCTGACGCACAGGGGTCAGCAGCCAGGGGCGACACCCATACCCTGCATCACCTGCAAAACGAAATGTTACAGGTGAATACATGGACGCATGCCAGCACAAATTGACACAGGTATAGACGTAAGAAACAAATGCATAACACCTCATGACAGAAAGCTCTGACAGCAGAAATGTACATTTGCCAAAATAAGACCTCTGGTGATAGAAATGGAACAAAGGGCCTCTTGATTCTGTGCAGACATGCCAAACAACACCACAGTCCCATTTGTGCCTCCACAGATACGCTATGTGTAGCACATGCGTCTTGTTATGCAGTTAATGTTATAAGCACTACCACCACCAAGGTTAGACTAAACCACCAATACACAGATAACATGTGAAATGTATATGTTAGCAAACTAAACACCACAATAATGTGTTGTGAGGCAATGTAGGTGCCAACACACAACATGTCTGACCTGGAGGTCTGACAAGATCAACACAAGCTCACCTCCACACCCCGTGTCCTGAAAGGTCTACATATCTACATATAGCAGCCTGACGCCATATGCTGTTGCTTGTTGACCACCAACCATGTTAGTAGACACCCTGGGCATTGTCCCCATCATGTTCCCATCCGTGTTGATCAGCGCTCCACAGAATTGCACACTGTAGCCCACATGAGCCTACCAATATCACAGTTACTGAGTTTGACTACATTCCTGTGTATGTGCTACCAATACCTCTCTGTATGGCCCCAAGTTGGCCCCTTGCCCTTGCTGTCACCCTTACCAAATGCTGAATAACAGCAGGATAATCACATACAATGATGCCTACGTACCACACATCTCCAGTGGCCCAAGGTAATGCAAACCCTAGACTATTTGCCCCCCCCTGCCATGGCACAGGCCTAAACCATTAACATTCCGATGCAAACATGTACTCCCATTTGCAAAGGTCAGGAACATACATCATACGTCTCAACCCCCCCCCCCCATTAGCTAACATGAAATGGCTAACAACCACAGTACTGAGTGAGTGTGTTGCCGTCACACACACATGACAAGTGTTAGGTGCATTGATTGTCAAGGACATAAATGTTACAGGACATACCGCAGTTCTAATCCAAAGCCACGTATGCACAGCTGGGTGAGAAGGACACTAAACCCCCTCCCCCTCCCTGTGGCCACATGAAATACACACACAGGTAGCAAACTACAACCAGGATACACATCTGCACAGGTGCATAGTTCCAACACCACCATCAGCACGTTTATCACAGATATTGTTTCACAACTGATGTTACATGTCCAATCATGTCCCCTGTTACTCAACGTGTACAACCCCCTAAGGATGTAAACTCAGAACATTCCTCTGTCTGCTGAATGTGAGTTTAATATCCAACTGCACATAGAGGAAACGGCGCACTATATGAGAGATGTTACTCAAACACACACATATGCATGATGTCATGATATATTTGGAAATACTCACCCAGCAATATACAGTCCCCATACTGTCCCTCCTCAAATTGCTGAAATAGTGCTGAGCGATGCAGGATATAGGAGTCGTGGGTGGACCCTGCAAACCTTGGGACCACATTCAGAATATGCAGATTAGCATCACATACAACCTGAACATTCAGGGAATGGTAGTGTTTGCGGTTGCGGAACACCACCTCCCTGTCTCTGGGCGGGACCAGGGCAACATGTGTGCAATCAATAGCTCCCATCACGTGTGGTATCCCGGCTAACGCCGCAAAGGCTTGGTTCAGGGTCCCCCACTGTTGCCTATTGTGGGGAAGGCCTATGTAATTCCCCACCCGGCTGACCATGGCACGCAGTACCTGGTGAAGACAGCGTGAGAAGGTGGGGCGGCTCATGCCACCCACTGCGGCCACAGATGACTGGAAACAGCCAGAGGCAAAAAAATGTAAGGCAGCAAGGAGCTTGACTAAACCCGGTATGGCATGGGACCGGTCAGTCAGGGGCTCCAGGTCAGGTCTTAGATCCTCATAGAGCCCCCTAATAGCCCTTGTGCTTAGTCGGTAAAGGGAGATGACCTGGTCCTCACGCATGCCCTGGAGCTGGGCCCTGGGCCTGTAGAGGCGAGTCTGCCGAGCCTGCACCTCGGCACGCCGTCTGCGCCGTCTACGCACAGCACATCTCTGTGCCGCCTCCACAGGAGCAGGTCTGATTTGCTGCGGGTCCACACCCATGCCCTGTGCCACAGCCACATGGACACCATATCCCCTGTCCAGCAACCGCAGCATCTGCCCACGTCTTCGGGCACATGCAACAACATATATCTCCGCCATCAATCCCTCCACTGTGGTCACACACACACACACACACACACACACACACACACCTCCCGAAACACTGGACACCTTACAAAACAATACAGACACTAGCCACACAAGACCAGACACTACAGACAACACAACAAAGAACACTACAATGAGCACTACAATCACTACATACCACAATACAACACTACAAACGCTACAGAAACCACTACAATCAGCAGTACATGCACTACAAGCACAACAGACAACAGCAAAACACTACATACACTACAAACAACACTAGTAACAACACCTGCTCTCAGCTCTCTCTATCTCCCAAACAACACTCGCCGCGCCTACAAAACAACCCTCAATGTGGCCAAATGTTCAGCATCATTTTATATAGGTAAATGGATGTCCGTAGAGTGCGCATGCGCCGTTGTGCGACTTCGCCGCTTGTGCGCGGCGCCCCTGTACAACAGTTTGCGCATGTGCAATCCGATACGCATGGGCGTTTGCCTGTGCGCGCCGCACACGTTCAAATGATAGCGCATGTGCGTGTGGATGTGTGCGAGGCGCATGTGCAATTTGATGCTTATGTTTGTTGGTTTGTGCACGGCGCCCATGTGCATCTCGTTATGCCTGTCTGGATGCGTTGCCTGTGCGTGACGATGCACACACAAACGCACATGCGCAAAGAGTTGCACATGCGTGCCTCGCACACAACCAAACCCACCAACGAACGCCTATGCGTAAGTGCAGTTACGCACCGCGCACAAGCAGCACCGTCGCACAATGTCGCATGCGCAATGTAACCAACGTGCAAAAACAAATATAAAAACACTACACGCCTGGAAAACGTTGAGGGTTGTTGGAGGACGTATAGTTTTGTGAGAGATAGGTTGTGGAGGAATAGGTTGGTGAGGGTTCATAGTAGGAGGTGTGTTGTATCTGTAGCCAACTAGTTTGTTGTTGTCATTTGTCTCTGTACTGTTGGGTGTATTGTTCCGTTTACTGTGTTGGTTTATTGCTATTGAGTATATAGCTGTTGTGTCTGTGTTGTACGTGGTGTAGGAGAGGCAGAAGGGATGATGTGCGGTGAGGAGGGGAGTGGGGAGCGGACATGTGAGAGGAGGGTGATGGATGAGCAGAGTGAAAGGGATAGAGAGAGGGATAGAGAGGGGGACAGAGAGAGGGAGAGGGGGAGGGATAGAGAGAGGGAGAGAGAGAGTGGGGGAGAGGGTGGGATAGAGAGAGGGAGAGAGAGAGGGGGAGAGGGAGGGATAGAGAGAGGTATAGGGGGAGGGCGAGTTTGGGAGAGGGTGAGGGTGAGGAGGTGGGCCCACCAGTGCCACTGGGGCCAGGACCTGCAGGCCCTATGGAGGGTGAGCCATCAGCAAGGGGCCAGCCTGCTCCCAGCAGACACACTGGGAAAAGGAAGAGGGTCCCTGTGCCTGAAAGCCTGAGAAGGAGGGCCACACGGTTCACAGATGGGGAGAACCACAACCTCCTATCCATGGTGCTAGAGCAATACGAGGTTCTCTTTGGCAGGCTGAGCACACGGACATCAACAGCAGGGCGGAATGCGGCGTGGGAGGAGGTAAGCAGAAGCGTGGCTGAGGCAGGGGGACACCCGCGGGACATAGAGAGCCTCAAAAAGAGGTTCTCCGACATCAAAAGAGGTGTGCGCCAGCACATGTGTGAGGACGAACAGCATGCACGTGGCACAGGTGGCGGCGGCCCCCTACCAACCATGCTCAGCCCCCTGGAGCAGCAGCTTGCACAGAGACTCGGTCCTGTCTACACATATGGGCTGCCTACGGCCCTGGACACCGCACACACACAGGCAGGTATGTATGCTACGCATATCCATTACGACTCATGACCCCCATGGGATCACCATTGTGTAGATAGTTATGTGAGTGCAGTTGGGATTGTCTGCTATCTGCCGAGACGCATCTACAGGTACAAGCAGGAATGAGCCATCACATATGTGACTGTCAGTACCGACAGAGCCTGCACGGGAATGCTGCCCAGCTAACGATCATAACGTATTTGGCAACATCCCTTGCGCCTGCGCGCTGAACTGCCTCCTTCTCCAGAGCCTCCCTTCAGTGTTTGAGGCCTCCATGGAGCCCGAAGGACGTCCTCCTGTCACCGCAGAAACCTTTGTGTGAAAATGATGTCAACACCTATCTCCCTTGTTATCGTGTGTGTGCGGCTGTATGTGCCACCGACACAGGTACCCCTGGGGGTGTATGTCCAGAATCGTGATAAACATTTTCCGCATCCTCATGTCCCAACCTCTTGGGGCACAAGGCCTGTGCATAATGGAGCCAACGTCACTGAGGGGATGCTATGACTGTGGAAACAACGTTTCCTGCTTAAACTCCATTTACTGTTGTCCAACCAGTATAGGTCATGACCATTTCCCGCCTGCATTGCCTTGTCCAAACACGGTGCTGGAAGCATGACGTCCTCAGGTCTCCCTCGATAACATTTGTCCCATGCCACATGGGGTACAAGCTGTCCCCACTCTACAGGATCAGGTAACCCACACAACATCTCTGAGGACTAGTTAATGCTTGCGTGGTACGCCTCATGGCCAGCATGGGGATGGCTCCGTCCGTACCCTCAAACAAACATTGCCCTCACATAGGCTGCGGGAGCCACCTGGCCCCAAAGCATCAAAGGGGTTGCAGTTTGTTCCAGGGCCTCACCCCTCACAGAACATACCACAGCCATGCTTGCCGTAGATATCCGCTCCGAGCAGTACCGATATCGTGTCACTAGCAACGGTATGTAGTGCCTCTCCCTCCCCCGACGCATGTCATTGCATGTCCTTGTTACCGTCCAAAACAATGTATAACACTCAGACCGGGTTCTGTGTGTTGGCATTGCTGATACCGATGTCCGTACCATCAACGCATACTTCGATCGAGTCACCCTCTTAGATGCCTACTCCATGACCGATATGTACTCCTGAGGATTGGGTCACGATGTGTTTTGAAACTGCACATTGTTGTTTCAGGATACGCACGTCTACGGAGACTTGCTATGCCACGCCAGTTGTCCTGGTGCCGCTTCAGCAGCCACCGATGACAACATCAAGGGCTGTACTATTGATACCCAGTGTGGAGTTGATACCCGGAGTGATCAATGCAGTACCTCCTGCATTGTCTCCTGATCGCAAGTGCCTCCACACCACCACTAGGTGTTGTGTTCATAATCAGTCTGCACCCTCTGGTGCTGAGGCTGCTACTGCAAACCTACCTTTGCCATGGATGTTTTCCCTTGGATGACCTTCGTCTCAGACATTCCACCTTGACATGGCAACCTATCTGGCTATTCCCATCCCTGACCTTCCGCTTACCACTGGCGCCACTGCAGGAACGGACAACCTAACGTCTCTTATAAATCCTTCTTCGCAGGTCTGCCTCCTGGAAATGTGGATATCACCTTGGAGGGCTCCTCCTCCCCCTGCCTCAGCAACTGATGCTCTGTATGAGGTGGCACCCTCTCCAGGATCTCATAATACCCGACCCCCCACCATTCCTTGGTAGTGGAATCAGCAATGCGGAAGGTCAAACGTTAAACGGAGCAGTCATCCTGTCTGCCAGGTCGTGCTTCTAAAGCACATGATGCTTTTGGACGTCACAATGTCCAAACGTCTATGCTGCCATCCCGGATGATATCCCATATGTGTTATATGAGTCACGCCCTCCAGGAGGTCACACAACACCTGTCCCGTTTGAGGCCCTTCGTGGCAGAGTCAAAGGTAGCTGACTACTCATAACTTCTAAGTCCTAGGCATGGTATATCATAATTCTCTCACGTGCTTATGTTGACCCTTGTGGGTCTGTAGGCATATCCACTGGTACACCCATTGTAGCACGTTGCAAGGGTTGGCTCGAGGTTGCAGGTCTGAATAGATGGCCTCAACCTACTGTGGCACAATCACCATGTACTGGAGAAAGCCTCATCAACAAGGAGGTTGTACGTCAGTTTGCCCACTGTTCATCTGACGTCCCTAGGGCTACAGGCCATTCCAATCCACCATCAGTGTCAGGGGGTAGGAAATGTCCCACCTGACCCTCTTTCTTTTGGAAATGAGGAGTTGTCAGGTCTCCTGCCCATCATGCAGATGTAGCACAGCGAGGAACACCTCAGCATGGTCTGATGTTTACAAAGTCTAGGCAGCCGCAGCATTCACACAAATCATAGGTGTCGGGGAACTGTAACATACAGTTAGTGTATTCTCATAGGTGCCGCACTGGTGTTCCCCAGGAGACTACACTGCATACCCTTTCTCATGAGGTTAAGATGTCGGGATATCCTTGTTTCTGGGTTATAGATCTGTCTTCCTCTCATCACTGAGAGGAGGGGGTACAACTATCCCATAATAGTGTCTGTCACAACATGAGCACTGTGCCATCAGCTGACGTCCCCTATGGGTACGTCACCCCTCCGTTACCTACATTCCACACCCTCTCATCCAGGACTTTCGTAGGCTGAGGGTTACCTTACTAAGATGCTCCTTAGCCTCCTTTTCAGGGTATTGCTTGTCCTGCCATGAACATATGTGCTGGATAACTCAGTAGACAGGGACAGGACCATCCCCTGTCCTTTGTTCCATTGCCCATGTCCGCCACCCATCTATTTCTACAGCTGCTGTGCCTGCAGGAGGCACAGTGATTGCCCTGCAGACACATCCCACATGTTCCTGTTTCTCTATCTCACAGTTCCTGTTCAACCGTAGTAGTGGTTCCAAGCTAGTCCATGGTTATTTTCACTCATTGTAGGCTGAACACCTCTTATCTCTGGACAACTCCTTCCAGGGGATATGGCACTGTATCTGCTTACAGACAGTTCATTCAAATTCAACCTCCATATGCTCTCTGCACTCTCAGAGAGCTCATCCACTATGAGGGCCCTGATATAGAGCGAACACCATCCTCATAGGGCGACGCTATATGGCTAGACAAGGTTTATGACCCCATCAGAGGTCTGTGTGGGTTTACTGCAACCTCTGGTTTTGTATTGTATAGAGGGTGGAATGTTCATGCATGACTATCCACGGCTACTGGGAACGCATAGTACCGCCATATCCCTCCAGTGTGTCCCCTTGGTATCCGTCGGCTGGATTTCTGTACCTTTGCCATGTTAGATATCTAACAGATGTTAGCCATGTCCGCACAGACTGGGCTTATCCCCTGTTGTCACCCAACCATCCTGGTGATTCGCTGTTTGCAATACTGCATCCCTGTATGCCATGGAGATTGATGATCATTGTATCTGTCAGGTGGGCTTGGCCTCCTGTTACGAATAGAATGTCTCACACTCACATACCCCATCCCAAACTAACTGTGGGGCTCAGTGGCAGACATGTGTCGTCAAGAATAAAGTCATGTATGTGAATAGGTCCTCATAACTCTACATACATATGTCAATTTGCTGCCGGTGCATATTCATGGGCCACATATATATAGAGATAAATGTGTGTATATATAGATATAGATATAGATCTAACTATACATAGATATATATGGATATAGAGATAGAGATAGAGAGAGATATAGATAGATAGATAGATAGATGGATACATATAGATATGTGTTTTATTATGAACATTATATACAAACATATAAATATAGCTGCCTATGTATATATGTCCACACATGTCTCCAAACATATCCTGAAATACAGATATGTGCGTATATCTGTACCTAGATATGTGTCTGTGGGGATACCTCGTAGGGATTGATATATGTTACATACGTTCACCTCACTGTCCATGTAAGAGAGTGAACTGACTGACGTATCAGACAGTGTATATCCCCATCCGCACACTATTCTTCAGTCTGAAGAGCCTGTTATGCACTATGATGCAGTATGATGCTATCAGCATCCATGTCTACTTAGGTTCCCTACCCTTGAAGCTTCGTGCGTATATGTCTTTCATATCTCTTAGCAGCTTGGACAGACAGTGTACATGTATTCCCTTTTGATGACACATCTATGTTACTAGGGAATGCGGTTACCCCCATAACCGCTCTCCCCGCAAGGACTGGGATAGGTGTCTCAGTCGGTCGGTCTGCGTCTGTCATACCTAATTATTTCGGAAGATGGGTCTCCAGAAGGTCCCAGATGTGTCCCATAATGCTTGCCATTGGGGACGTGCCATCACAATCCAAACCAGTTGACACCTGGATCACCTGCTCGCTCCAGGTAGGCCCGTCATCCCCACTGCTGTGATGTCGCCGTGACAATCCCGTCACTACGTATCCAGCAGACCCCATCCTGCCCTCCACCCCTAAAATCCAGTCCGTAAACATTATATATGTGAGTTCATATGATATGTGTAATGCACTTATCATGCATACTGCGGACTCCCCCCCCCCCCCAGTAGTCCTTCGGTGAGTTGTTTGTCTTTCATTGAAGGTCCATTCATCCCAAATCCCACCCTCCATCCCACATGGGATGGTGGAGATACGTGAGGGACTGATGCCCACCTGTGCCTCGGCACTGCAAATCTCAGGGAGCTTCCCCTGGCCTCCATAGCTAGGGAGTCCACATATGTGAACACACATTCCTGCTTGTTTCCGGAGCTAGGTGTAACAGGTGATGTCTGTGAACAGCACGTAGTAGTCTGGACAACCCTCCCAGCTCCCCATGAGTTTTATCCTTTCAGCTATCCTCCTATTCGCAACTCACCCTTGTCTCAGCTTGGGAACCCTAATGGAGAGAGGCTCTGGAGAGGGCAGGACGTCAGTGTACAGGCCCCAGGTATGCTGCCCAAGGCTTACTGTTTGGAAACGGGTAGGTATGCCTGTGCAGGCTCCATTGGTTGCCGATGTACCCATATGTGGAGACTGATTCCTGCTTTTCCCAGAGATCACCTTTTACAGGTATGTAACTGTGCTAGCATTTAACTATGCTGCTGTCAGAGGTGTGTGCTCTACACCTTCATACCCTGTTCTGTGAAACAGAAACAGAACACTCACACCCCAAAGGTTACATCAAGCCAATACCAGGAGGTGCAATACACAGGGGGACAGCTGAATAGTGTTCTCAAAGACATATGTCACGTAGCCAACATAGGCTGGGTTGTGGTGTCAGCCACGGGGGCAATAGGTGTCCCTATAAGGTGCTCCTCCCCCTCCAAAATACCAGTGGGACTACACCTTGCCCACTAACGTTACACAGTGTGTGACAGGGTAGGTCACTCCACAATATGGAGCAGTTGGACACTGCAGATCTGGCAGGCGTAGAGGTCATGCACATCACACAACGCGTTAGATCTGTGACTGTGCTATCGCCGTCTGTCACCTCACAGTCACATGTGCACACGGCAAGCAAATGTGGACATATGTGACTGTTGGAAAGGACTGAGAGACCACAGTGTATGACATAAGGAGCGTATCTCAAGAGCAGTGCATGTACGCCTGGCATCACAGCAGGTACCGAGTGCAGCATGGTGTCTGGTAACCTTCCCTATCACATGTGTCTGATAATGACTTGTCAAGGTGCAGTGATACACGTATGCCCATGGGGTAAGGGCAGATGTGTCATACAACACCTGACCCTGTGGGGACATGAAAACATGGCCTGTGTTGGGACGATGACATCTGTCCTGAGTTAAACATGTTGTACATCCTCAGAGCTGCAGACATCTGTGTATTGGCCTGTGTCACCATGTTCTGTTGCCATGTTCCAGGGACACATTCAGCATGTGTCCCTCATCCTATCAGTCCTCCAACCTGTCCCAGACATGTCTACGTCTAACAACCCCTTACCTCCACCCACAACACTGCCTCTCCTCAGCTGTCATATTGCAGTCGCCTGTGAGATGTGAATGTGTATGTGCCATACTATACGCACAGTGCTGCATGTGCCTGTCAATGGCCCAGTGTTGATTTACATTGGTAGCTACCTCCATTGTATGTTGGAGACAAACACATGGAGCACTGTGATGACAGTATGTCCCAATGTGATATGCCCTTCAAGATGGCAGGCACACCCACACCGGTGTATGCAATTACAGGTGTACCTGTCAGTTATGTGCATCCGTGTGTGCACATATGTTGGCCAGGTGGTTTGAGAAATGGGGTGGGGGCTAAATGCACAATTGGAGCAGACTCAGAGGCATGGCAAACACACAAGGTGTGCAGAGGGTACACACACACCTGTTTCCCTGGTACAGGTACATGTTGCAGAGAGACAGGTATGTGAGTGTGCAGGGGGCCCTGTCTGCAGCACACGTGTTGGGTCCCCACACCAGCAGGTATGTGTATTCTGCAACACACACGTATACGTAGCTGTATTGCACAGTCATATGTGTGTTGTCATCTTGTGCCCACAATACAGGTGACTACAGTACAATGATGACACATGAGGAGGGGGGAGAGGAGGAGGAGGAGGAGCAGGAGGAGGTGGCGGAGGGGGCTGCGATGCGTGCGAAACACATCATGGAGGATCCAGAGGTTGGTGTGTCTGGTGACAGCATAACCTCTGCCGAGGGGCCCGTGGAGGCAGACATGATGCGCGATACGACGATGGGTTCTCATTCACCAGCCGCAAGACATCCAACAAGCCAGGAGGTGTGTGGGGAGGATGTGCTGCTGGCACAGCTGAGAGCACATGGCAGATCTGCACGTCAAGATGCAGAAGGTGGGTGCAAAACTTTGTTACCCCCAATGTTTTGTATGCTGAGTGTTCATACAATATCAGCTGTGCATCGTATGGGAGTATCTTATATGTGATCCACTCCACACAATGGCCGGCCTACCTACATGACATAACACTATACCACATGTCAGGATTCCGCATGTGCAACACAGTAACTTCCCTGGGACATAACCTAGCACCTCTGCAATGCTGACATACAGCATAACATGTACAGTTTAACAAATATGTGTTGATGTTGATCTTAATCAGAGACACACATTCTGTGCACTCAGTCATGACGTGGTTATTAAGGCGTGCAAAGATGTGTCCCCACACACATGCGCACAGATGAGAGGCAACAGTGGTGACCAAGGTCTGGCACAACCACCACACACAAACCATTAGACCCTGTTTGGGGGGTGTGTGGTGGATGTCAGAGAATACCATACACAGCTGTGACATGTCTGCCTACCGTAGACTGTACAAATCCATATTTGTAGGGGGTTTATATATATATTTATATATATATTATATATATATTTGTAGGGGGTATATCTTATATATATGAGAAGTTTATTGGGTCACTCTTTTTGATCCTATTTAAGTGCATAAGAATAATATATATCAGCATTTTTGCAATTTTTGGAGCAATATTTTTATAATTACCGTAGACTGTAGACATATTGAACAACAGAACGGCACAGTGTATGTTAGCTCATCGCACTGTGCCGCACAACATAACAGCCTATGGTACATTCAAACCTACAGATGCACACATAAGTGAGATGTTGTTTATGTTGCAGCATGTTATGGGTCATAACCTCAATACGCCAATTGGAACAGCAACAGCCAGCCTCATCACAGCAGCACAGGCGTGTGACAGGTGAAACAATGCCCAATGTCCCCTGGTCCATTGCGAATCCGACCTACCATATGCAAACCTGAACAGTGTGTGTACTGCTATGTCACAACGACCCCACACCCTACAGTCTGTGTTTCTGGTGCAAAACAATCATACGATGTGGCATTAGCAGTTCAAATGTGTGTTGACACACATATTGTACAGTGTACAGAACTGACAGGGCGACTGGTCATGTCGGTATGGTTTGGGTGGCCTACAGGTCCTTGCAGACTCACTGTATGTACAATACAAAGGTATGCTGCTAGACATCCAGACAGGGCTATCCGCATGTGCCATTCCTCTCTAGATCTAACAATGTCTCTCACAATACCATGGGTTGGGACCCACACACCTGACCACACAGCTCAGCTCCTGGCCCCTTTTGTTCTTGGAATGAATATACACCACACAGGTGATACCCCTGCTGCCAACCTGGGTCACACATCCCCCCCCCAGCTCTGTCCCTAAGCACACATCCCTAGTGGCTATCATGTGCAGGTGTTTGCACATCATAACCATGTGTGTTCAATCGTGCCGTCTGTCCCCCTGTGCTGCATCATCTGGTGCTACCCATGCTCTGTCCACAACCTCCACATGTGTATGGAGGTGTACGTGCATTGTTATGAGACCTTTTTCTCTGTTGGCCCTAGGTGCAAGTAAACCTCTGTGTTCAGAGACACATGTGTCATCAGTGGACCTGGCCATGTAAGGCTGCTAATGCTGGTGCTGCCAGCGCATCTTGCAGAGTCACATCTGCTTGATTTGTGACCTGTCCATGCTGCACATATTAATACAAGTGTGGCGCCACCTGGCCTAGTTGTCCTCAAACAAACAGCATCACCAATGCAACTCCCCAGGTGTGGATGTTGTCCAGCGCACTTGCTGCACCCCCGTACAAAGTGGACATGTGTCTGCTATCTGTTCCTGGGCCTATTGTAATGTACGCATTATGTGGGCGTTTTTGCGCATCCAGTGTATACCTGTGTTCACCCCCACATCACACAACTGAGCAATGTGCTGTGTGTGGCTGGGACAGTATAATTGCTGACAAGGTTTTTCTGCTAATATGTCCATGTATTCAATATGGAATGTCCAATCACAAGGAGAATGTGGTGCTACATACGTAACATTGTTGTATGTGATGGTTGTTTACTCGGGATGTGTCTCATGGCCACCCTTTGTTCCACCCACAGGCAATCGTCAGGCAGCTGCAGCTATTTGCAATTCTGTGGACCTGTTACGGCAGGAACTTAGGGGATTGCGTGATGATGTGAGAGCCATGCCGTCAGAACGAATTGCTGTGGCCCTGGAGAGCATCGTTGGTTTGCTGCAACGCTCGGAACCACCTCCACCACCACCACATGCACAGCAGGGGCGTGCCCCAACAGGGGAGGGGGAACTGGGACGGCCCAGACGTGGGAGGCCACGGCGGAAAAAGTAATTCTGTGTGAATAAATGTATATGATTACATAGCTGCAACGTGTGCATACAATCATTGTCCCTGTGCTCCCCTATGTAGTGTGTGCATGCATGTTTTGCTGCTGAACATCTGACCAGCACCCAAGCAGTTTCCTGTTGTCCTGTTTGCAGTGGCAGGTACATCTACACAGATGGCACCACTTGTCGTGTGTCACCTGCACAGAGTGTGTTCATTGGCCCTTGGCTGTAGCATGCCCCGTTACACACCCCCCGATGTGGTGGCTGGGGAACTGCTCAGGGTTTGCATGATGACTACTCACACCCATCAGTATTTGCATACCCTTATACACCATACATTGATCGCATATGTGTGACCATTGCCCCTGGCTGGAACACTGATAACATGGCTGCGCAAACAACACCATGGCATGCATGTGGCATTGACAGACATGGGTGGCATGCATATGTGTTTGCCATATGACCACTGACAGATCTGTGGATGTCACGCCCACCCATGTGACATGGATGTTCCCGGGAATCCCTTCCGACGCAACAACGCATACGCCTACCAAGGTGTCACACACCCGCACACATGGATAGGACCCCATGAATGCATTTAGAGCAAGTCCACATATGACATCCATGTCAACTGTCAATGCATATCCTGTTCCACATACATATCCCATGCTTACATCCATGGTGAGTGTGTAAGGGAAACACATGACCATTGTGTCCAGAAAACAACGTCCACCTTTAATTGGAGTAACGTAAAAACAAAATGGCAACATGCCATACAACAAACACCCACAGCCTGTATGTTTGTGTAACACAGCACAGCACAGGCCACATGTGGCAGTCACAGGTGCCATCAATGCTGCCTGTGACGGTCTCCAGCAGATGAACGTTGATGTTGCAGCTGTGCAACATCAGCGTTCACCTGCTGGACAGCCCCCGTCAGACACTGCAGTGCATGAAACACCAAACGGATGTCGCGTCTCACGTCATCCACTGCCACCAACACATCGTGCATACACCTGCCAGCACACAGACAAACAGTCTCGGTGGTCTGTGTGCTGGCATGTGCATGTGATATGTTGGTGGCAGTGGATGGCGCGGTGACACTACGATGTCTGTCCCATGTTCCTGCCTGTGGTGTCTGACGGGGGTCCACAGAGACCTGTGCTGTGCTGTGTTCCCCCAAACCCCCCGCCCTGCCTGTTCCCCCCCCCAAACTCCCCCCCAATACCCCCTCCACCCATGCTAACACCCCCGCAGGGACATCCCCACCATGCCCCCCCCCACCCTCCCTCCCCCGCATCCCCCACACCTTGCACAACATGCCCATCCGCTGGTGAATGGTGGCCCACATTCCCCTCCTCCCCATCTTCCCCCTCCACGTCAGAGTCCTGCACCAGCACCACATCGTCCTCATTGGGCCCCTCCTCCTCATCTGCATCCTCTGACCCCTCCACATCCTCTGTCTGCAGATCCGACACCTGCGCCTCCACCTCTTCCTCCTCCTCCTGCACCTCCGCCACCTCTCTCTCCCGTCCACGGCGTGTGGTGGGCCGTCTGAGGGTGGGTGGGGAGTCTCCGGGTCCATCACTGCTGTGGTCTATATATGGGAAAGATTACATACATTACAGGCCGTCCATGTGTGTCACATAACACCTGTACATATGCAGGTAACACACCGGCTGGTAGGTCAATGTGACATTTGTTGATGAAAGTTATTCCTGGGATAACTCACCATCTTGGTGTTGTCCCGGCCCCCTGCTGAAACGCTCAAGATACTCCGGGTGGTACAGCCTCAGTTCACGGGCCTTCTTCCTCAGGTCCTCCACCTGTGGATATGCAAACATAGGTTGGGGAAACAACATTCCGGCCTAAACACGTGATTGCACGACATGGACATAGAATATTGTGACCACCATCTGTCTGCTGCCTATCCCCTGCTGTGTGTTGTGAAGCTCACAGACCCATAGACTGTATGAGATGTGTAGACTATCCAACATAGCTGATATATATGTGTGACAGACATACCCTCCGTTACAGTCCGCTTTCCAGCCCCATGGGTGTTGTGTGTCCTACAGCACCTTAGCAGGGAAATGCATCATCTACGTAGGTCGTTTAAATGACAACCATACACAGGTGTCAGGACTCCTGTAGATGGGGAGAATGGATTAAACAGCATAGGCACACTCCACCATATCACCAGGGTGGGTGAGGGCCCCCTTTGAAGGCTTCTCTGTACTCCTGGGGATAGGGAGGATGGGTTAAACAACATTAGCACACATTCCCATATCTCCAGGGTGACAGATGGCCCCCTTTGAGGGCTTCTCTGTACTCCTGGGGATAAGGGGGATGGGTTAGACAACAGTATTTGACATTCCCATATCTACAGGATGACACAGGGCTCAGTGTGAGGGCCTCTCTGTACTCCTGGGGATGGGGATGTGGGGTTAAACAGCATTAGTAAACATTCCCATATCTACAGGATGACAGGGGGCCCCCTTTGAGGGCTTCTCTGTACTCCTGGGGATAAGGGGGATGGGTTAAACAACAGTATTTGACATTCCCATATCTACAGGATGACACAGGGCTCAGTTTGAGGGCCTCTCTGTACTCCTGGGGATTGGGATGTGGGGTTAAACAGCATTAGTAAACATTCCCATATCTACAGGATGACACAGGGCCCAGTTTGAAGGCTTCTCTGTACTCCTGGGGATTGGGAGGATGGGTTAAACAACAGTATTTGACATTCCCATATCTACAGGATGACACAGGGCCCAGTTTGAAGGCTTCTCTGTACTCCTGGGGATTGGGAGGATGGGTTAAACAACAGTATTTGACATTCCCATATCTACAGGATGACACAGGGCCCAGTTTGAAGGCTTCTCTGTACTCCTGGGGATTGGGAGGATGGGTTAAACAACAGTATTTGACATTCCCATATCTACAGGATGACACAGGGCCCAGTTTGAAGGCTTCTCTGTACTCCTGGGGATTGGGAGGATGGGTTAAACAACAGTATTTGACATTCCCATATCTACAGGATGACACAGGGCCCAGTTTGAAGGCTTCTCTGTACTCCTGGGGATTGGGAGGATGGGTTAAACAACAGTATTTGACATTCCCATATCTACAGGATGACACAGGGCCCAGTTTGAAGGCTTCTCTGTACTCCTGGGGATTGGGAGGATGGGTTAAACAACAGTATTTGACATTCCCATATCTACAGGATGACACAGGGCCCAGTTTGAAGGCTTCTCTGTACTCCTGGGGATTGGGAGGATGGGTTAAACAACAGTATTTGACATTCCCATATCTACAGGATGACACAGGGCCCAGTTTGAAGGCTTCTCTGTACTCCTGGGGATTGGGAGGATGGTTAAAACAACCGTATTTGACATACCCATATAAACAGGATGACAAAGGGCCCAGTTTGAAGGCTTCTCTGTACTCCTGGGGATAAGGGGGATGGGGTTTAAACAACAGTATTTGACATTCCCATATCTACAGGATGACACAGGGCCCAGTTTGAAGGCTTCTCTGTACTCCTGGGGATTGGGAGGATGGGTTTTAAACAACAGTATTTGACATTCCCACCAATCTACAGGATGACACAGGGCCCAGTTTGAAGGCTTCTCTGTACTCCTGGGATTGGGAGGATGGGTTAAACAACAGTATTTGACATTCCCATATCTACAGGATGACACAGGGCTCAGTTTGAGGGCCTCTCTGTACTCCTGGGGATGGGGATGTGGGGTTAAACAGCATTAGTAACAATTCCATATCTACAGGATGACAGGGGGCCCCCTTTGAGGGCTTCTCTGTACTCCTGGGGATAAGGGGGAGGGGTTTAAACAACAGTATTTGACATTCCCATATCTACAGGATGACACAGGGCCCAGTTTGAAGGCTTCTCTGTACTCCTGGGGATTGGGAGGATGGGTTTAAACAACAGTATTTGACATTCCCATATCTACAGGATGACACAGGGCTCAGTTTGAGGGCCTCTCTGTACTCCTGGGGATGTGGGGATGTGGGTTAAACAGCATTAGTTAACATTCCCAATCTACAGGATGACAGGGGGCCCCCCTTTTAGGGCTTCTCTGTAACTCCGGGGGATTGGGAGGATGGGTAAAACAACAGGTATTTGACATTCCCATA
>CM066031.1:719644119-719858796 GCA_033557465.1 Ichthyophis bannanicus
AATGAGCATATGCTTAACAGGTTTTTTTCGCAGAGGCACATGAACCCAGAGCGAATACAAACAAAACAACCTGCAGAAAGCTCCAAGAGATAACACCATGCAGGAGTGCCCCTTCCATTGTTTGTTGGTTAGACAGTGGTGTGGACACATATAACACGGTTCCATAACGGACATGCACAATTTGAATGGAGCGCAATGGACAACCCACACTGCCACCCCCACACCAAATATAATGGCGCAATGAGAGTGTCATTACCGCGGCGGATAAACAGGACCGTACAGATGTGCAATGTAAGGTGTGTACATACATGCAGAGTGTCACGTCTGTGCAGTAAGCAAACACAAATACCAGCATGTTAAGATTGACATGATGGCCAAACAGCCTACAGTGAACTACCAAAAGCCATAGGTCCACATGCTTGTGGTTCACAAACATAAGCAGTCAGAACCACAAGCACCATCCAGATACCAACATGATACAGTGATGCCACTCATACATGTAAATACCCTTGCCCATTGCAAACATCAATCAATGATGTTGTTGGGCATGAAAGGGTTGTTGTGGGAAAAACGGTATCATGTTCAGGTGGAGGGCAGTGGACATAGATAAGTGACCGTCCATCGTCACCCCCCCCATGCCACTAACATGGCTTGTATGCTCGTGTTGAACTAACAGATGACCGTATCCTGGGTGCCATGTCACACACATGGCCAACCCACAACAACTACACAACTGGGGAGGAATGTACAACATACACTGACAATGTCAGTCCCTGCTACACCCAGCGTCCAAAAAGCAAGGTGTATCTGTAATCCAACAGGTGATGTCAAACGTCTCCCTGCAACCCTTGGCTTGCATAGCCAAGTGTCCACATTCCAATATGCCACCGTCCTTGACAGTTCATCTGGGTCCCCTGCAATGCGCAGGACCCCCACCCCAGAATGGCAGAAACAGTGTGGTGTACAGGTCCGTCATGGCCAAAGCAGCGGTCCAAAAGCAATACTGTCCATCACAGCATGTGTTCCACTCGCATAAGTCAACATCCAATGGCACCATTCCCCAGAAACAATTCCATGGTGGTCTGTTCCCCAAAAGGTGTGTGATGGCGACGCCATATGCACTGTAGTAAATGTGTCCGGGATGCCTTCTGTCCTGTGTCAGGAGAGGATACGTATGGTCGTGTTGGACACCTTGTACAAACAACACAAATTGCAGAGAGTCGCACCTGTGAAAATACAGATGAAACGGATGACAAGGCAAACATGACATAATATGAACATGAAATAATATGCATATTGTTGACACATCAAATGTCAATGCAGAATGGGTGTCACATGGATATGGGCATGTCCATATCCAGTATCACACGGCTACACACTATATGCATCTGTTTCGTGTGCATAGACAGGCACCATGACATGTACATGAGACAAACAGTAACTCATCAACAGGTACATCCACATGTACCCCCAAATAACAAAGTTCCAACATACCCTGTGTGTGCATTATGTGTACGTCATCGATCCCTTGAGCTACTCCACAGCCACTTCAGGTCACAGTGAAGGGAGACAATGTCAGCCCAACAGGTAGAATCACCATGTCAAGTCAATGTTGATGCATGTACACAAAAAGCCGATACCTGAAATAAAAAAAGGAAGCTCAACAGAGGACCCTCAGAACACAATACCACAGTTTATGCTCACAAACGCACACCACAATGTTGAGAATGTTGACAATGTAAACAGCACTACGGTACAGGTAGCACAGTCACCACTGCCCCCCAGGTGCTCCCACCCCTCACAGCACATGATAATGTACCATGACTGGACACTGCATCAGCACACAGTCAACACATAAACATGCACCCACACAGTATGCGTCGGTCTGCGGGACAGCTGTGATACATGGCATGTATGTGCACAACTGGCAACTTGTGGACATAAAGGCGCAGTGACCTGCCCTGATACCCCGGTGATGGCTGAGATAGCAGTGTTGGGGATGCAGCAAGTGCATTTTCCTGTAAGTCAGACGAAAACACATACACATGTAGCTATGTCGTACAAATGCCATAAACAGTTTTGCAGAAGACATACTGTACACAAACACATAGGGATATGTCCTGACAACAGCAAGATATATGGGTAAGGGAGGCCTAAGGAAATAAAACCACCACAACATCTGCACAGTATGACACATACCATACGACATGTTGGGCCCATGACTGCAGGCACAATGTAGCTGTAGATCCAACTACCCCGGACCGCAGCATCGTGGCTGCTGTCCAGTCAGGTGGCACTGCACCACAGAAACAGCTTCCTCACAAAGTATGTCCTGTGCAATGGAAAACACAAGAGAAACAAACATATTTCATGTCCAAGGTGTGAAACACACACTGCACCTCTCTGTCCCCCAGCTGTCACACCCCACAACATGACCTATGGACTGGCTGTGCACGATCACACTGTACGGACACGTGACATGGGAGAGGCAGCACGGAAGTGTCCGTTGCTATATAAAGGTAACCCCAATCCCCCTGTCATCTCCCTTACCACTCTGTTGTTGTACACACTGGTCAAGATAGGTGTTTGCTCCCCCATGTCTATGGCCCATCCCAAGGTCACAATATCAGGCTGTCTCCCCCATGTTGCCACCCATACCCCCTCTCCGTGTGTACTGCCCTTCCACTGTTCTATGTTACCCCACGGTACATTGCTGTAACACATGGAGATATGCAGTAACACCTCCTGTATCCATTGGCCAAAGACATATCCTGCAGTGTACCTCGCACACCCCAAATAGTATTGACAGCTGTGTGCTGATGATGCGCTCAAATAGATGGCAATGTCAGCGCCACGTCTGTAAAACCACACCCCCATGTCTGCCTGTGACCTGACCATAATGGCTGCATGTCATCCCACTGTGTGAGAGTGCGAATGTCAAACCATGGATGGCCTATATGTGCACCATAACCAAATAACTGTCATCTAGGTGTCTGTGTGTATGTGGACGTAACATCCCTTGCAAGGTCCGTAAGGTACTTGCTGATGTGGACTGTGCTTTCCTGCCCTACACACATCCACAGCATGTAAGATATGCCATACGTCATACTGGGTTTTTCCGAGCAGCAGACATCACAGTATCCTGTATCCAACAGTGGCCAATCTAGGTCATACGTACCTAGCTGTATCCCCAAAAGACACAGGTCCCACAATACCTGTACTGTGTCAAGCACCGATTATCCGGGGTACCTTCTTCTATAGTGGTCTATTAACCTGTCCTGCAGGAACATGTCCAAACCTCCATTCAAAGTCAGCTACAATAACAGCCCTTACCACATCCTCTGCATACAAATCCCAGAGTCTGATGACACATCCAGCAATGTGGCATATGTTGAGATAGCATCGGCTACACATGCCATGTTCCTCATGGACAACCTCTAAACTGAATATACACACACACATGCAGCGTACCACTTGGCTACTGTAACCCACCCTTTGCTGATCTGACGTCCATCACCTCTGTATGTGTGTACATATGCAACAATGCACTGACTGGCCACTCCACAATACAGCTTCTATCAATGATATGGCCTCCTGGCTGCACACAGCGCAGGTCCCCCTCCTGCCACACATCCATGTCAAGGCTACGTGATAAGGTATACATCAGGGCACACTGTGGGGTTGCATTAACAACCGTCGCACATAATTAATAACATCATTGGAAAGCAGTCATAAGCATGTGCTCTGTGCTATGTATGACATGTGTCACCACACCTAGCCAACATACACACATAGCCAGCTCACACAAGCATAACACCCACACAAGTGGACAAAAGGTGTACAATATAAACAAATACCCCGCAGGGGAACTGTCCACAAACAGGGTCATCCCTCCCACTGTGACTACCGCAACATATGCCTGCCACCGTGCTCCATCCCGACCATGAAACCAACGAACTCTTCTTTTCACAGCAACTGCTATCACCACCACCAACTAACTGGGAATGTGACCCACAAAGTATCTGAAAGGTGTAGCAACACCCACACACATAATACACCAACAGCTGCTGTTGTGCCGCGGCCACATTGTTGGTCACACACGCATGGCTATATGTGACCGTGGGATGTTAAGTTGAATGACAATGCAGTGTTGCACCTGAAGGTGATATGTTCCGACACAAAAACCTTTATGACCATCACACACACAGAACAGCACATTTATGTGGGAATATATGCAATACGTACCAGAGAAGATCTCTGCAATCAACCTCCGCCTGACCGCTGTGCCCTCTTGTGTGTCACCACTGGCACGTACAGGGGGCATGGTGGATCATCATCCAGATCCTCATTAATCTCTGCAGGAATATTGTGCCTGAGAGCAATGTTGTGCAGGATGCAACAGGCAATGATAATCTCTGCCACAGTCATAGGTCTATATTGTAAGGCCCCGCCTGTCCTATCCAGACACCTGAAGCGACTTTTCAACACGCCAAAGGTGCGCTCTATGACAGAGCGGCTGGAGGCGTGGGCCTCATTGTACCTCCGCTCTGCATGTGTCCGTGGATGACGCACAGGGGTCAGCAGCCAGGGGCGACACCCATACCCTGCATCACCTGCAGAAAGAAATGTTGCATGTCAATGCATGAGTGCATGTTACCTCTCATTTACACAGGTATGGACGTGCGAAACAAATGCAGAACACATCCTGACAGACATATATGACACACCAACTATGCATTTGTGAAACATATACATATGTTGATATAAATGGTAAACATGGCCTATGGAGCCTGTACATACTGCCATAAAAAAACCAGTCCCAGTTGTACCTATAGAAATCCTCTATGTGTGGCACATGCGTATTGTACTGCAGTTCCTGTCCTCATCTCGACCACCTCCAACGTTAGACTATACCACCAATACACATATCACCTGTTCAAAGTATATGTCAGCAATGTACACAACCCAAAACTGTGATGTAATCCGATGGAGCCTCGCACCCAGACCATGTATGCCAGGGAGGTCTGACAAGGTCACAACCATATCACCGCTATACCCCCTGTCCTCCAAGGTCCACATCTCAAAAATGAGCATATTGACTCCATATGCTGGTTCCTGCTAATCACCTATCCTTTCAGTAGCCACCCTCTGCACTGTCTCCATCATGTTCAGAGCCTTTTTAAACTGTGGACCACAGAAGTGCACACCGTAGCCCACATGAGCTTGCACCAATCACATGGACAGAGGCAGAGTACCTACCTGGGTATGTGCGACCAATACCTCTCTGTATTCACCCATGTAGTCCCTTGCCCCTGCTGTCACCTGTCCACAATGCTCAACAACATTAGGATCAGCACATACAACGTCGCCTATGTCCCACACATCTGCAGTGGCCAAAGGTATCTCTCCTGCGGTGAAACAGGCCAAATGCATGACCATCCATATGCAAAACTGTACTCGCAGTTGCTAAGGTCAGGGAAACCCATCATATGTAGCCCCCCCCCCCCCCAGTATCTAGGGGACCTCGGGGTGACAACCCAGTACTGAGTGAGTGTGTGGACCTCACACACACATGACAAGGGTTAGGTGTATGGATTGTCCAGAACATAAACGTTACATGAAATAACAAAAGGACCAGAAAATGAGCCGCCATCACAGGTGTGTGTGATGGGCAGCAACCTTCCCCCCCCCTCATGTGGGCAGATGTCACACACACACACTAGTACCAATCCACCAACAGGACACACATCTGCACCTGAGCTTAGTTTCCAGAACAACATGAGCAGGGTATGATCAAACCGTATCACAATCCTGATGTCTCAATTCAAATTAGGTCCCCTGTTAATCCACATATACACTCCTGTAACAATGTAAACACATAACAGTCATATGTCTTTTGAACGTGAGGTACGTTTTCAAATGCAAAGCTGGCAAACAGCGCCCTATATAACAGATGTTACATAAACCAATACATATATGCAGCACATAATAGGTTAGATGGAAATACTCACCCAGCAATATACAGTCCCCATATTGTCCCTCCTCAAATTGCCTGAACAGTGCTGAGTGATGCAGGATATAGGAGTCATGGGTGGACCCTGCAAACCGCGGGACCACATTCAGAATATGCAGATTAGCATCACATACAACCTGAACATTCAGGGAATGGTAGTGTTTGCGGTTGCGGAACACCACCTCCCTGTCTCTAGGCGGGACCAGGGCAACATGTGTGCAATCAATAGCTCCCATCACGTGTGGTATCCCAGCTAACACCTCAAAGGCCTGGTTCAGGGTCCCCCACTGTTGCCCAATGTGAGGAACGGCTATGTAATTCCCCACCCGGCTGACCATGGCACGCAGTACTTGGTGGAGACAGCGTGAGAAGGTGGGGCGGCTCATGCCACCCACTGCAGCCACAGATGACTGGAAACAGCCAGAGGCAAAGAAATGTAAGGCAGCAAGGAGCTTGACTAAACCTGGTATGGCATGTGACCGATCAGTCAGGGGCTCGAGGTCAGGTCGCAGATCCTCATAGAGCTCCCGAATAGCCCTTGTGCTCAGTCGGTACAGGGAGATGACCAGGTCCTCACGCATGCCCTGGAGCTGGGCTCTGGGCCTGTAGAGGCGAGGCTGCCGAGCCTGCACCTCAGCACGCCGTCTGCGTCGTCCACGCACCGCACCTGTGTGGACCACCCCCACAGCTGCAGGTCTGAGTTGCTGCGGGTCTACACCCATGCCCTGTGCCTCAGCCCCATGGGCACCATCTCCCCTGTCCTGCAACCGCAGCATCCGCCCACGTCTCAGGGCACATGCAGCAACATAAACAGCCGCCATGAACTACAGACACACACAACACACACACAAAAACACACCCACACCTGCCTAAACACTGGACACCTTACAACCCACACATGAAAGGAGACACACAAAACAGCACAATACAATGCAACGTACAGCACAACTACAGCAGACACCACACAAGACTAGATCCACACAATACAGCACAGTAAACGGAGAAATACAGAACAATACCATACAGACACACAGAATCCAATACACTACAGCTGCCTTTCTCTCCCTGTAACTCACAACCAACATACACCGCGCCTACGAAACAACCCTCAATGTGGACCCAATCTGCAATCATATTTATCCAGGTTATGTTGTACGTACCTTGCGCATGCGCGGTTATGGCCGTGCGCGGCGCGCATGTGCAGCAATGCCCTAATTTGCGTCTGTGTGTGTGTTGCGTGCATGTGCAACCCCTTACGCATGGGCGTCTGTCTGTGGGCGGCGCGCATGTGCAACTCGTTACGCATGGGCGTATGCGTCGCCTGTGCGTATGCGTCACCTGTGCGTGACGTCACACGCACTCAAACGCACATGCGCTAACAGCTGCACATGCGTATCGCGCACACACACATCCACCAACGCACGCCCATGCGCAATGTCACATACGCGCCGCGCACAAGCATCGCCGTCGCACAGTTGCACATGCGCAATGTAGGTAACCGTCTAAAACGTATAAATCACCCTGCGCGCCTGTTGCACGTTGAGGGATGAGTGAGGAGTGAGAGGTAGGATAGCGAAGTGTGAGAGCAGGAGGTATTGGAGCAGGTGTCAGTGTAGTGGATTGTCGTCAATTGTCTCTGTATTGTGGTGTGTACTGTTCAGTTTATTGTGTTGTGTTTGTAGTATTGTGCTCATATCTGTTTTGTCTGTGACGTGTGTGGCGTAGGAGAGGGAGAAGGGGTGAGGTGAGGTGAGGTTGCGTGTGGCCAGGGGAGTGGGGAGAGGAGGGCGATGGAGCGGCAGGGGGAGAGTGAGAGCCATAGGGAGAGTGGAAGTGGCACGGTGAGGGTGAGAGTGAGGGAGAGAGAGAGGGACATTGAGAGGGATAGAGGGAGGGTGGGAGAGAGGGAGAGAGAGAGGGAGAGAGAGAGGGATAGAGGGAGTGATAGAGAGAGTGACAGAGAAAGGATGAGGGAAAGGGAGGGTGAGGGTGTGCAGGAGGTGCGGCAACCAGTTGCGCAGGAGGCAGGGGCTATGGCGGCTGAGCCAGAAGCAGGGCCATCAACACAGGGCCAGGCTGCACCCAGCCGCCACACTGGGAAGAGGAAAAGGGCCCCTGTACCTGAGACCCAGAGGAGGAGGGCCACACGGTTCTCAGATTCTGAGAACCACAACCTCCTCGCTACGGTCCTCGAGAACTATGAGGCTCTGTTTGGGAGGCAGAGCAGCCGCACAAGTACAGCAGGCCGTAATGCGGTGTGGGAGGAGATACGCAGAGCAGTTGCCGAGGTAGGGGGCCCTCTGCGAGACATTGACTGTCTAAAGAAGAGGTATTCTGATATCAAAAGAGGGGTGCGCCAGCACCTGTGTGCAGAACGACAGCATGCCAGTGGCACAGGTGGAGGGGGCCCCCTACCATCCATGCTCACGCCCCTAGAGCAGCAGCTTGCAGACAGGCTTGGGCCAATATACACATATGGCCTTCCTGTGGCCCTGGATACAGCAGATCCGCATGCAGGTACGTATGCTACGCATATATTTCACCTCTCCATACCTTGGTGAAATAGCCATTGTGTAGATGGCAGACATTTGCACATGCACCCCCATAAATCTCTACCAAGCCCCATCATGTACCCATGCTGGTGTCAGAGGTCTGTGCTGTACCCCTGCACACTCCTGTCCAACACAAACACACACGCGCACCCCAAAGGTAACATCAAGCCAATACAAAGACTCCGGGAGACCTGTAGGACAAATACATAGTTGTGGCAAACACAAATGCCACGTACCCAACATATGCTTGGTTGTGCTGGCAGCCGCAGGGGCAGTACGTGCCCCTGACAAGTGCTCCTCCACCTCATTCATACATGTACACCTACACCCTGGCCACAAACCTTTAACAGCGGTCGAACGGAACGGTTCACCTACATCATGGAGCAGTTGGAGACTGCAGATATGGCAGGCGTAGAGGCAATGCAGATCACATAATGCGTTAAATCTATAACTGTGCTATCACCCTCCTTCACCGCACACGTACATCTGAGCAAGGTAGAAAAGATGTGGACATATGTGACGTTGTTGTAAAGGATGTGGATAGCACAGTGAATGACGGTAAAAGCGGTCTCCACAGCATTGTATGTACGCCTGGCATTACAGCAGTCCCCCAAGAACAGCATACTGTATGGGGACCTTCCCTGTCGCCGGCATATGACAATGCATTGGCAAGGTGTAGTAATACACGGTTGCGGATGCGATAACGGCAGATGTGTTGTCGACCCTCTGCCCCTGTGGAAGTCACGGAAACATGGCCTGTGTTGGGACAATGACATATGTCTCTAAAGATAATATGTGTCTGTCCCTCAGAGCTCCACACGTCTTTGTATTGTCTGGCGTCACACTGTTTGCCTGCCATGCTGCAGGGACACATTCAACATGTGTCCCTCATCCCCTCAGTCCCCTGACCTGTCACAAACATCTCCACGTGTACCAGGCCCTTACCTACCCCCCCCCAACAGTGCTCCTCATCCCCTGTAATATAGCATTGGCCTGTGAGGGGTGCATGTTTATGTGACATACCATACGCACATTGATACATGTGCCTGTCAATGGGCACAAGATGCTTTACATTAGCTGCTCGATGCACAGTAGGTCACTGCCAGACACATGTAGCAGTATGCTCACAGTATGTCCCAGGGACATATGGCCTGCTCAATGGCATGCACAATCAAACAGGGGGTAGAAAATACAGGTGGAAGTGTGAGAAAGGAGCAGCCGTGAGTGGACAGATGTTGGCCAGATGGGGTGACAGACGGCATGGGGGATCACTGCACAATTATAGCTGTAGCTGAGGCATGGGAAACAAACTAGGTGTGCGGACCTAAAACACACACCTGTTCCCCTGGGGCAGGTACATGTTGGCTACAGACAGGTATGGGGGTGTGTAGGGGGCCCTGTATGCAGCACACATGCTGGGTCCCCACACCATCAGGTATGTGTTGTCTGCAGCACACACGTGTACATAGCTGTAGTGCGTAAACATATGTGTGCTATCTGTGTTTGCCCACAATACAGGTGACTACAGCACCATGCTGACACATGCGGAGGAGGGTGCGGTGGACGAGGAGGGTGCGGAGGAGGGGGATGATGTGGCCGTCCCTCACATCCTGGAGGGGGAGGAGGAGGAGGCGGAGCCTGTAATGTCGGTGGCACGGCCATGTTCCGGGGAGAGTCCCCTGCAGCCACAGATGAGCACCTACCCACCAATGGTGTCTAGTCGAACAGGTACCGGCCTACCACCACAGCAGGATGATGTGGTCGAGGATGACCTCATGGGGGAGCTCAGAGCCCATGCAACATCCTCACGGCAGGATGCAGAAGGTGGGTGAGAAGCAATGTCACCCCCAATGTTCTGTATGCTGTGTGCCCATTAGATATCAGCTGTGCATCCCATGGCATTAATGTTAATGTGTTACACACCACAGAGAGGCAATGGGGTGTACACAACCTACCTGTGGAGTACATGTCCGGATGCAGTATGTGCAGCACATTGCATGCAGTACAAACTATGGTAGAACCTGTGCAAACCATACCTACACACACATCTATACATCTGAGCACGTAGTTGTTGCTGTTGAGCTGACTCACATACCTTCTCTCCGTGGGCTATGTCATACAGTAGTGTGATTGCTTGGCAAGTCGTGTGCGCACACACATGTGCACAGCTGAGAGGGACCACTGGTAAAAACGGAACGTGACAGGCACAACGCACAACCCACTACTCTCTGTGTGGGGTGTGTCTGTGCTGGATGTGACAAAATACCGTCCAAAGCTGTCACATGTGTGTCTCCAGTAGACGGGATACATTTGCCCAACAAGCAATGTTACGACGTATGTTAGCGGATGTTAATGTGACACACACCATAACAGCCTAGGCACTGTTCCCTCTAAGCTGTGCGCGTGTGCGCGCGCACACACCTCGCCGAGTGAGCGCACATACTTTACAGCAGAGCGCACAAAAATTATGGTTCTGATTCTGATAGAAAACAACATAGTCGTCTTAAAAATTTAAAAGTTGTGATTGTAATTACTAGACATATTCCGCTTCATTTAGTAATTGTCCATTTTCATTTCATTTAATTAAAATCAATGTGGTGTACATACTGTATTCTGACGTGTAGTCAAATCTTAAAGTATATAACTCCGAGTGTCGTTATGTGGCGCACAAAAATTGAACCTTGCTTCAAAAGCTGCACAGCTGATATGTTATGCGCACACAGCCTACAGACAATTAGAGGGAACATTGAGCCTAGGGTGAGTGTACACCTACGGATGCAGACCTACTAGGTATGCAGTTTCAGCTGCATCATGTTGTGTGACAATACCCCACGAATAGCATAGCACTTGCACAACTGAGCTTCATCACTGTAGCCCAGCCGTGGCCCAGTAACTACTCATGTTAACTGTCACATGGGCCATGGGGAATCAGAGATGACATACCTAGACCCAAGAAAAGAACATTCGCCTTCTATGCCCCAAAATGTTGGTACGAACTTCCACCTGAAATTAGATCCATCAAAGGCCTTATGCAGTTCCGTAAGGCAATTAAACACCACATCTTCCTACTTCACTTTGCTCATGCATCCACCCCACCTCATCTCACCCACCTGCCAATGTCTACAAACCGCACCCTGTCACAAGTATCTTGAACCCGCCTTAGACCTCCTGTATATACAATCCAAATCTAATTATATTTTGTACATATGTTTATAGTTCCCCTGTTGCTCCAGGTTTATGCTCCTGTTACAATGTATGTTCCAAGTTTAAACTCCTGTTACAATGTAAGCACAGAACAGGCTTCTGACTGTGCACCCTTGTTGTATGTAAACCGCACTGATAACAAATAGCGCGGTATATAAACGTTTTAAAATAATTAAAAACAAAAAGTAAATAAACATACATGTATGTCATGCACCGTCACACAGACCCCATCCCCTACGGTCTGCATCACCAGGTGTAGACCACTCCTACCACATGACATTTTCAGTTGGAATGACATCAGACACACATATAGCACGATGTACAGACAGGACACGGTCTAGGATCCTGTACCCATGGTTTGGGAGGCTTACAGGTCCCTGGAGGCAGCATGTATGTCCACAATTACGTTAGGCTGGTGGACATACAGACAGGGCTCGCAACATGTCCCGTTCATGTATATGTGACACTGAGGTGCACAATGCATGGTTTGTGACGAACCCCCCGGATCACACAGGTTATCTGGTGCCCCATGCTGGGTCCTGATGGACTAGACAGCTCACAGGTGGCACCCCTGCTGCCAAACACATTAAGGGAGGGCCCCCCCTATCTCTGTGACTCACTCCTCCCGAGGGCTCACCACATGCTGTTGCATGCTCAGCATGACCCTGTAGTCGCCATTTTGCGTTGTGTCACCCTGTGCTGCACCATCTGGTCCTCTCCATGCTCGTTGTGCAGCCTCCACATGTGTACCAAGGTGTACATGCACTGTTATCTGACCCCAGGTCCTTAACCACTGGGTGTATGTGGACCCCTCTGCCGTCAGACACATGTGGCATTGGTGGACCTGCCCATGTACGGGATGTGATCCTGCTGCGCCAACCCCATCCCTCATAGTCAATGGCGCTACACCTGTACCCTGTCCATGCTGTGTGTATCCCCCCAAATGTGGTCCCACATGGGTTGGCTGTGCACATTCTATCTCTCTGCATCACGACGTATCCACAGGTGTGTTTGCTGTCCATCGAACACGCTCCGCCACACTGCACAATGGACATGTGTGTGCTATGTGTCCACAGGCCTATTCCAATATCTGCAGCACGTGGGGGTGTGTGGGCAACCTGTGTATCCCTGTGTGTGCCACCCACATCACATAGATCAACCATGTGCTGTGTGTGGCATTGACATACACCTTTCTGACATTGCGTGTTCATAACCATATCCGCGTGCATACTATAGTTTGTACAGTCACAATGACAATCATGTGTTATATGAGTCATCTTGTTGTGTGTTTCTTGGGAGGTATATCACACACCACCCTTGCTTCCCCCCTACAGGCATCTGTCGTGAATTGGCAGCTGTGCGCCAGTCTATCGATGCCAACACGCTGGAGATTTGCCACTTGCGGCAGGATATCAGGGACATGCCACTTGAAAGAATGTGTGTGGCCCTGGAGGGGATACGTGCCATACTGCAGAGTTATGCACAACCACCGCCACCACCACCGCCACCACCTCCACAAGCACAAGATGAGGGGGAGGGTGCAGCACAAGGGGGTAGGGTTTTGCGACGTGCCAGAAAGGGCAGGCCACGCCGTGGTTCCTAGGTGTGTAAATAAATGTTTTGAACAACATACATGATACGTGTCATTGCAATTTGTGTCCCTTTGGTCCCCTATGTGGTGTCCACATGCATGTCGTGTCGCTGATCAGCAGACCCTTGCTGTCGCATTAGCTGCTCCACCAGGTGTTGCAGAACAGACGGCACGACATGCTATGTGTCACCTACACAGTCCATAGTCACAGCCCCTTGGCTGTAGGGGTCCTCCTCACACACACTGACCCATGTTGTCTCAGGTGTACTGTTCCCATACCTCATGGTCTGTCGTCAGCGGCATCACCCCCCTCCCCCCCTCTGCCAGCATACCTGGTTCCATATTTGTGGTCATAGCCTATATCAAAGACAACAGTGGGAACATGTCTGGCCCCCCCCCCCAAGGTATGCATGTGGCACAGGCAGACATGCGTAGCATGCTTATGTTGGCTTCCTCCCTCCGCTGACACATTTGTTAGCAGTCCAATCCACCCAACAGCATGGCTGTTTCTGGGATCCCCCTCACACTTCAACATCCCATGCGGCTTCCCTGGCCCTTAGCCACTGCACACGTTTACGCCCCATGACGGCATGTGTAAGCAGTCCATGTCTGCCAGCCATGTCAGCCTCCACAGCCTGTCCAGATGCACAGACATATCCCAGGCATTCATCCATGGTGGGTGGTTGAGGGAGACACATGACCATGTTTCCACATAACAAAAACAAATGTTTATTATAGAACATTTAAACATTGGCAACATGCCACCACACAAACATCCCCATTTTGTGCGTGGAACACAGCACAGCACAGGGCACATGTGCACATCACAGGTGTTCTCAGAGGTGCCTGTGACGCCCTTCGGCAGATGCCCGCCGACATTGCAGCTGCGCAACATCGGCGGACACCTGCCGGACAGCCCCCGTCAGACACTGCAGTGCATGAAAGACTAGGCGTACGTCACGCCGCACATCATCAATTGCCCCCAGCACATCATGCATGCACCTGCCAGCACATAGGCAAATGGTGCCCGTGGTCTGTGTGCTGGCATGTGCATACAATATGCCGTGGGCCGTGGATGACATGTTTGTGCGACGACGCCTATCCCCAGCTTCCACCTGCAGTGTCTGACGGGGGCCCACGTAGCCCTGTGCTGTGCTGTGTTCCCCCGCACCCCCCCAACCCTGTCCTCTCCCCAAAACACTCTCAGCCACCCTCTCTGCCCAACCCAGCACCCCCCCACACACAGGTTGCACATTGCCCCCCTCACCCGCAGCCGCCCTCCTGCCAGCAGCATCACCCTCTGGGTGTGCCTGTGGGGGCCTCTCCTCCTCTCCCATCTCGTCACCCCCCACCACCGTCAATTGCTCCTCCTCCCTCTCCTCCTCCCCCCCTCCCCCATCTGCTGCTCCTCCTCCGTCTCCTCCTCCGCCAGCTCGATCTGGGATCCCTCTTCCACCTCCGTCTCGCTTTCCACCACCACCACCTCCACCTCCCTTGCACGGTGGGTGGTGGGCCGCCGGAGTGAGTAGGCCGATGTGTGGCCCTCGCCGCTGCTTTCCTCTCCCCCTGTGAAAGTTAACAGACATATCAAAACGTACATGAGTGTTACGTTACACATCTACAGATGCATTAAACACACACGTTGGTGGGCCAATGTGACATTATAAACTGAGAGTCATGCCTGTCCAGTCTCACCATCATTGGGTGTCTGTGACCCCCTGCTATAGCGCGCCAGGAAGTCTCCATGGAACTGCCGTAGTTCACGCGCCTTCTTCCTCAGATCCTCCACCTGTTGATAAACAAACATTGTTTGGGGTCATTACCTACCCTTCTGCACAGGTGGATAGTTAACATACCCATATTCATGGTTGGCCACTGTCACCCTGCTCCCTGTGCCCTGCTGTGTGTTCTGTATTTCCTGCACAGTCACACACTTGTGACAGGTGATCCCTGGGAAATGTGTGCATAGGCCTGCCTATGTGTGTGAGGGCGGGACCCACGGAGCCTGTCGGGGGTCTGCAGGCATCATCATATGGGACACCAGCCAGCAGCATTGCCCAGCACCTACAGGCTTCCCCACCCCCCACCCCATATCATCACCCTAGGCACGTCATGTTTGCAATGGTGGGGGAGAGAGGGAGACAAAGGGGTGGGGTATAGGGGGTGGGAGAGTGTGAGAGGGACAGGGAGTGTGTGCGAGGGTGTCACATCCCCTGGGGGCAATGTTGTGTATGTGTTGACAAATCCCTTATTTTCAGGGTTATCAGCTGATACAGGTATGTAGGTATGTGTTGGACGTGGAGGTGTGGAACATGGTCCCCACTGGTGGGGGCACCCTAGTTGTGCGAGCATGGGAGAAGATCCCATTGTGTGTGGGCCCTGTGGAGGTGTTATTTGACCATCCATGGTTCCCTGGTCAACACAGTGCAGTGCGATTCAGAGTCCGGTATGGATGGGATACCTGTTGGACTGCGCCTGATCAAATATTGCACCCCTGTGTGTGTCTCCACATGAGTGGAAATGGCTGTGGGAGGTGTGAGATCATCACTATGTGAGTGCTCGTCAGCTGTCGTTCTCACAGGCCGACTGTCGTGCACCCCAAGGACTGTGTGAGATGTGCAACCTACCCACCATAGCCTAGAAACATATCCGACTGACATACCCTCCGTCACAGTCTGCTTTCCCACCCCCCTAGGTCTGGTGTGTCCTACAGCACCACATCAGCAAGATACAAACTGAGAACAGGGTGTTGCCCAGGAATGATTAGGCAGCTATCAGGTCCCCTGGTGATGGAGGGACAGGTTCCAACAGCATAGGCATACTGCACCATATCCCCATGGTGCTTGCTGCCCGACCCAGCTGGGCTCCGTGTACACCTGGTGATAGGGGGGATGGTTTAAACCACATTGGCAAACAGCCCCATATCCACAGGGTGATAGAGGGCCCACTTTGAAGGGTTCTCTGTACCCCTGGGGATAGGGATGATGGGTTAAACAACATTAGTAGACATCCCCATATCTCCAGGGTGGGTGAGAGTGTACTTTGAAGGCTTCTCTGTACCCCTGGGGACAGGGATGATGGGTTAAACAACATTAGTAGACATCCCCATAACTCCAGGGTGGGTGAGAGTGTACTTTGAAGGGTTCTCTGTACCCCTGGGGACAGGGATGATGGGTTAAACAACATTAGTAGACATCCCCATAACTCCAGGGTGGGTGGGAGTGTACTTTGAAGGGTTCTCTGTACTCCTGGGGACAGGGATGATGGGTTAAACAACATTAGTAGACATCCCCATATCTCCAGGATGACAGAGGGCCCACTTTGAAGGCTTCTCTGTACTCCTGGGGATAGGGATGATGGGTTAAACAACATTAGTAGACATCCCCATATCTCCAGGATGACAGAGGGCCCACTTTGAAGGCTTCTCTGTACTCCTGGGGATAGGGATGATGGGTTAAACAACATTAGTAGACATCCCCATATCTCCAGGATGACAGAGGGCCCTCTTTGAAGGCTTCTCTGTACTCCTGGGGATAGGGATGATGGGTTAAACAACATTAGTAGACATCCCCATAACTCCAGGGTGGGTGAGAGTGTACTTTGAAGGGTTCTCTGTACCCCTGGGGACAGGGATGATGGGTTAAACAACATTAGTAGACATCCCCATATCTCCAGGGTGGGTGAGAGTGTACTTTGAAGGCTTCTCTGTACCCCTGGGGATAGGGATGATGGGTTAAACAACATTAGTAGACATCCCCATATCTCCAGGATGACAGAGGGCCCACTTTGAAGGCTTCTCTGTACTCCTGGGGATAGGGATGATGGGTTAAACAACATTAGTAGACATCCCCATATCTCCAGGATGACAGAGGGCCCACTTTGAAGGCTTCTCTGTACTCCTGGGGACAGGGATGATGGGTTAAACAACATTAGTAGACATCCCCATAACTCCAGGGTGGGTGGGAGTGTACTTTGAAGGGTTCTCTGTACTCCTGGGGACAGGGATGATGGGTTAAACAACATTAGTAGACATCCCCATATCTCCAGGATGACAGAGGGCCCACTTTGAAGGCTTCTCTGTACTCCTGGGGACAGGGATGATGGGTTAAACAACATTAGTAGACATCCCCATATCTCCAGGGTGGGTGAGAGTGTATTTGAAGGGTTCTCTGTACCCCTGGGGACAGGGATGATGGGTTAAACAACATTAGTAGACATCCCCATAACTCCAGGGTGGGTGAGAGTGTACTTTGAAGGGTTCTCTGTACCCCTAGGGACAGGGATGATGGGTTAAACAACATTAGTAGACATCCCCATAACTCCAGGGTGGGTGAGAGTGTACTTTGAAGGGTTCTCTGTACCCCTGGGGACAGGGATGATGGGTTAAACAACATTAGTAGACATCCCCATAACTCCAGGGTGGGTGAGAGTGTACTTTGAAGGGTTCTCTGTACCCCTGGGGACAGGGATGATGGGTTAAACAACATTAGTAGACATCCCCATAACTCCAGGGTGGGTGAGAGTGTACTTTGAAGGGTTCTCTGTACCCCTGGGGACAGGGATGATGGGTTAAACAACATTAGTAGACATCCCCATAACTCCAGGGTGGGTGGGAGTGTACTTTGAAGGGTTCTCTGTACTCCTGGGGACAGGGATGATGGGTTAAACAACATTAGTAGACATCCCCATATCTCCAGGGTGGGTGAGAGTGTACTTTGAAGGCTTCTCTGTACCCCTGGGGATAGGGATGATGGGTTAAACAACATTAGTAGACATCCCCATATCTCCAGGATGACAGAGGGCCCACTTTGAAGGCTTCTCTGTACTCCTGGGGATAGGGATGATGGGTTAAACAACATTAGTAGACATCCCCATATCTCCAGGATGACAGAGGGCCCACTTTGAAGGCTTCTCTGTACTCCTGGGGACAGGGATGATGGGTTAAACAACATTAGTAGACATCCCCATAACTCCAGGGTGGGTGAGAGTGTACTTTGAAGGGTTCTCTGTACCCCTGGGGACAGGGATGATGGGTTAAACAACATTAGTAGATATCCCCATAACTCCAGGGTGGGTGAGAGTGTACTTTGAAGGGTTCTCTGTACCCCTGGGGACAGGAATGATGGGTTAAACAACATTAGTAGACATCCCCATATCTCCAGGGTGGGTGAGAGTGTACTTTGAAGGGTTCTCTGTACCCCTGGGGACAGGGATGATGGGTTAAACAACATTAGTAGACATCCCCATATCTCCAGGATGACAGAGGGCCCACTTTGAAGGCTTCTCTGTACTCCTGGGGATAGGGATGATGGGTTAAACAACATTAGTAGACATCCCCATATCTCCAGGATGACAGAGGGCCCACTTTGAAGGCTTCTCTGTACCCCTGGTGATAGGGATGATGGGTTAAACAACATTAGTAGACATCCCCATATCTCCAGGATGACAGAGGGCCCAATTTGAAGGCTTCTCTGTACTCCTGGGGACAGGGATGATGGGTTAAACAACATTAGTAGACATCCCCATAACTCCAGGGTGGGTGGGAGTGTACTTTGAAGGGTTCTCTGTACTCCTGGGGACAGGGATGATGGGTTAAACAACATTAGTAGACATCCCCATATCTCCAGGATGACAGAGGGCCCACTTTGAAGGCTTCTCTGTACTCCTGGGGACAGGGATGATGGGTTAAACAACATTAGTAGACATCCCCATATCTCCAGGGTGGGTGAGAGTGTACTTTGAAGGGTTCTCTGTACCCCTGGGGACAGGGATGATGGGTTAAACAACATTAGTAGACATCCCCATAACTCCAGGGTGGGTGAGAGTGTACTTTGAAGGGTTCTCTGTACCCCTGGGGACAGGGATGATGGGTTAAACAACATTAGTAGACATCCCCATATCTCCAGGGTGGGTGAGAGTGTACTTTGAAGGGTTCTCTGTACCCCTGGGGACAGGGATGATGGGTTAAACAACATTAGTAGACATCCCCATATCTCCAGGGTGGGTGAGAGTGTACTTTGAAGGGTTCTCTGTACCCCTGGGGACAGGGATGATGGGTTAAACAACATTAGTAGACATCCCCATATCTCCAGGGTGGGTGAGAGTGTACTTTGAAGGCTTCTCTGTACCCCTGGGGACCTGGATGATTGCTTTAAGCACTTTAGTAGACATCCCCATATCTCCAGGATGACAGAGGGCCCACTTTGAAGGCTTCTCTGTACTCCTGGGGACAGGGATGATGGGTTAAACAACATTAGTAGACATCCCCATATCTCCAGGGTGGGTGAGAGTGTACTTTGAAGGGTTCTCTGTACTCCTGGGGACAGGGATGATGGGTTAAACAACATTAGTAGACATCCCCATATCTCCAGGATGACAGAGGGCCCACTTTGAAGGGTTCTCTGTACCCCTGGGGACAGGGATGATGGGTTAAACAACATTAGTAGACATCCCCATATCTCCAGGATGACAGAGGGCCCACTTTGAAGGCTTCTCTGTACTCCTGGGGACAGGGATGATGGGTTAAACAACATTAGTAGACATCCCCATATCTCCAGGGTGGGTGAGAGTGTACTTTGAAGGGTTCTCTGTACTCCTGGGGACAGGGATGATGGGTTAAACAACATTAGTAGACATCCCCATATCTCCAGGGTGGGTGAGAGTGTACTTTGAAGGGTTCTCTGTACTCCTGGGGACAGGGATGATGGGTTAAACAACATTAGTAGACATCCCCATATCTGCAGGGTGATGGTGGACCCACTCTGATGGGCTCTCAAGGGTCCTGGTGATAGGGGTTTTGCCCTGACCAACATTGGCACACACCCCATAGCTCCAGGGTGGCTGCCAGACCATGTGATGCACGTTTCACAACCCTGAGGGTGGCCAATGTGTGCAGCCCTGAGGATGCAGGACACGGCCAGTTGCACATGATGTCTCTGGACCCATCCCAGGCAGATCTATGGGCTAGGTGTGTTACAGTGTTTTGTAGCACAGCAGCAGCAAGGACTCCAGGATGGCATCATGCCCTTTGTGACTACGTCCCTAAACACCTGGGTAGATGGCAAAACACTCATATGTGCTACATATAGACCTTTCTTTTGAATGTTTGGTGGTTTCACTATTTAGTATAAGCTCAATTTAGAAGGTTTAGTTGTTTTCATTACATATAGACCTTGGCATGTGGGTCCCCCAGCTACACTTTACTGATCTGGAATACCTACAGACAGCACCATTGACAGCTGCAAACAACCCTGTCTGTGTCTATGGTAATTATGACCTGTGGCAATGCACTCACCTCCCTTTGGTTGTCTGCCACACGATTGAAACGCCTTTTGATTCTCTCCCAGGCCCTCTGGACCTTTTCTGTGTCTTTTCCCCTGGCGGCCCCTGGGAACAGCTTCTCCATCTTTGGCCCAACCAATGCGGCCAGGTGGCAAAGTTCACAGTGGCTGAATGCAGGTTTGCGCATTCTGGCAGCCATTTTGTTTTCTGCCCTTCTGGACGTGACGACGCTGACGACGCAACCTCCGTATTTGCGCATTGAGGCTCGCGCACATGCACTCCGCATGGCTGCGCTCCAGACATTGTGTTGCTATTGCGTTCCTCATGGCTGCGTGGATGTTATGTTATACATTGGAAATGCACGCAACTTGCACACCCAAGGGTTAGGGTGTTGGAGATATGTATGTGCATTGATCTCAGCAGTCACACATGGCACCAATGGAGTATGTTTAGTGCACCCTGAGATTGTGCGGGGCCGCGTTGGTGTGCCTGTGCCATATACGGAGTGTGGGGTTCAGGCCGTGGAAATAAAACATGGGGTCGAACGCGACCTGACTGGTGCGCCAGGCGCTAATGGCCGGGGTCCACATTTGCGGCCCGGAAGGCCACGTGGCGCGCTGTTGGACACACACGAAATGTAGCAGCAGATAAGCATGCAATAAATAAAACCAGGAGTCGTTTCAAGGATCAAAGCCAGTTTAATGTGCACATGGCTCAAGCAATAAGCAATTTCAAAATGGCTGCGCAATGGTTTCTAGCAACACAACAACTTTTATAGCGTTCTTCTCCATTCTAGACATAGGCAAACCTTTCATTGGTCCCAGTAACCCCTCTCACCCATCTATTGGTCCCGGTACTGATATGGCTACCCAATCGGGACCCTGGTCTGGGCTCAGCACCTGGTTGCCCCCCTTCTAGTCCCAATTACAATGGTCAGTGTCTCTAACTTGTTACATCTCTCCTCCAAGGTCGCTTAGCTTGTTAAAACATATGGGAAGCAGGGCACTGTAACCTTGCTTTTTGCAGAGTTAATTAATTCCATAGAAGCATAGCACACCTTATCAGTACCAATTAAACTTGTTTTTCTATATTTTCTAAGTTTCGTTTCTGCTTAGCTATGTTCAGTTAAACTGAGTTAAGTTTCAATTCTATGGTGTCATCATTCAGGGGGGTTTTCATTCCTCTGGGCCTAACTACAGGCTTCAGTTACAGGTCAAGCTGCTTAGGCCTGTCTGCTTAGTTCAATTAGCATGGATCATAGGCCGTCGCCTACCACAATATCAACAGAGCTGTGGTACAATGGTGGGGACACCGACCAATGGTGCAGGGGCCATGTGTTCAAACCCCCTTTGTGCACAACGTAAACGCCTGACTGAGGCATCACCTTTAATAGGTAGAAGTGTTTTAGGGGGCATCTTACTTTTGCACGGCATAGGGCGGAGCAGTGTTAATTTTGAGCAGCAGCAGGCGGCGCACTATTCATTCTTGGCAGCATGAAGCGGCGCACTGTTTTTTGGGGCGGCAGTGTGCGGCAAACTGTTCATTGTGAGCAGCTTAGGGCCGCGCGCAGATGGCCATGAGGCGGCGTACTGATGTGTCAGCACAGTAACTGGGACACAGCACAATGGTGGGTACACTGACCAATGGTGCACGGATCAGGGGTTCGATCCCTCACAGTGCTCAGTGCACAGGGCTGACTGAGGCAGTATGTTTTTGGTGAGTAGTGCTGTAGGGTGGCTTTTAGTTTTCCTTTATTTAGCACAGCTACCAAACGCACTCGCACATCATGTTGACATGAGGCAGCTCATGAGGCACATGTTAGAGTGCACTGTCCGCCAAGGCACCCTTGCATGTCCCCTATAGGGCATCATATATGTTGTGTCTCCGGATAGAGACTAGTGCACCTCATATGGACCTAAACTAAAAGATGGCCTATTGTGTGCCCTATCAACCACACTCAAGGGCACCATGTGGGTATAGTACGCTGTGGGTTGATTTGCTACCAGCAACATCTGCACATTAAATGTTAAATACCTATGCACCGCCCTACAAAATTACACCACTGTGGGTTTGAACCCATGACCTCTGACTTCACAGGCAATGAGGTACCCATTGGCCTACAGCTCTATAGCTGCCAGCAAGCCCCTGGCTGGCTGCAGAGAGCCTGCATGTCACCACACAGACAGTCTGTTGTGGTAGCCAGGATAGGGTTAGTCCACCCATACCCATGATGCACTGCACATGCAAATCAACTGTCCACAGATAGATACAGGATCGGGAATGCACCCCGGCATCTCCACAGCTTGGTAGGAGGGAGTGTCCATGTGCACCCACACAGCACCTCGGCCTGGTAGGGTGTACTGAGTGGGTGTTGTACTGGCACAGAGTAGCTACACACCGTCACATTGTGCGGGTACTGTGCTCACCCTGAGTGTGCGTGGAGGCACCCAGGACCAGGTCCACCACAACCTCCATGGCAGAATGAGGCCATGACAGAGCTTCACAGCACTATTACTCTGTGAGATAGGTTGTTTCTGCAGAGACACCTTGGATATCTCTGTTGGGCAGAGTCAGGGGCACCCCTTATGTGAGACCTAGGTGGGCTCTTTACCACCATTTCTCCCCCTCAGGTTGGAAAGCAGGGTCTCTTATCATCATGCTACCTCCCTGCAATGGTAGCAGTAGGGTGGACCATCAACCCCAGTCCTGCTGTGGGAGAGACACCCTACAGCGCTGTCACAGCAACTCCATACACATCCATAACACAATATCTGACAGACATTAGGCCTTGATATGCTAAGTTGCACCCCACCACTATCTGATCTTCACCTACAGCAAGCCATCAGCCACTGCACGGCACTCCATCAGGACACACACACCAGCTGACATATGTCTGCTAGTTAGTCCTGTTGGAAATGAATGCACCCAGAACTGGGATGGCAGTGCACACCAGCAGTTAAGTCATTGACTGAGCCCCAACACAAAACCCATATATATCACATAGGAGACATACTATCATTCACTATGGGGGTGCCTAGCCATGTTGTCTTCACTGCACAGTCAGGGTGGAGTGCAACCCCAGCAGCACATACAGAGGCCACCATGTATGTGTAGGTGGTGGGCAACCACTACACTATCCCAGTCAGTGCCCTCTGCCCTGTGCAGATGCATCCTGGCCAACCCGCCCTGTCAGAGCTATACCCATGGTACCTTGCTGCTCATTATGCACATTGGCAGGCCAATACTGGCAACAGTGCTGGCAGTGTGGGCTGTGGAAGGTGTTTGCAGCCAACACACACTGTATAGACAGACACACACTCCCACACGTATGCCAGCATTGTGCTACTGTAGAGGCGTTTGTCAGCATTAGCCACCACACCAGTCCTGGGCACAGTACAGGCATGGATATGGTAGCAATACTGTTTTGAGTCACTCCCCAGGGTGGTAAACGCTATCAGAGACCAGACCTGATGCACCCACTGCAGTCAACAGACAGATTGTCATGATGGAGCTCAAGGAGCAGAATGTGCGTGACGTAGGGATATCTATCTGCCAGTACTCAGAGCAAGTGTTTGGAAGCTGTGTACCGTATACCCAGGTGTAGAGTGACATTGCTAAGGTATTCACATGCTAGTATTGTGAGATGCACACAAGGCCCGATGTCCTGCCTCTCCAGGGGGCATTGGCCATTGGGGCCTGTGGGTGTGGGTGTGGGTGTGTCTGCCCCTGTTTGCTGCTGCTTTACGGCTGAGGTTCCCAAATCCAGCCCAGGGTTGCAACACACTGTTCGTGTTTTCCTGCTGTCCCTCATGAATATGCATTAGCTACATCTACATGCCATGGGGGTGGTGCAGAGATATACAGCACTGGCATTTGTATGGGCGGCAGCATTGAACCTGAATGGTGTGTGGTCCTCTGGGACTGCATTTGTGAGACTCTGCTCTAGGTAATGCCCCTCATCATGGTGTCTGTGATCAGTGGGGTGTAAAATTGGCGTATGAGCAATGCGTATGTCCCCAGCAATAATGGTTTGTCCTTACTATCACGGATTAGTTGTGGGTAAAGATATGTGGACAGGATTGGCAGGGCTTTGAACCTGTGACCTTCTGTTCTTGCACACACTGTCTGTGTGCAGTGCGCCACTGTGTTGCCACAGATGTGCTTGATTCCCTGGGCAGTCCATGACTGTACATCCGACAGGGCCTGTCTGTTGCAGTGGACGGTGCCAGCCTGCACATGGCTAGGCCACTGTCTTCTGTGGCTAGCAGCCACTGCCCCCTCCACCACCTGTACTCGTCCGCCAACATGATGGCATTCCTACTCTCAGGGAATGCATATGCCCTGATTGCATTGTGGCACTCCGGGACCGGATGTGGGGGACTGGGCTGTGGGTAATGCCCATTGTTATGGGGTGTGCGGGGTAGGGCAAAATATGGGTGTTTGCACCATGCTTATGTTCCCTGCAATACAGGGGTGTCTGTGCTATCTTTGTTTAGTGGTGGGTAAAACATAGGAACTGGGCTGGCATGAGCCCCAGCTGGGATTTGATCCTATGCCTTATGGTCCTAGAGGTAGTGGCTCTGTCCGCTGCACCACAGTGTGTCCACAGAGACAGTGCAGTCCCTGGAGATAGTTAACCTGGCAGGATGGAGTCGCAAACCCTGCTCTGCACATTTTTACTGTGGGCTCATTCACCCTGTCTGGTGACAAACGTGCAACTAAACCCCGGAACTGACCACCGCAGAAGGGGGTTGATATATAAACAAACTGGGCAACCTTGCTATTGATGGGCAACCATAAACACCACTCACAGGGAACATACGTAACAAGGAAATGTGTGTTGGGAAAGGTCTCCGCTCCGTAGACCCTTCCATAATTCATTTATATTTTTGGTGCTTTCCTGGGTGTGTTTTTTGGTTTTGCCCTTTACTATCACTGTTCCCCAGCTGACCTCCTCTTTGTACTATTTCTGTGGTGGTCATTTGATATTTGTAATTGCACTTTTGTGCTGTGCACATGTATCACACTGCTCACGTTTTGAAGGTTTCCCCGGTTTAGGTGTACATTGCTGACGAAAATGGTTTCCCTTCCCTTTACATGGCCTCTACCGCGAGTGTTTCACTCGCGCTATTTTTTACTTGCGAATTCAGCCCCAATAATGTGCGGGGCGCCTCTCCCCTCCCCTTCCCTGCCCATAAGCCCCGTCTCTCCGCCCCTCCGGAGCCTTCCTCCGCCCTCCGTTAGCCTTTCCACGCCTCTATCGGACATTTGCGGGCCCGTACTTGTGCGGGGCGCGTTCGTGTGACGCGCACGCGTGCGGTGGTGACCCGCACGTTTACGGGCCATTTAAGTGCTCTTAAGTACCGCTTTTAGTGCGCTATTTTGCGGCGCGCAAATTAGCGGTTTTTAGTAAACATGCCCCTTAGTTAACATACCCCATAGTTTGCACCTCCTGCAAGCGCAATGTTTGCAAAGAACATTCAGAAATTGTCTGTGTCTCATGCAAATGACTGTAGTACTTTACTGTGTTCATCAAGTGCATGCAAAAACTGCTTTCATGGCAACTCTTCTTCATGTAATTTTATGATAAAGCATTAAATTTCAAAACATTTAACCTTCATATAATAAATAATTAATTCAGAATAATATTTTGTCTGTTTAGTTTAAATTTTTCATGGTTAACAATTAAAATTTGTTGTGGGGTCATTTATGACCCCAACGGTATTCAGTGTGTACAAAAAATCTCTGTAATTCCAGGGTTAAAGGCCACTTACAGTTATTTGTTGAGCAGACTTAGCAATTTTTGATATCCATGTTTTTATAGGAGTAAATAGTATTTAGAAGCTCCCATTAGGGATGCTATGAGGGTTGTTGGCATACCCTGTCACTAACTTCTCTGATGCATCATGAATCTCCGTCCTAGTTCTCATTTCTTTAACAACTGTTGGTTCCACTGTTTTTTATTACTGTTAGCATAAATATGTGTGTTTTCAGCTCAGTATAAGTATAAATGGTCCACTCTTGCAAAGGTTGGTGTTTATATATGTAATGAAAAGGTTTATCTAATAGTGAGGATTGGAGCTGTTCCGCGCCTAAGCTAAGTGATTACCATATTATGAAATTGATACAGTACAGGTCCAAGTGATGCACTTCTCCTGTGCCCTATTTATATGATATGCTATTAGGGTCTTATCCCCCTTTATAGTTCCTCCGAGAGTGCCGAGAAAGACCTTACTAATTCCTTTGATGTAACCACACCTGTGTTTTATTGTAAGTGAATTCCCTCCTATGACTGTTGTAATAGCACAATGCATTTTGATTTATAAATGTGCTTACAATCAGTATTTTGGTGTTTTATTTATCACATGTGCTTGTTTTTATCTTTTTGTATTATTATTTTTTACTATTTATTATGCAGATGTTACCTCATATCTCTAACGTAGCCACTCTGGTGTATTTATTGCCTATTGATTTACTATGTATGTATGTCTTTAATTTTGTCCTTTCTCTACAGTTTTAATGCCTATATAGGCTACACTATTGATATCTATTACACAATTATGTTTTATCTAGTAGTGATTTTATGACACTACTAGGTTATTATTATATATGTGTACCTCTTTCTGTTCTATTTTATCTTTTGCCATTATAAACTAGTATACAATTGCTTTTTTAATTACTCTTATGTTTTTATGATTTCTGCTTTTTAAAGTTGATATTACTTTTTAATTTGTTTTTTATTTATTGTTTATTTTATTTCCTAGTTTACATTTTAATGAGGATTGGATTTTATTTTATGCATGTCAATTTTATCGCTTGTTTTACATTTTCATATGTATCCGTATTAGAGGTCTAAACCCCTGATAAAGGTGAAGTCAAAACATGGCCATGTAGGTCACTTATCTGCAAGTGCTGATTGCACACTGGTACTTGCCCAAAGCATCTCATCCCATTAGCCTGGCATCAACCTTCATTCCTACTCAGGGTACGATCAATTGTTGAGTTAAAAAGTGGTTTGAAAGGAATGGGCAGGTGCAACCCTAAACAAAGGAATAGAGGGGGATGATCTGCATGGCATGGCAGATACAACCACTCTAGCCACCTTACTGGGCAGACTAGATGGACCATACTGGTCTTCATCTGTCATCATATAGTATGTTACTAAGTTATTAAAGCAGCACCAACTTCGATGCTTTATTTAATTTATTTATTTAACTGTATTTATATCCCGCTTTTCACCGGGTCAAAGCGGTGTAACACAAGAAAGGGAGGGGGGATAATCAGATATAATGGTAGGGCCATCACCAGGTGGACAAACATTGATGATTTCAACAAAAGATGGACATAGACATGGACAAAGTAACACAGTTTTTGATCATGTGATCATGATGGATGGGTTAGGGGAATGTGATGCAGTCAGTGGTGGGAGTTTGTTTCTGTTTTGAGATATTCTTGGAATAGGATGGTTTTTAATTGTTTTTTAAATGACAAGAGATCACCGTTGTTCCTGATGTGATTAGGCAGAGAATTCCAGAGGGACGGAGCATAAAGTTCAAAGGCTTTGTTGCAGGTCCGTTGAGTGCATTTGGTTCTTTTGTGGGGGATGGTGAGGGAGTTGCTGGAGGTTTGTCTAGTTGATTTGCTGTGGGCTGGACGGGTTGCTGAGCTGGGAGGTCTGTGTTTGGTGGATGGTTTTGTGAGTGAGTAGAATGGATTTGTATTTAATTCTTGCTTTGAGGGGAAGTATGTGTAGGTCTCTCAGAATTGAGGTGATGTGGTCTCGTTTCTTTGCTTTCTGAATAATCCTTGCTGTGGTGTTCAAGGCAGTTCGAAGGGGGTTGGTCTGTGCGGCAAGTAGCCCGTGGTAAATTACATTGCAGTAGTCCAGATGTGGGAGTGTCATAGCTTGCATTACTGTCCTGAAGTCCTGTGGTTCAAGGAGAGGTCTGAGACGTTGTACTGTTTTAGCTTTCTGGAATATAGTTCTGGTGGTTTTAGTGATTTGTTGCTTGAGCGTAAGAGCTTGGTCTATGATAATCCCTAGATATCTTATTTGTGGTTGTATTTGAATTTGTGTGGTTTCCATGATGAGGTGTGTAGGTGGCGTGAAGTCTGGGTCCTTTGTTACTATGAGGGCTTCGGTTTTCTTTATGTTAATGGATAGGTTGTTTTCCTGTAGCCAGTTGGATACTTTAGTGAAGCATGCAGATAGATGTTTATTTGTTGGGTTAGAGGTTGTAATTGGAGCATAGAGCATTATGTCATCAGCATATATGTGGAAGTTGATGTTGTGGGTACGTATGAGTGAGCAGAGTGGTTGCAGGTAGATGTTGAAGAGCATGGGAGATAGTGTGTATCCTTGGGGCACTCCTTTGGTGTTGCCAGAAGGGGGGCGAGGTTGATATGCTTGTGCGGATCAATTGTTTTCTATTGGTTAGGTAGGACTGAAACCATTGAAGTACGGTGTTTTTGATGCCAATTGTTTGTAGTCTGCGTATTAGGATGTTGTGGGAGAAGGTGTCGAAGGCTGCTGATATATCTAGGAAGACCATAGCATATCCGGAGTGTTTTGCTTGAGTTCCTATGATGAGGGTGTTCATCAGTGTTGTCATGAGATTCTCGACTCCATGTAGTGGACGGAAGCCGTGTTGTTGTGGGTCCAGTATGTTGTTGATGTCTAGATGTTCTTGAAGCTGCTGTTGAACTACCTTCTCGATTATCTTGGCGGTGAACGGAAGGCTCGCTATAGGTCTGTAGGAGGTGGGGTCTAGGGAATCCAGGTTGTGCTTTTTAGGGTTGTTCGAATGATTGTGGTTTTGAGGATGTCTGGCATGCGTCCTTGGTTGAGGGATTCATTGACAATGTGGGTTAATGGTGCGCTCAGGTCTTCTTTGGATTTCTTTATCCATTCAGTAGGGCAGGGGTCTAGCGGAGAGGTGGTGGTGTTTAGGCGGGAGATGGTGGATGATATTTCTTCTTCTGTGGTCGCTTCGAACGTACTCCAGTCTTTGTTCATGGTGGGGTGGTGGTTTGTTGTGGTTGTCTCAGTGTTCATATGTGGATTCTGTGGTTGTTGAAGCTGTTTGTATTGTCGGGCTAGTATTTCCGGTGGGATATTTGGTAGTTGGTCAGAGTTGTTAGGTGCTCTTGTTAGTTTTTTGACAATTAGTCTATCTGCCACTGCTGAATATGCTCCCTTAATGGGGTTGCTAAAGAATCAAACGTACATCCGTTGGCTATGATTAGTGTCTTTGTATGTTGATGCAAATTTTCCTCCATTGCCTACTTTCACCTTTCTTGTTTTTGGTTTTCATTTCACTGCTGATTCTCCCTTATGCAGTTCCCTGAGATCTCTTTCCTTCCTAGGCATACAAAGGAAATGATTCTTGTACATCCAACTCCAAAAAACCAAGGGGGATGTTTACTAAAAACCGGAAATGTGCGCGCCGCAAAAGAGCGCACAGAAACACGGCACTGAAACGCTAATAAACGCGTTTAAACGCCCCGCACATGTGCGTGTCATCCCCGCAAAGGTGCGCGGCACACTAACGGGCCCCGTAAAAGTGCGGGCCCGCAAATGTCCGATAGAGGCGTGGAACGGCTAAAGGAGGGCGGAGGAAGGCTCCGGAGGGGCAGAGGGACGGGGTCAATGGGTGGAGAGTGGGAGGGGAGAGGCTCCCCGCACAGTATCGGGCCCGAATTTGCATGTAAAAACTACCGCGAGGGAAACACTCGCGGTAGAAAGCATTTAAAGGGAAGAGAAACCATATCCGTCAGCAATGTACAGGAAAACCGGGGAAACCAGCAAAACGTGAGCAGTGTGATACATGTGCACAGCACAAAAGTGCAAATAAAAATAGAAAATGACCACAACAGAACTATTAAAAATAGTAATTCAGCTGGGGAACAGTTATAGTGATGGGCAAATACAGAAAACACACCCAGCAAAGCTCCAGAAAAAAGAAATGAATTTTGGAAGGGTTTACGGAGCGGAGACTCTTCCAAAAAACATTTCCTTTTGTGGAGCTTTCCTGGGAGTGTTTGCTATGGTTGCCCATTAATATCACTGTTGCCCAGCGTGGTGATATTTTGTCCCCCATTTCCCGTGGTCATTTACGGGGTTTATGTGCACGTTTGTCACCAGACAGGGTGCATATGCCCACAGTAAATTTGCGTAGAGCAGGGTTTGTGACTCCATCCTGCCAGGCTTACTACCTCCAGGGGCTGCACTATCTATGTGGCCATAGTGTGGTGCAGCAGACAGAGTCAGTACCTCAAGGGTCAGAGGTTCAAAGCCCAGCTGGGGCACTTGCCAGCCCAGTCCCTATATTTTACCCACCACTAAACACAGATAGCACAGACACCCCTGTATTGCAGGGGACATAAGCATGGGGAAAACACCCATATTTTACCCAACAACGCACACACACCACAACAATGGGCATTACCCACAGCCAAGTACCCCAAATGCAGTCCCGTACTGCCACATTCCAATCAGGTCACCTGCTTTTTATGGGAGAAGCTCATGCCAGCATGTTGGCGGATGAGTACATGTGGTGCAGGGGGCAGTGGCTGCTAGCGACAGAAGACAGAGGCCTAGCCAAGTGCAGGCTGGCACAGTCCACAGCAACAGACAGGCCCTGCCGGATCCACAGTCATGGACTATCCAGGGAATTCAGCCAAGCTGTGGCTACATGGTGGTGCAGTGCACACAGACAGTGCATGTAAGAACAGAAGGTCACAGGTTCAAAAACCAGCTGGGGCTACCAGCAATCCTGCCCACATATTTTCCCCACAAATAAACAGTGACAGTAAGGACACACCTTTGGTGACAAGGACATATGCAATGGTAATACGTCTATCTTTTACCCCACTGAGCACAGACACCATGAACAGGGGCAGAACCTACAGCAGAATCCCCCAAATGCAGTCCTGGTGGGCCACACACCAGTCAGGTTCCATGCTGCCACTCATACAAATGCCTGTGCTGTATATCTATGCACCACCCCCACAGCATGTAGATGTAGCTCATGCATATTCATGAGGGACAGCAGGAAGACCCGAACAGTGTGATGCAAAACTGGGCTGGAGTGGGGAAGCGCTGTCGTAAAGCAGCAGCCAACAGGGGCAGACACACCCACACCCACAGGCCCCATTGGCCAATGTCTCCTGTAGAGGCAGAACATTGGACCCTGCGTGCATCTCCCAATATCAGCACCTGCATACCTTAGCAATGTCACCCTACACCTGAGGTACACAGCTCTGAAATGTTTGCTAAGAGTACAGGCTGATAGATATCCCTACGTTACGCACATACTGCTAGTTGACCCCATCCGAACAATCTGTTTGGTGTCTGCGGTGCGTGCTCCAGGCCTGGCCTCTGACGGTGTTCACCACCCTGGGGAGTGACCCCCAGCAGTACTGCGTACCATATCCATGCCTGTGCCGTGCCCAGGACCGGTATGGTGGCCAAGGCTAATCACCCCCTCAATAGTAGCACAATGCTGGCATAGGTGTGGGAGTGTGTGTCTGTCTATACAGTGTGTGTTGGCTGCAAACACCTTCCCCAACCCACACTGCCAGCACTACTGCCAGTATTGGCCTGCCAATGTGCATAATGAGCAGCAATGTACCATGGGTATAGGTCAGACATGGTGGGCTGGCCAGGATGCATCTGCATAGGGCACTGGCTGTGACATTGTAGTGCCAGGCCACCACCTACACAGACAGGGTGACCTCTGTATGTGCTGCTGGGGGAGCACTCTCACCCTGAGTGTGCAGTGATGACAGCATGGCTAGGTACCCCCATAGTGCTGTATTGTGTTTCTCTCTTGTGATATATATGGGTTTCCTGTTGGGGCCTCCTCACAGAACTCTCTGCTTGTGTGTGCTGCTACCTCAGTTTTGGGTGCATGCATTTCCATCAGGGCTAACCAGCAGACTGTTCACAGCTGGTATGTGTCTTGATGGAGTGCCTTGCAAGGTGCAGCGGCTGATGGCTTGCTGCAGGTGAATATCAGATTGTGCTGGGGGTGCATCTTTGTATATCCAGGCCTAAAGTCTTCCTGATATTGTGTTATGGATGTGTGTGGAGCTGCTTGGACTGCCCTGTATGGTGTCTGTTCTGCAGCAGGACTGGGGTTCTGATTGTCCACTTTGCTGCCCAGGGGGGGGGGGGGCGGGGTTTGGTGGTTGTTCTTTGACCACCTAGGGGTTCTTGGGGGTTTCCACTAACTGAGACAGACAGAGATATCCAACATATTTCTGCAGCACCTTCCTATCTCACAGGTTAGTACTGTTTTGGAGCTCTGTCATGGCCTCATCCAGCCATGGCTGGTGTTGTGGACCTGGTCCTGGCCGCCATATCACACCCTCAGGGTGAGCACAGTACCCGCACAATGTGACGGTGTGTAGCTACTCTTTGCTGGTAGTCCACCCGCTCAGGACCCCCTACCAGGCCGAGGTGCTGTGTGGGTGCACATGGACAATTCCCCCTACCAGGCCGGGTAGCTGTTGGGGTGCATTCCCCATCTTGTGTGCATCTGTGGACAGCTGATTTGCATGTGCAGTGCATCATGGGTACGGGTGGCCTAACCCTATCCTGTCTACAACAGCAGACTGTCTGTGGGGTGACGTGCAGGCTCTCTGCAGCCAGCCAGGGGCTTGCTGTCAGCTATAGAGCCGTAGCCCAATGGTTACATCACCCCCTGTACAGCCAGAGGTCATGGGTTCAAACCCACAGTGGGGCCCTTTGATAGGGCTGTCCACAGCTTTATTTTTATTTACTGTACATATGTCTATGCCGGCAAAACCACACACAGCTTACTATACCCATTAGGTGCCTCTGAGGGTGCTTTATAGGGCGCCCTATAGGCCACCTTATGGTTGCCATCCATATAGGGTGCACTATACATTATCCTGTGTCGCAACATACATGGTGCCCTATAGGGGACATTCTAGGGTGCCTTGGCGGACAGTGCACTGTAACATGTGCCTTACGGGCATCCGTATGTTAACACACTGTGAGAGCGGGTTTACTAGTGGTGGGAAATAAAATATAAATGGAAGGCCTCCTACAGCACTCCTCACCATGATACATACTGCCCCAGCCAGCCTTGTTCACTGGGCATTGTGAGAGGTTGAACCCCTGGCCCCTGCACCATTGGTCAGTGTCCTAACCATTGTGCTGTGGCTCTGTTCCTGTGTTTGTGCATCCGCACGCAGCCTTGTAGCCATCAGCGCGCCATCTTGTGGCGCACTAAATTAACAGCGTGCCGCCTTATGCCGCACAACATGGATATGCCCCTAAAATAATGCCTCAGCCAGCTGTCTTCAATGGGCACTGTGGGGAATTGAGCCCATGATCCCTGCATGAGTGGTCAGTGTCTTAACCATTGTGCTATGGCTCCATTCCTGTTATTTGCACATCAGCGCGCCACTTCTCCCTCCCACTATTGGACTGCCCCCTCACACATCAGCGCGCCGCCTTCTGTTGCCCACATTTATCAGCGCACCGCCTTCTGCCACCCAAATTTACCAATGCGCCGCCATCTGCCGCCCACACTAAACAGTGCGCCGCCTCATGCCGTAATAAAAATAACAGTGCGCCGCCTTCTGCCGCCCAAAATTAATATGCCTCCTAAGCACTTTTGCCCATAAATGTTGGTGCCTCAGCTGGTCTTTTTTGTTGAGCGCAATGAGGGTTTGAACCCCTGGCCCCTGCACCATTGGTTGGTGTCTTCACCGTTGTACTACAGCTCTGTTGTTTGGTTTTGCAGCAGCGCCCCACTTAGCCTTCCCACGCGCTAATGTGGGCCCCGCACATTAGCGCAACGCACACACGTACAGTCCGATTTTTTGCTTTTTTCTGCCTGGCCCGCCCACTCCTTATATGGCACCAGCACACTAACGGGGACCCGCACAGCAACGGAGTTTAGTAAACATACCCCCAAGTGTGCTCCAGGACAGAATTTCCCGGGCTAACAAATTTTGTGCATTCAAATATCTCAGGAAGCATCGACTATTGATGCCACTTAGAATACTGACCTTCGCCCTGTAACCCAACCATCAAATCTTTGGAAATCATATACGCCCTTCCCGCCTCACTCATACGGAACACCAATGGCCAAATATTTTATTTTCATTGTGCTGAGGTCTTTCTGCCAATGCTGGTACTGTTTTACACTTCCTTTGGTGCCATGGGGTCTTCCTGCCAATGTTGGTGATTCTTAATCCTTCTTCTATTTCCTTGGTGTCTTTTTTCCACTGTGTACACCAATTTGTTCTTATTATGGTGATTTACAGCCTTCATTAGACTGGGTTTTTAATTATTAATTTCACATGTTAGAATCCTATTGTCCCAAAAGCTGTATTTGGGACTCGTCATTAGTCACTCCTTTGTGACAGCCTGAGGAATAGTAGAGATGAATATTTCAATTGCAATCTTCATTTTAAAGAAGTGGCCCAAAACCCTTTAATATGATCTTTCTAGTAGTGACAAAAAGTAGATTCATGCTGTCAAATTCTCCAAGGCAAACCTTTATAGGGAGACACTTGGATACCCCTTCATGTACCCCTCAAATGGGCTGATTTTCTCACAAATTTCTGACATGGAACTAAATTTTTGGGTACTCTTTGCCACAAGCCCAGAAGATTTGAGGCCTTCATGCCAATTTCAGTGCTACTTTGCCCTTCTCCTAAGGCTTCAGGACCTTCTTGCCAATATTGCTGACCCTAAACTCCTCTCCCAGATCAATGGCATCTCCATTTCAATATTAGTTCTGCTTTAGCCTTCTCCCTGTGCTTTGGAGTCTTCCTGTCATTGTTGGAACTGCTTTATTCCTCTCCCCATACTCTGGGGTCTTCAGTCCCCAATTTATGATATTTTGCCCCTCTCATGATGACTTGGAGTATTCATGCTACTCTTGATGTGTTAGAGTGCTGTTGCCTCTGTGGCAGATACCTGCCAACATGTTTTTACAAAGTTTTGATAGAAATAGATTTAAACTTCCATTATTAAAGTACAAAATTCCTTGACATTTGAACCTTAATGGACCCATAAGCTAATTAATCAAAATGGTTATGGTATATTAAAATCTGATATATCACTCTTATTAATAAACAGAGTGGTTTACAATAACACCTTAAAAACACAAGGCCCAATATTGATTTGTGATGGCACATAGCCATTGCCGCTGAACTTTAATCCTGAATATTAAATCCAGGGCCACATCCAGCCACTGGAACTGAATATCGGCGATATTCAGCCACTGCCTGCTTAGTTTTGACAGCAAAAATTAGGACAGCTTTTGCTACGGCTAACTTTCACCACTGAGGGATAACCAGGCAGCGGCTATATCGTCTCTGCATGGTTATCACTGACACGCCCCAATGCTAAGCAGTTAGCATCAGGGCATATAGCAGCGTTACGCTGAATATCTCGCTTAGGGGCATTTACACAGTTTCCAGCTCTGTAAACCATGTAAATGCCTTGCAATATCAAGCCCACAATAAATAAAAAATAAATTGGAAAAGAATGCCAAAATGATGATTGGTCTTAAACTGAACCACATTTTTTCCCATGCACATCTTTACCTGGTGAAAATAATGATGTTAGCATACGAAAATTCAAAGTTTCTGTTCTGTTCTAAATTAAGGCCATTGGAACTTTTACAATAAACCACAGGGTCCAATTTTCAAAAAAAGGTTGAAAAAAAATAAATATCGCAATATGTCAGCCATGGTGCTTAAACATCAGCAGGATATTGCTGCTTTTTCCTAACATTGCTTATACATTGTCTCTCGTTTTGACCATGTCACCCCGCTTCTAATTCACTTTCACTGTCTCCCCTTACTTTATTTGCATTCAATACAAACTTCCTACCCTGGTTGATAAAAAAAGCTTTTCACAGGTATACCCCATTATCTGTCTTCTCTTATTATTCTGCACATTCTACACTACATGCTCCGCTCCATTCAAGCTAATTGCCTTCATCTTCCTTCTACCTCGCAAGCCAGACTGAAATCCGCCCCTCACTCTGCCTTCTATTTTCTTGGTCCTAGCCTTGGAACGCCCTACCTCCTGATCTTCAAATAGAATCCTCTTACACCAAATTCTTGTATCTCCTTTGTTAAGACTGTATACACCAGTCTAGGTACTTCAAGACTCAACTCAAAATATTATTATTTCAGAAAGCTTTCGATCTACCTCCTGATACCATTAGTCTTCCTCCATTATTATCTCCTCCCTCCCTCCTGTTACCTATCCCAACCTATCCCTCAGATATGAATGCTGATTTCTTTTCTATCATTCCCCTGGAGTTCTTTTCAATGTTCTTTTAATTTGTTTTTATTGTAAACCACCCTGCTGCTAACATGAAGGGTGGTGAATCAAATTTTAATAAGCATAAACATAAAATCTGATAGGAGCTGCCACTAAATATCCTAGATGAGTGGTGCTATCCGTGTAAGTGTCTGTACTTATCAAGTTATTACAATTTTCAGCCGGTACTTATCTGGATTGCAACTTAGGATTTCTTTTTATGTGGCTAGGTTGCTGACTGAAAATCATGCTAATCAGAAAAAGTTGGCACTTATCAGGATAGCGCCGACATCAGTAATGTACCAAGAGTGGAGTATTGGGTGTGGCCTGCCCTGAGTGCCAGCCGGGAGAGGGTGCATCCACCGCTGGGCCCACCAAAATGGTGCAGCAAACTAACTAACCTTAAACTTGGCTTGCTGTGCTGTTTCCACTCTATTGGCCCACTGCACTCTTCTTCTGGAGGGAGTCTCGTGAATCGCAAGACTTTGGTGGGAAGAGGAGATCAGTATGCCCATGGAACAGAGACAGTATGGGAAGCCAACTTTAAGTTACGTTAATATACAGGCCGTGGCTCCCAGGAGTGGCTGGCCAAGCAGGAGGGCACCCGCCCCAGATGGTGGGGGGGAGGGCAAGAAGGCCATTGGCCAACACTACCCTCACTCTGCCCATGGACTGTCCCTACACTAACCGTCAGCGTCGGGACAATGCAAGCTCAATTCTCCTGAAAGTTAAGCACTTTAATAATTAACAATTTTTGAACAATTTTTGATTTACACTCTTCCGAAACAAGGTCGCTAATGTGAATAAGGATATAAGTCCACTAGACGATTAGTTGAGTCTATTGGCTTCCTATTAGAGCTGAGACCTTTGATTATTAGAAAGTACATCTTAAACAGTAAATACTGATTCTGAAGAGTGTATAATTATGCTTAGATATTTGCACGTCATTATTTAGTTACAATTCAAGCTTTCAAGTTGCAATGTGGAGGTTTTTTCAGTTTTAATCCTTCTCTACATGCCATTCTCCACAAAGCAAATGGACCTCTCACCTATCATTGAATGTTTTAATGCAGTATCAGAATGGTTTCTATCTCAAAACCTCCGTATTCAACATAAGAAAACTGAAGTACTCTTCATCACAAAAAAATCCGAATTTTACTCCACCACCTCATATAAAAGTGAGAGAAGCTGAACTCCAAACGAAGTCAACAATTCGATACTTAGGAGTCACACTAGATGAACACTTGGACATGAAGCTACACATATCCTACATTGTCAGAGCCGTATATTTTAAGATCCGGACACTCAAACACCTCCGATCCTTACTGGACCCAAGTGACTTCCGGACTGTATACCAAGCTCTTATCCTACCCCACTTTGATTTTGCCAATGCCATTCTCCAAGGCCTCCCACAGTCTACTTTGAATCCCCTACAACTAGCCATGAACGCCGCTGCTAGAGTTCTATCTGGAACATCGAGATTTGACCACATCACGCCCATCTTAATTCAGCTCCACTGGCTCCCAACACATGGAAGAATACTATTCAAGACTCTGATGCTTACTTTTAAAGCCATCAACGGCATAACCGCTTCATCACTAGTTAATCTAATTCAGCCTACTCCACCTAACAGATCCAGAAGATCTACTACGCTCAGGATTTTATAGAGCTCTATCAAATCTCCCCTCAGCCGTCTCTTCAGCTGAAGAGCCCTAACCTCTTTAGCCTTTCTTCACAGGAGTATCGGCCCATTTACTTCACCATTTTGATTGCTCTCCCCTGTACCTTTTCTAATTCTTCTACATCTTTTTTCAAGATGCAGTAACCGAAATTGCACATAACATTCAGTGTGTGGTCTCACCATGGAATGATACAGAAGCATTATGATGTTCTTTGTTTTCTTTTCTTTTCCTTTCCTAATAATTCCGGTTTGTTTGTTTTTTTGGTTTGTCGCCACACACTAGGTAGAAGATGCCTAAATTCTTTTCCTGGGTGCTGACTTCCAATGTGGAGCCTTGTATGGTATAGCTACAATTTTGATTATTCTCTATGGGGTATGTTTACTAAACGGTGTTAACGGCGCAGCGGCGGCATTATCACGCGATAAGTGATGTTATCACATGATAATGGCGCTTTATTGCATGGTAACATCACTTATCATGCAATAACGTGCCTGCGGCGTTAAGGCACGCTAACGCCATGAAAACTGGCCCTAAAGGGCCGAGGAAGGCTTCCCAGAGGGCGGATAGAGAGGGGTCAATGGGTGGAGAGTGGGAGGGGAGAGGCTCCATGCACACTAACGCTGTGGAATCCGGGTCTGAAAACTAACGCCAGTGAAACCCTCGCGTTAAGGCACATTTGCAGGAAAGAGAAACCATTTACGTCAGCAATGTACAGCAAAGCAAGGGAAACCTACAAAAAGTGATAGTTGTGATACATGTGCAGGGAACAAAATGGCACAAAAACACAGAAAATGACCTGAACAAAATTAAATATCTCCATATCCAAGCGGCCAATAGTGATATTAATGAGAAACATTAAAAAACACTACTGAGAAAGCTAAAAAAAAAAGATATCATGTCTGGAAGGGTCTATGCTCTGTCCCCCTACAAGGTGAATGATCCCACACTGAAATAGCGCTGATCAGGGTTTTCACTTTATATTGGGCAGCTTTCTTATGGTGTGCACATGTGCCGCAACAGCAGGGTGGGCATGTAGGAAAGGGCAACTGCACAGATGCTGGAAATGGGATACAGAGGGCTGCAGGTGGCACATGCTGTGGTCCAGCTGGGGCACAGTGCAGACTAGGCAAATGCCTAGGTGACACATAGGAATGCTGAAACTGTAGAGCAGCCAGACAGCAACTGATGAGATTGCAGACCTGCTATTAGTAATCTGTGAACTATCATTAAAATCATCTCTAATACCTGAAGATTGGAGGATCGCCAATGTAACACCAATTTTTAAAAAGGGTTCCAGGGGTGATCCGGGAAACTACAGACCGGTAAGCCTCACGTCAGTAGCGGGAAAAATGACAGAAACCATCATAAAGAATAAAATTACAAAGCATGTAGATAGTCATGGCCTAATGGGAGACAGCCAACATGGCTTTAGACAATGAAGATCTTGTCTTACTAATCTGTTATGTTTTTTTGAAAGTGTGAATAAACAGGTGGACAAAGGTGAGTCGGTTGATATAGTGTATCTGGACTTTCAGAAAGCCTTTGACAAGTCCCTCATCAGAGACTTTTGGCAAAACTAAAGAGTCATGGGATAGGAGGCAGTGTACTACTGTGGATCAAGAACTTGTTAAGAGATAGAAAGCAGAGGGTTGGGCTAAATGGCCAATTTTCCCAATGGAGAAAGGTGAATAGTGGTGTACCCCAGGGATCTGTGCTGGGTCCGCTGCTTTTTGACATATTCATAAATGACCTGGAAAGTGGAATAACGAGGGAGGTTATCAAATTTGCAGATGGCACAAAACTATTTAAAGTTGTTAAAACCCAAGAGGATTGTGGAAAATTGCAAGAGGATCTTGATAAATTAGAAGACTGGGCATCAAAATGGCAGATGAAATTTAATGTGGACAAGTGCAAAGTTATGCACCTAGGGAAGAACAACCCAAACTATGGTTACACAATGCAAGGTTCCACATTAGGAACCACCACCCAGGAAAAAGATTTAGGCGTCATTGTGGATAACATGTTAAAACCCTCGGCCCAGTGTGCAGCGGCAGCCAAGAGAGCAAATAGAATGCTAGGTATCATAAGGAAAGGAATGGAAAACAAAACAAAAGATAATATAATGCCTCTATATTGTTCCATGTTGAGACCGCACCTTGAATATTGTGTGCAATTCTGGTCGCCGTATCTTAAAAAGGATATAGAGTTATTAGAAAAGGTTCAGAGAAGAGCCACCAAAATGGTAAAGGGGATGGAAGGATACTCCTATGAAGAAAGGCTAAAAAGGTTAGGGCTCTTTAACCTGGAAAAGAGACGGCTGAGGGGAGATATGATAGAACTCTATAAATTGATGAATGGAGTGGAACGGGTAAATGTAGATCGATTGTTTACATTATCAGAATATAGAAAGACTAGGGGACATGCAATGAAGCTACAGGGTAAACTATTTAAGACTAATAAAAGAAAATATTTTTTCACTCAACGTGTAATCAAACTCTGGAATTTGTTACCGGAGGATGTAGTAAAGGCTGTTAGTGTAGCTAGGTTTAAAAAAGGTTTGGACAAGTTCCTGGAGGAAAGGTCCATAAACCATTATTAAGAAGGGACCCAGGATATCAATGCTTGACCCAGTACAAGCATTGCGGAACCTGTGTCTTTTGGTTAAACTGCTAGGTACGTATGACCTAGATTGGCCACTGTTGGAAACAGGATACTGGGCTTGATGGACCTTGGTCTGACCCAGTATGGCATATCTTATGTTCTAATGTTCTTATGATGAGGGCCCAACAGTATATTTCTATAATTCAAGTATATGCCCCAACAACAGCTGCAGAAGAGAATGAAATTGAAGAGTTCTATGAACAAGTACAAGCTGAAATTGACAGAACATGCAAACAGGATATTCTGATAGTCATGGGTGACTGGAACGCAAAAGTTGGCAACAAAGAAGAAGGCAGAGTAGTTGGAAAATATGGACTTGGCAACAGAAATGACGCTGGAGAAAGACTGATAGAATTCTGCAAGACCAATGATCTATTCATCTCAAACACCTTCTTCCAGCAACACAAGCGGCGACTGTACACATGGACTTCACCGAATGGATTATATAAAAATCAAATTGACTACATATGTGGAAGTCAACGATGGAAAAGCTCTGTAACATCAACAAAGACAAAACCTGGAGCTGACTGTGGTACAGATCATCAACTACTAGTATGCAAACTCAAGCTAAAGTTGAAAAACAGCAAACCACTCATGAATGCAGCAAAATATGACCTTGAGAATATACCACTGGAATTTAAAGACTGCCTGCAAAATCGATTTGCTGCTTTAGATACAAATGACAGAGCTCCGGAAGAGTTATGGAATGACATCAAGAAGGTTGTGTTGGAAGAAAGCGAGAAGTCTCTACAAAAGGTGAAAAAGCAAAAACGGCCAAAATGGATGATGGAAGAAACTCTGAAAATTGCCCAGAAACGCAGAAAAGCTAAAGCCAGAGGAGAAATAAAGACAATTGCAGAACTCAACAGAGATTTCCAATGTGCAGCAAGACAGGACAAGGAAAAGTACTACAATGACACTTGCAAGGAAATAGAAGCAGAAACTATTAGAGGGACTTGGACTGGAAAGAAATGGGCTGTGATGGGGGGGGGACCTGAACTGTAAAAAGGCTATGGGGGGGGGACTTGGACTGGAAATGGGTTGTGAAGGGGGGGGACCTGGACCGGAAAAGGGCTATGGGGGGGGGGGACGTGGACTGGAAAGAAATGGGCTGTGTTGGGGGGGGGGGACATTAAATGTAAAAGGGCTATGTGGGGGGGGACATGGACTGGAAATGGGTTGTGATGGGGAGGGGGACCTGGACCGGAAAAGGGCTATGGGGGGGGGGACTTGGACTGGAAATGGGTTGTTTATGGGGGGGACGGGACCTGGACCGGAAAAGGGCTATGGGGGGGTAACTTGGACTGCAAATGGGCTGTGATGGTGGGGGGGGGGGAACTAGGACTGCAAATGGGCTGTGATGGTGCAGGGGGACTCGGACTGCAAATGGGATGTGATGGTGGGGGCTAGGACTGGAAATAGGCTGTGATGGGGGGGGGCTAGGACTGGAAATGGCCTGTGATATGAAGGCTAGCACTGGAAATGGACTGATGAAGAGCTAGAATAGGACTGGAAATGGGCTGATGTGGGGCATGGGAGAATGGGACTAGAAGGGAGTGGATGCTGGGTGGGTCTAGAACTATAAGGAACTGATTTTGGGGGAGGACTAGAATGGATGGGGAATGAGAATGGAGAGGGGAAAAATATTTTGTGTGGAAGAAAAGTCTATGATGGGCTGGGTATTGGGAGAGTAAGAGGGGCTTGAAAATGGAAGGGTGAAATTTAAATGGATGATAAAGGAATAAGGAAAGAATTGGGGGAAAGAGCAAAAGGGAAACAATCAATATGTTAAAGCAGAAATAGAGAGAGAATGGAAAACATCTAAAAGAGAAGAAAGGACAAATGGATAGCTAGCAGAAGACACGAAGAAACCAGAAGAAAGTGACTGGAGCAATTGCAACTGAAAAAATGCCCAAACAGAAGGTAGAAAAATACTTTTTATTTTGAATTTATTAACTGGAATATGTCTTTTTTTAATGTATTTCTTGAATTCCGATGCTGATTTTGTCCCTATTGCCTCTTTATGTCAGGCAATTCTATACATCTATTGCCATTTCTGTTTTGGTAAGTTGATCTCATTTTTATTTTTTCTGGGGGCCCACAATTTTTGTTGGCGTAGGGCCTCACTCAAGGTAAATCCGGCCCTGCTCTCAGGCCTAGGGTTTTGGCTCTGGGTGCTTTGTTTTTTCTTAGATATCCTTGTAAATGCCTCATTACATTTCAGGGAGTTAGGTATATTTTTTTTATTCCTTACAGCTGGAAACCTTCTTGCAAGGTAAAGAATCTTAGAATGTAAGTCGGTGAGGGTTAGTTTGGTGGGTTAATTGTAATGACTGCTTGACTGGAAGTCTTTTCCCATATTTTTGTTTGTATTGCTTCAGGTTCTCTCCCCGAGATGAGGGCTAATTGATTTGTACTTAATTATGTTATTGTTATTATTTTCTTGCTATTTTTTTCTTATCAGTTTTTTATGCTTTGTAAGAATAATTGTGAAATTTCAATAAAAATTAAAAAAGACATGAGCTGGGAGGCAGTTCAAAGAGTACACATTTGTGCTTCAAGTCCATTTTCAGATCTTGGGAACATCTAGAGAGGCAACAGGACTGCAAGCAATTCTCAGTTTTTGGGAGATGGGGGGCTAAAGCTGTAGCCCAGTACTCCCACTTCTGGTGAATAAAGAACCTGCTGTGGCCAGCATCCCCCTAGAGGGAGAGAACCAGATCGGGGGATGCTGGCCACAGCAGGTTCTTTATTCACCAGAAGTGGGAGTACTGGGCTACAGACTTCCACTTATGAGCACTGTGGGAGGTCACAGGGCAGATGTCAGAACACTGGAAGGTGCATTAGTTTGCTGGTGCTCTAGAATTTCCACAAATGACACTGATTAATATCATTTCTGGTAAGCAATTGCAATATTAGAGACAGGGTGTAGCAAAGGCTGCAAACATATAAAGGCTGCAAGCACATATAGGAAGCTAAGAGTGAGTTACTAAACGTGGCTGGGTGAAAGAGGAGCATCAGATTCGTTAGTCGCACAAGGCACATTTCTAGCTTGATACGGTCCTGCTTTACTTGCATTTTTATGCAAAGTGGCTTATTAAAACTATTGTTTTGTGTTCTTGGGGCTTGTGTTAATGATAACATAGTCTCATCGTTATTTTAGAAGCATCCCCAAGTGTAAATAGTGACATTTACACATGGAGACTGGAATATCTGTGGAAATGCAATTTTAGAAAGCAGCTATTTACATATAAAGAACCACGCCATGTAGAAATTCCAAGGGGGCACGGAGGGGGCCTGTTGTATAAATAAACAGATTTTAGTGCAGTCACCGCAATATCTGCATATTCAATACTGCTACCTATACAGATAGTGCCGATGAATATGTGTGTAACCCCCTGCCTGTGTCTAGCCCTTGCAGCTTCTGCTCTCTTTGCTTGGTAAATAGTGGTCACAAACATTCAAGAGCAATGCTGTGTCTCAGTCTCTACTCGGGAGAATTCAGTAGGTTTTTTGAATGAGGCCCAGTATATAATGGAATATCTATGGCACTTAAAACTCCATCCACTCTTCTTCCCTTCTCCAAATAACTGTGTCTAGCCTAGAATGTGTGTTCTCAACCAAACTGTCTAATTAAAGAACTTTAGGGTAACTGATAATACCAAAAATAACAATTGCAGAGACAACAAAAATAGAACTATATTACAAGTGGTTAAGTCCTTTTCTATCAAAATATGTTACAATCAATTTAACATTTTTTCCTCTCACTCTGACATTACAAAATTCACTCATAGTACTCTTTCTCTGTTATTGCAATTTTACTCCAAGTTTCTCTACTCCTTCACTTTTTCTTACTTCTTGTGGTTATCCTGAAATGGAACCCTCTTCCTGCTCTAGTAATCTTTCTCACTGTACCTTGAGCTGGTAGCTGTGCAGGCACAGGCCCCCAACACTGCCCTGTGGTCACTTCTAGCTCTGACGTCACTGCTTGCTGATGGAATCCTGAGGTTCCTCTTCTCCTTGAAGTAGATGACTCCCCAACGTAGTTGCCTTGCTCCTCTTCACCACCAGCTATACTTCTCTTCTCTTGAGCTAGTGGGGGTGCTGACAGGATTTGCATAGTCACAGAGGAATGTTGATGTAAGCTTGAAACCAAAACACCTTCCAACTCTCTTTCTGCAGCTTTGGCCTTATGGCTCCCTCCAGATGGAATGAGGATTTGAGGATAACCACAACCTCCTACCCTTCTACCTCCTACCCCTCCGACCACTGCAGATGGCTCAGAACACTGCCACCCGCATAATAACAGGCTGCTCAGGACATGACCACATCATGTACCACCTCCACTGGCTCCCAATCAGCTCACGCATACAATACAAAGTTATTCTAAATATATTCAAAATAAGACAGAACATCTCAGCCGATAGCCTGCAACCTCTCATCTATGCACCAGACCCAGAAGAAGGAGAACCACTGACACCATCACCACCCCAAAAGAATTCACCAAATCCAGACAGGACACCTCAAGAAGAGCTGTCCCTGGCCGCACCCGCCCTGTGGAACTCTCTCCCCAACGACCTCAAAGATTTCAGAAAGCTGCTCAAAACTAAGCTTTTCATGGATCACTATAAGGACTTCACCTGAACTAGACTCTGCCCTAACCAAACTGAAGCCTTCAGTCTGTATATAGACTGTATATAGCTCAATTGTATATAGCTCACTTGTCTTAATACCTGTACATAGTTCACTTGCATATAAAGCAAACAAATTGCTCACACCCCTCGAACACACTCTTTCAAATATTTCCACTGCATGTTGCACACTATAGCCCCCCCCCCCTCCTCGATTGTTTGATGTGGAAACCGCTTTGATTTAATGATAAAGCGGTATATTAAATCTGCCTAAATAAATAAATAAATGTATAATTTTCAACATAGACATCAAAAGGAAGAAATAACATTGGTAGTATCACAATTAGTAAAAGTTCTAAAACAGAATTGAACCCTGTCTATGGATGAACAAAAATTTCAAGTTTGAAGGCATACCAGGAAAAAAAAAGCATGTCAGCCACACTTCTAGTGACTCTTTTAGTCTTGTATTTATGAGGGGCAATAGCAGATGGAAGTGCAGCAGGTACTAAGTAGTCCCATATGTTTCTCCTCTAAAATGCAAGTATGTGATAAAGTACTTCAGGTATAGGCAAAATGTCCCAGTGCTTATGAATTGTTTTCTTAATTTGAAATGCCTGTGCAGAGTAAGGCAATACACATATTTCCATCAAATCCTTGCCATTGTTGAGGCTGCAACAACAAATCACAATTAACATATTTAGCTTGGGTATAAGCTCTACATTTATTACATTCTGCATACAGCAGCTCCTCAAGCACTTTAAAATGCCTCCACACTGCAAAGGATTTATGAGACTTCCACTGAACTTCCTTGGGCAGGCCGCTGCTATTTCTCCTGCTGCAGCTGGGGCAAGAGGAGAAAGAATGAAAGGCCCTGGGAATCTATTCTACCCTCTACTCTCTGCTCTACCTGTGGGATGCTTTTGGCCTTGGCAGTGCCAGTATTAATTCTTGCTTCTTCACCACCTAGGATGCTAACAAGATTATCAATAGCCTCTTCTTTAGCCATTAAACTTTCAATCTCTGATGATTCTGATGCAAGACCAGATGCATGCACTTCTCAGCAGGCAATGGGATAGACTTTTGCCTGCTGCTCTGTTCTGTTCCTTTTATCCACTGCTTCTTTCCTGTCTGTCCTGCTCTGTCTCCCTTTGCTTATCTATGGAGATGGGACCTACTACAACTACTACTACTACTAATCAATTCTATAGCGCTACAAGGCATACACAATGCTGTAAGATGTACGACAGTCCCTGCTCATCAGAGCTTACAATCTAATCAAGACAAAACACATGGAGTGTGATTCCATAACGTGTGTGTCGAGCTTGTGGACACATCTAAATGAAAAATGGGCTCTGCCTGACCCTAATTCCACATGCAAGGGTCTGGACATGCCCATGGGTCTGGAACTGGGGACATAGATGTGTTTGGCATGGCACACACAAATCACGGGACACAGGTTTACATAGCAAGTAGCATGGACATCCCTGCCCTTGGTGAATTCCAAAAAGATGTACAGCTTCGCTGCTGCCCGTTTCCATGTGGCCATGCCTCCTCAGTTAAAATGTGTATCCCTGAAGCTACTCCTCACACTAAGGGTGTGGTACCATGCCAGCTACCCAAAACGGATGATACAGATGTGCTGATGCAAAACAGACCATATAAGTTAGCCCTTTGTATGATCAGGACACTACAAATTGATCTCTGTCACTCAGAGATGTTACAACAGCAAGTAGAAAGTAATATGATCGTCCTGATATACCTTACAACACAACATACATGGCAGTAGGTGAACATTTTAGTTGTGCTTGCATTGGTCAGCTCTGACAACAGTCTGCACAATGCTATGTAAGGACCAGAAGAAATAGAAATTGTCCTCTACAGCTAAATGTCAAAGCATATCCCTGACATTAAATAGTCCCAGGACTGCGTTTTTCACCCATACATGCATCCATCCTATACTCACATACAATCCCTACATCAACAGTCCCACTTCTCGGATTACAGGAGTTGTTAGGGTGCCCTAGATCATCTCCTCTAGCTCACACAGCAATTGTCAGCATAGCTGGAATAATCATCATTGCGCCACTGAATATTTCTGCAGAGGTGTTTAGTAATGTGTCTTTACCATACAACCTACCCCCATCTCTGTATTCTGTTCTTTACAACTATATCTTGTTGTCTTTCAGACTGCAGACACATCGGTTCAAAACATCTTTGTCACAGCCATTCATCTCTATGGGACTCATTGCTGAGCAGAGCAGAAAAGTTTCTAAGTCCTGACCTTATTCCACATTTCCGCAGGAAACACACAGAATGTACACAGGCCTTCCCTGAATACGCATTGCACATATACGCTGATGACCATATCCCTATTCCACCCTCTCCCACCCACATTCTGAGATCCCCATGTTAACATCGTGTATGAAAGCTAGAAGGATGCTTGGGTGCATAGGGAGATGAATGGCCAGCAGATGAAAGGAGGTGATAGTGCCTCTGTATAAGTCTTTGGTTGGACCTCATTTGGAGTATTGTGTGCAATTCTGGAGACTGCACTTTCAAAAGGATATAAACAGGTTGGGGTCAGTGCAGGGGGTGGCTACTAAAATGGTTAGTGGTCTTTATTATAAAGCATATGAGGACAGACTTAAGGATCTTAATATGTATACTTTAGAAGAAAGGCGAGATAGAGGCGATATGATAGAGATGTTTAAATATCTCCATGGCATAAATGCACAGGAGGAGAGCCTCTTTCGATGGAAAGCAAGCTCTGCTATGAGGGGTCATAGGATGAGGGTGAAAGGGGATAGACTCAGTAGTAATATGTGGAAATATTTCTTTATGGAGAGTGGTACATAAGAACATAACATAACATAAGATATGCCATACTGATCAGACCAAGTTCCATCAAGCACAGTATCCTGTTTCCAACAGTGGCCAATCTAGGTCATACGTACCTAGCAGTTTCCCCAAAAGAAACAGGCTCCACAATACTTGTACTAGGTCAAGCATTGATATCCTGGGTCCCTTCTTAATAATGGTTTATGGACCTTTCCTCCAGGAAATTGTCCAAACCTTTTTTAAACCCAGCTACACTAACAGCCTTTACTACATCCACCGGTAACAAATTCCAGAGTGTGATTACACGTTGAGTGAAAAAATATTTTATTTTATTAGTCTTAAATAGTTTACCTTGTAGCTTCATTGCATGTCCCCTAGTCTTTCTATATTCTGATAACGTAAACAATCGATCTACGTTTACCCGTTCCACTCCGTTCATTAATTTATAGACTTCTATCATATCTCCCCTCAGCCGTCTCTTTTCCAGGTTAAAGAGCCCTAACCTTTTTAGCCTTTCTTCATAGGAGTATCCTTCCATCCCCTTTACCATTTTGCTGGCTCTTCTCTGAACCTTTTCTAATAACTCTATATCCTTTTTAAGATATGGCGACCAGAATTGCACACAATATGCAAGGTGCGGTTTCACCATGGAATGATATAGAGGCATTATAATATATTTTGTTTTATTTTCCATTCCTTTCCTTATGATACCTAGCATTCTATTTGCTCTCTTGACCGCCACTGCACACTGGGCTGAGGGTTTTAACATGTTATCCACAATGACGCCTAAATCTTTTTCCTGGGTGGTGGTTCCTAATGTGGAACCTTGCATCGTGTAACCATAGTTTGGATTGTTCTTCCCTAGGTGCATAACTTTGCACTTGTCCACATTAAATTTCATCTGCCATTTTGATGCCCAGTCTTCCAATTTATCAAAATCCTCTTGCAATTTTTCACAATCCTCTTGGGTTTTAACAACTTTAAATAGTTTTGTGTCATCTGCAAATTTGATAACCTCACTTGTTATTCCCCTTTCCAGGTCATTTATAAATATGTCAAAAATCAGTGGACCCAGCACAGATCCCTGGGGTACACCACTATTCACCTTTCTCCATTGGTAAAATTGGCCATTTAGCCCTACCCTCTGCTTTCTATCTTTTAACCAGTTCCTGATCCACATTAGTACACTGCCTCCTATCCCATGACTCTTTAGTTTTGCCAAACATCTCTGATGAGGGACCTTGTCAAAGGCTTTCTGAAAGTCCAGATACACTATATCAACCGACTCACCTTTGTCCACCTGTTTATTCACACCTTCAAAAAAACATAAGAGGTTAGTAAGACAAGATCTTCCTTGTCTAAAGCCATATTGGCTGTCTCCCATTAGGCCATAACTATCTACATGCTGAGTAATTTTATTCTTTATGATGGTTTCTACCATTTTTCTTTGTACTGATGTCAGGCTCACCGGTCTGTAGTTTCCCGGATCACCCCTGAAACCCGTTTTAAAAATTGGCGTTACATTGGCGATCCTCCAATCTTCAGGTATTACAGATGATTTTAATGAAAATTCACAGATTAGTAATAGCAGGTCTGCAATCTCATAGTTCAGTTCTTTCAACACCCTTGGATGTATACCATCCGGCCCAGGTGATTTGCTACTCTTCAGTTTATCTAATAGTTGTAATACATCTTCCCGATGTATCGATATTTCCTTCAATTCTTCCGCACCTTTAAATACCACTTCAGTCATGGGTAACATCCCTACATCTTCCTCAGATGCGTGGAATAGTCTTCCAGTGGAGGTGGTAGAGACGAGGATAGTATCTGAATTCATAAAAGCATGGGATAAACACAGAGGACTTCTAAAGGTAAAATGAAGACTATTGTAGTTGATATGAAAGGGCAGACTAGATAGGCCATGTGGTCTTTTCCTGCCATCATGTTTCTATGTTTAAAGCCATGGGTGTTGTAGAATATGGCGGTAGATGTTTTCGCTAGAAAAACATCTATGTCACACATCCAAAGGGCTTATTCCTATTCTGGAATGACCCCCATAGTGAAACTGGGGACTAGAGTATGGTAAGATACACATAAGTAGTGGACAAGAGAGTGAGGAGCATCAGGAGCCAAAATCAGCTTGACCTGACACCTGTTCTCTGAGAGTTGTACTTGAAGCTGCAGCTCTTGCTGCTCTCTTCTTTAAAAAACACCCCTCTCTCTTCAACTTAACTGGTGGGCTACAGGAGGCCATAGGTATACCCTTGGAATGGTCTTCTCTTCCACACTTCTGCCACCACTGGCCTCACATATCTTTCCTTTTTTCCTCTACAACCATTTCTACACTCACCTTTTCCAAACATTATGATGCACTGGGACTATTTTGTAGGCTTTCATGAACAGTGACTGACTTTTCTATGGGTCTTAACACCACCAGCAACTGTGTATGTTTAACCCATGAGCACTTTTGGAATTCAGAAGGCATGTAATCCTTACTGTTTGATCAGATATTTGGCAGGAGCCCCTTTAAGAGCTTGCCAGACTTCCTTCAATGTATTCTATGGAGTGACCACAGGTGCTCTCTGCCCTCACCTGTTACTACTGTTCAAGTTGATTGGCCCAGTTGGGAGAACCCTTTCTGCAAATGCATTGGCAGTAGGATCTTAGCTCTCTGTAACTGGGACTGCCTGTCTTTTATGTGTCATTATAGCACATAAGGTATATAGACCAATAGTGCTTTTGGAATTCAGAAAGCATATAACCCCTTCTATGCTTGCCAGATATTTTGTGTTCTCTCAGAGTACCCAGTGGTGCCCTGTGCCTTGGTGCACTGTTCAAGTCAGCCAGCCCAGCTAGGAGAATCCTTTCTGCAAACTATAAATATGCTAGGACTAGGTTGTAAGCTCTCTTGAAATCCAGGCTAAAAGCTCACTTCTTCTAGGCTGCTTTTGGATCCTGATTTGTATAGTCTCCTGCTCTGTTTCCTTACCATTCTCCCATATACTAGTTCCCAGCTGTTGTGTTGTCTGTCTTGATATATTGTAAGCTCTGATGAGCAGGAACCATCTCTTATGTGTCTTTGTACAGCGCTGTGTAACACAAAAAAATGATCAGTAGTATTAGTGGCAGTACTAGAAAAGATATTGCCTTTCTTTCATGTGTCTTTACAACACTACCTTCTGCATAAGTATGTGCAACCCAACAGAACCTTTCAAATAGAAAGTGTGTATGTAACCCCTTCTATGGTTTCTCAGATATTTGGGTTGAGGTCCATTTAGGAGACTGTAATTGAAATTTAGAAATAATGTTTATGATACATTCTCACAACACTCAGCCCTTTGTGTGTGTACAGCTCCCTACATGGTCACATATAAGTGTGGTTCCCTATTACCCAATGCTTCAATCAATACCAGAAAGCCAACATACAATGGAATAAAAAATGCTTCTCAGAAATATCCCTGTGGTTAACTAACAACTCTCTAAAAATAAACTATAAGAAGCCGGAGGCACTATTCATAACAAATTCCAACCACAAACATCCATAACCCTAAACAACATAAACGTGCATGTACAAACAAAGGTCAGGTACCTGGGAGTTACCCTTGACCAGCAACTCAACTTCAGATCTCACATAAGTTAATGTAGCAAAGCAAATATACTATAAAATCAGAACTCTCCGCCACCTCCACCCCCTGTTAGACCCATCTAACTGCAACACAGCATTCCAGGCAATAATAATACCTCACTTCGACTACTGCAATTCAATCTACCAAGGTCTACCAAAATCCACTCTGCTTCCACTAATCACTGCATTGCACACTGCTGCATGCACTATTCAAGGTGCATCAAAGTATGAACACATAACTCCTTTCCTCAAACAGCTGCATTGGTTGCCCCTAACCAGCAACATACTATACAAAGTCCTTCTTCTAATATTCAAGAACATCAATAACCAATCCTCTCACTTTCTACAATCCCTCCTGAATACCACCAATCCATGCAGATCAAAGAGGCAAAACAACATAAACATGTTAAACATACCACAAGAAAAAAACAAAAGCACCCCGTATCCTTGCAACAGGGCATTTGAACTGTATGCACCATCCCTCTGGAACTCTCTCCCTGGAACCCTCCGATCAACAAATGAACTGTCTAAATTCAGAAAACTGCTCAAAATGCTCCTTTTCAATGAACATTTTTGTCCCATTACATAATCTCACCCCCCCATAGCACCCGCCCATAATGTTCAGTCGACCTGATATACGAGGTGTGACAAAACAGAAACGAGACTGTCCCATAAATGTTTTATTACAAAATCTACAGAGAAATTACGCATTGCCCCTTCAAAGTAATCCCCCCCCAAAGTTAATGCACTTCTGCATTCGCTTCTGCCATGTGCAGAAGCACTCAGTAAAGCCCTCCTCCTTGAGGTCCCTCAGCTCCCTCATCACAGTGGCCTTGATCTCTTCTACAGAGGCGAAATGAGTTCCTTTGAGCACAGTCTGGGGAAGAGCCAGAAGTTGCACGGTGCAAGATCTGGGGAATAAGGATGGTGGTCGAGAGCTGTGATCTGTTTGTTGGCCAAGAACTGCCTCATACTGAGCACGGTGTGTGCAGGTGCATTGCCGTGTTGGAGCAGCCATGACTTGTCTCTCCACAGAGCCCGCCTGCTGCACTGAATCCGGTCATGGAGGTGATTGAAGACCTGCTGGTAGAAGTGCTGGTTGACTGTCTGACCCTCAGGCACAAACTCATGATGGGCCACTCCCTTCTGGTCGAAGAAAGCAATCAGAATGACCTTGATCCTTGATTTGGACATGCGCGCTTTCTTGGGTCTGGGTGACAGTCGAGTCTTACACTGCAGGCTCTGTCTCTTGCTTTCAGGGTCGTACTGAAAGACCCAAGTCTCGTCTTCTGTGATGACTCGGCCAACGAACTCTGGATCTTATCAGATCTTCTCTAGCAAGTCTCGACAAACATTGACCCGGTGCTCCTTCTGGTCGTCCGATAAAAGCTTGGGCACCATCTTGGCGCACACCTTCCACATCCCCAGCTCCTGCACCACGATGGTCCGCACTGACTCCCTGTTCAGGCTGAACTCCTCAGCTATCATCCGCACTGTCAATCTGCGAGTACACCACACCAGCTAGTTCACTCTGTCAAGGTTCTCAGCTGTCTTTGTCATGGAAGGCCATCCTGACTTGGTGCCATCCGCCACCCCCTTCGTGGCCAGTCTTGAAGCATTTGTGCCACTCGAAGACTCGCGGCCTTGACATTGCGTCTTCTCCATAAGCCTTTTGGAGAAGTTGGAGACACTCAGTTGGGCCCTTCTCCAACTTAACCAGAAATTTCAAATAGATTCTTTGCTCCATATTCCTGCCACCTCCAGTTGCATGACAAAGCGATGGAGCAGTGTGCTACAAAAAAACCTGAAAAAGAAAAACAGAGTGAGAGAGATGAAAAATAATATAGCAGAATAGTGGCGAGATGTTGCACAACACAGTGACATAAGCGGTTAGCCAATTGGCACTGAGTCATGGGCATGGCTGCCACAGTCTCGTTTCTTTTTTGTCACATCTCATACAACGTAATTACCCCTTCTGTCCAGATGTCATAATGTATATACCAACAAGGTATTATAATGTATATAAGTTCCATCATTCTATGTAATTTCAATAGCATATATTAATTGCTCTGTATATAAGTTCCAACTGTTGGAACTGTATGTATAACAGTTTGCTGTAATGTACACCGCTTTGCCCCGGTGAAAAGCAGTATAAAAAAAAACACAGTCAAATAAATAAATAATTATTCCTGCAGAAAATCAATTCTGAGAAACTTGGATAGCTATTAGCAAGGAGTGCACTAGCAGCAAACGTGCTATAAGTAAAACTTCCGTAACTTAGCCCCCATGTCTTTTCCAAATCTCTGCCTAGGCCCACTGCCTGGCATTTTTTTGGTCCCCTCCTGTACTCTTTCCCTCCAAGACCAGGCACTGGCAGCCAGGAAGCAAACACCCTCAAACTTGAAAATGCAAACACAGATAGCACAGTTTTCTCTGGAGATGTACTTTTTGCTGTCTGCCTGCCTGTCATTGTGCTTTGCTCTTTGGTCTCTTTCCTTTCGTTTTCGCTTCTTAAGGAAAAGGTTCTTTTATCAAAATTACTTGAGCACCTGCTAGTACTTGACTAAGAACATAAGAACATAAGATATGCCATACTGGGTCAGACCAAGGTCCATCAAGCCCAGTATTCTGTTTCCAACAGTGGCCAATCTAGGTCATATGTACCTAGCAGTTTCCCCAAAGGACACAGGTTCCACAATGCTTGTATTGGTTCAAGCATTGATATCCTGGGTCCCTTCTTAATAATGGTTAATAGACCTTTCCTCCAGGAACTTGTCCAAACCTTTTTTAAACCCAGCTACACTAACAGCCTTTACTACATCCTCCGGTATCTGTGAAAGTCTGAGACATACTGTTTCTTTCTGCCTAACTTTGCTTTTGTCTATCCAACCCAGCTGTGACATCATCACCCATAGGATTTTAATAAATCAACCTTGACTGCTTATGAAAGAGTTTTGAACATGACTGACTGAAGTGCCTCGTGCTCCTAGCTTGTCCCCATCTCCTTTTCCCTCACTTAGCATGGCTTCAACATGTCTAGTGGTGCATGCATGTGCCCCATGATGAAAGTGAATAGGATGAATGTCAATCTGTGCAAAGCCATGGGTGTGGGGACTGTCAGACGGCTGCCTGGGTGAGAATCTTCACAGTCTTGACAAGTGCATATCTCTATATGATTTGCAAGGTATTGTGGACAATGTAGTTCATTCACACCAGACACAGCTGCTGACAATAATTTAGTTGTGCTCTTGGGTAAAGCCAATAAGATATTTATTTATGGGGTTATTTCTCCCAACACAGATATGCTTGGTAGCACATAAAATCAGGTAACTTGCTTTCAGTGTTAACTTGGAAAAACAAAGTCAAAATCAGGAAAACAACAAATGAAAAGCCACAAAGCAAGAAACAAACTGTTCTTTTCAGATTAACTTCTGATTACTTCCCACATAGATTCAAAAGTGATTCTCTTCCTAGCTCACAAGCAATTAGGTAAGGCTTAATTGCTAGCAGTTATCCAGCTGAAACCCCTTTAGCTGGCTTGCTTTCTACTGTGTGGGTCAAATCCTGCTTCAGGAGCTTTTCTGAGTAGATTAAAGAACAAATTTGTATTTCTTTGTGATGGTTGCTGTACTTTATAACAGAAAGTTACCAACGGAGTTTAGATAGAGAGCAGTCCATATAAATAGGATCTTCATCTGCAATCATACCCCCATCTTCAACAAGCATAGGTTCAATATCAGGGATTGGCACAGATGAATCTCTCAATGGAGCACTTTCAGGAGAATACTTGTTTCCCTGCTGTCTTTCAAGGTTATAGCTAGGACATAGATCAGTGTTCATACCTGAGCTTCCATTGCTGCTAGAGTTCCTCTCTATATAGCCTGGCCAGTATGTAGTCCAGTTCTTATGTCCAGCCTTCCAATCCAGATCCCTGGACACTGGATCTCTCTTCACATACCTTCTGGCACGGGTCTTAGGGTCCCTTCAACGTGCAGCCGTCTCCCTCACAGGTAGCGTCTGGAGATTCCTAGCTCTGCAGCACCATTCCTCTGGCTTTCCCCAGTCCAATGGTGTATGCTGGCCCTTGGAATACCTCCCAGTATATGTACTGCTTTGGACTCTTCTAGACCTCTCAAAGGCTTTTCTCCTCTTTCTTCCAGAGGGTCTCTTTCCCTCTCTGTCCGTCCGGTTTGGCTTCTGCTTCTGATGATCCTTCAGATGAAACTGATGATCCTTCTCTGGATATCCAAGGTGATCATGAAGATGATCATCTGCAGAATAAGCTCTACTCTTATTCTGCCTAGATGAGTGCTCCTCCCTAACACAGGGCAGCTGTGCTGAATCAGGCCTTGCCCTTTGAGATGAGTGTTCCATCCTAGCACAGCGCAGCTGTGCTGAATCAAGCCCTGCCCTTTGCAATGAGTGCTTGGGGATTACCTCATAGCCCTTTTGATTGAACACATGTTTTCTCACTTCAGCTCCTCTCATGGCTGTTGGAAACCTGGTGCATTCTGGGACTGGTAGTCTTTTATGGCAAAATTCTGTTTTCTCATTTCTACCAGCATTGACAGGTTGCTTGTTCAGAGACACTTCACCTTTTCTATAGCCCCTTCCTGAGCTATGATAAGCTTCCTTATCACATACCCCCCTGCTTAAGTTATTGCGGACTGGTTTCACTGGTGAAACTTCTTCTCTACAGTCCGTAATACGGGAAAGGGCATCCGCATTCTTGTGTAACTTCCCAGCACGATGTTCAACTTGATGATCAAATGCCTGTAAGGCCATGTACCAGCGTGTCAACCTGGCATTGTGGTTCTTCATTTGCTGCAACCACTTAAGTGGGACATGGTCCGTGACCAACTGGAACTTTCTCCCTGTAAGGTAAAACCTTAACTCCTCCACTGACCACTTGATAGCTAAACATTCTTTTTCTATTGTAGAATACTTTTGTTCAGCCGGTTACAACTTCCTGCTCAGGTACATCACAGGATGCTCCTCCCCTTCGTGACACTGGGATAGAACCGCTCCTAGCCCTACGTCCGATGCATCCGTTTGAACCAGAAAAGGTTTCTTGAAGTCCACCCCTTTCAGTACCGGTCCTGTACACAATTTTCCTTTTAAGACTGAAAACGCTTTTTCAGCTTCAGGTGTCCACTTTAGCTGGTTTGGACAATTCTTCCGCAGCATATCCGTGAAAATTGCACTTTTCTCTGCGAATTGCGGTATAAACCTGCAGTAGTATCCAATAAGTCCTAAGAAACTTCTTAGTTGTTTCTTTGTTGTTGGAGGAGGAAATTCCTGATGCTATCTACTTTACTCATTAGAGGTTTAATTTTTCCTCTTCCCACTAGGTGGCCCAGGTATTTTACCTCCCTATTTGCAAAGGCACACTTCTTCGGGTTTAAAGTGATTCCCGCTTGCTTCATGGAGCACAAGACTGCCCTGATCCTCTTTAGATGCTCTGCCCAGGTGTTACTATGGATTATGACATCATCCATATATGCAAAAGCATAATTTTGATGGGGTCGAAGTACCTGATCCACTAACCTTTGGCAGGTAGCCGCTGCTCCATGCAGTCCGAAAGGCATCCTCTTGAACTGGAAAAGGCCAACGGGGGTGCTGAACGCAGTCTTCGGCTTCGACTCCCTGGTGAGAGGGATTTGCCAACATCCTTTTGTCATATCAAGGGTGGTTAAGTATTGAGCCTGTCCCAGCTGGTCCAACAGCTCTTCAATTCTTGGCATTGGATATGCATCAAAAACTGATATGGCGTTTACCTGCCGGAAGTCAATACAAAATCTTAAAGATCCATCAGGCTTCGGCACCAGGACTATGGGGCTATTCCAGGGACTCTTTGACTCCTCTATTACTCCCATGTCCAACATCTCCTGGACTTGTGCCACTACTTCCTGTCTCTTGGCTTCAGGCAAATGGTATGGCCTTTGACGAACTAATTTCCCAGGTGGAGTTATTATTTCATGGGCAACCAAATGTGTCTCCCCAGGTATGGGTGTCAACACATCTGGGAATTCTTTAAGCAATTTCTTAATTTCTTCCTGTTGTACCACTGTCAGGCCCTCACCTATTTGGGGCTCTGATTTTTCTTTACAATCAGATACCTGGGGTCCCAAATCTTCCTCTTCATTCACCTCCCTCTCTCGGGCACAGGTGGCAGCTAGGCTTTTAACCCCTTTGACATCAGTAGAACCAAAGCCTTTGGTTCCACGTTCAAAATTCTCCAGGGATGTGACCTCCTCCACAGGTGGAAAACCCAGCCTCTCACAGATCAATTGGGCAATTCTGTCTCCTGTCTTCACGTGATAATCATTCTGTCCAAAATTAAATAACAGAACTTTAATATTGCCCCTGTAATCGGGATCAATTACTCCCGCACCCACATCGATGAAATATTTAAGGGCTAATCCGGACCTTGGGGCTACTCTCCCATAGCATCCAATAGGTATTTCCACTTGGAGACCAGTGTCCACCAGGGCTCTCCCTTGGCTAGGTACAGTCACATTTTGTATGCTGCACGGGTCAAACCCAGCAGCTTGAGGGGTTGCCCGCTTAGGAGCTTGGGCCTTCTCTGTGACCCTATGGTACTTTAGGACGAATGTCTGCTTTGGGGTAGCTTGGTCTTCTGGACGCTTAACCATCTTTTTAGCTGGGGTCTGAGGACTTCCAAATAAAGGCCCGGGAGCTATTACCATTAAACCTTCTCCCTCCTTCTTTCCTAGTCCTTCCACTAGACCCTGCTTAAATCTTGGCTAGTCTCTTCCTAGAACCAAATCAAAGGGTAGCCTAGGCACCATTGCTAACAGGACTTCCTCTTGTCCCCCCAGGCACTTAACCTTTAGCCTATAGGTGGGATATGATGTTGCAGCACCATGAATGCATCTGATGTGAACTTGGCTTTCAGGGGTTCTAGGCACAAATCCTTCTTGGGCCTCTATCCTCTTCCAAAGCCTTTTTGACATCATACTCTGGTCTGCCCCAGAGTCTAACAAAGCATTTGTGGTAATTCCTTGCACATCAACCATCAAAAGAAATCCTTCTTTGGGCTGTTTTAAATCCACACCCACTAAGCTAGTGTGTGTCAGACATCCTTTTTTTAAATGTCCCCATTTTCCACACTTGAAACATTTCTTTCTATTCCACTGTGTCATCTGGTTTGATACAGTACATTCATTTTCAGAAACATTTTTAATTATTTTCTTTTCTGATACAGCACAACTTGCTTCAGCATCAATCTTCAGAGAGCCACCCACTCTATGGCAAGCCTGCGTGGCTTCCAAGAATCTCTCTGCTAGCATGGTTGCCTCTCCAAGATTTTGGCAATTTTGCTGTATAAGGAAAGTGTGCAAATCTTTAGGCACCCCAGACATAAATTGTTCCAGCATAATAATGTCTAATAACATTTCTACTGTCTTTTGCTCAGGCTCCAACCATTTTATAGCTAATCCTCTGATTCTCTGACTCAGAGCCCTGGGTGTTTCACCCACTCTCAATGTAGTAGCTCTAAACATTCGCCTATACTCTGAAATAGACAACCCTAGGCGATCTCTAATAGCAGCCTTTACATCCTTATAATTCAAAGCCTGGGCTGCTGGCATTGCTCTGTAAGCTGCAAGCGCCTCTCCAGTTAATGAGGCTGCCAGCCTTACTGCCCACTGGGTCTCTGGCCATGCTAATGCTTGAGCCACTCTTTCAAAAGACTCTAGAAAATCATCAACATTATCATCTGGAGTTAGCTTCCCAAAACTAAATGCCCCAATCCCTTGATTGAGTCCCACACTGTCCACATGTGGTGTACCAGTATTCACTGCTGGTCTTGCATCTGTTCCACTTTGGTTCTGCAGCTGAACTAGGGCTTGCACCAGATCAAGCACTGGCTTCTGCTGGTCCATTAAGGCTCTCATAGCAGTGTCCTGAGCCTGCTGTGCTAGCTCCTGCTGCCTGCTGAACTGGGCTGCCATCCACTCAGCTAGTTCCCTTGAATCCATCTTGATTCCTGCAAGAAATACAAAGAAAAAAAACACAGTGCACCACCTTCCAAACAGGTGTTTTTTCTACACTTTTTTTTTTTCCAATTACCCCTGTGCCTTACTCCCATCCACCACTAGACATGCCCAGGTACTTATTACCTTGTCTCATTGATGAATCCAGCTCTGCACAGGGTCTTTTCCTCCTGGGACAGCTTCCTGGAACAACCTCTTCTCCTACAAAGTGCAGTTGAGGGAAAATCTTTTTTTCCAGCTTTAAACTTGAACTTTAGTTGTAATCCTCAGCAAGTAAATCCCTTTTGTGCAAAAGCAATCTGAAAAACTACGCCATTTGTCAGACGGCTGCCTGGGTGAGAATCTTCACAGTCTTGACAAGTGCATATCTCTATATGATTTGCAAGGTATTGTGGACAATGTAGTTCATTCACACCAGACACAGCTGCTGACAATAATTTAGTTGTGCTCTTGGGTAAAGTCAATAAGATATTTATTTATGGGGTTATTTCTCCCAACACAGATATGCTTGGTAGCACATAAAATCAGGTAACTTGCTTTCAGTGTTAACTTGGAAAAACAAAGTCAAAATCAGGAAAACAACAAATGAAAAGCCACAAAGCAAGAAACAAACTGTTCTTTTCAGATTAACTTCTGATTACTTCCTACATAGATTCAAAAGTGATTCTCTTCCTAGCTCACAAGCAATTAGGTAAGGCTTAATTGCTAGCAGTTATCCAGCTGAAACCCCTTTAGCTGGCTTGCTTTCTACTGTGTGGGTCAAATCCTGCTTCAGGAGCTTTTCTGAGTAGATTAAAGAACAAATTTGTATTTCTTTGTGATGGTTGCTGTACTTTATAACAGAAAGTTACCAACGGAGTTTAGATAGAGAGCAATCGATATAAATAGGATTTTCATCTGCAATCATACCCCCATCTTCAACAAGCATAGGTTCAATATCAGGGATTGGCACAGATGAATCTCTCAATGGAGCACTTTCAGGAGAATACTTGTTTCCCTGCTGTCTTTCAAGGTTATAGCTAGGGCATAGATCAGTGTTCATACCTGAGCTTTCATTGCTGCTAGAGTTCCTCTCTATATAGCCTGGCCAGTATGTAGTCCAGTTTTTATGTCCAGCCTTCCAATCCAGATCCCTGGACACTGGATCTCTCTTCACATACCTTCTGGCACGGGTCTTAGGGTCCCTTCAACGTGCAGCCGTCTCCCTCACAGGTAGTGTCTGGAGATTCCTAGCTCTGCAGCACCATTCCTCTGGCTTTCCCCAGTCCAATGGTGTATGCTGGCCCTTGGAATACCTCCCAGTATACGTACTGCTTTGGACTCTTCTAGACCTCTCAAAGGCTTTTCTCCTCTTTCTTCCAGAGGGTCTCTTTCCCTCTCTGTCCGTCCGGTTTGGCTTCTGCTTCTGATGATCCTTCAGATGAAACTGATGATCCTTCTCTGGATATCCAAGGTGATCATGAAGATTATCATCTGCAGAATAAGCTCTACTCTTATTCTGCCTAGATGAGTGCTCCTCCCTAACACAGGGCAGCTGTGCTGAATCAGGCCTTGCCCTTTGACATGAGTGTTCCATCCTAGCACAGCACAGCTGTGCTGAATCAAGCCCTGCCCTTTGCAATGAGTGCTTGGGGATTACCTCATAGCCCTTTTGATTGAACACACATTTTCTCACTTCAGCTCCTCTCATGGCTGTTGGAAACCTGGTGCATTCTGAGACTGGTAGTCTTTTATGGCAAAATTCTGTTTTCTCATTTCTACCAGCATTGACAGGTTGCTTGGTCAGAGACACTTCACCTTTTCTATAGCCCCTTCCTGAGCTATGATAATCTTCCTTATCACAGGACTCAGCTAGTTTGTAGTTAATAGAATTTGCCTTTTTTAAAATTATACATCCATACAAAAATGAATGCCCATCCCTATTAGAAGGGTGTAAGTGCACTCATGCTGTCTGCAACAATGATAGTTGGCACACTGTAAGTTACCATAAGCTAACTGCAATGCACATTTCAAACCACTTTGTATGCCTAGAAAAAACGCAGCATATCAGATAAAATAAACCATAATAAACCATTCTTGCCCATTCCTCACTCCATACCTTACTCATTTCCAGCCCTACAGTTAGTGTGCGAATTAGCTCTCACTGTCATGCCAGTGCAGTGCTGGCTACTGTAGTTGTGTGTAACAGTTACTGTTACGGATGCCAACTTTTTAAAAGAGAAAAACCTTCCACCTGTGGCTAGCCATGCCCCCTGTGCTGCTCCTGTCCCGCCCATAGAACATAATTGCAGAGAGGGCAACAGTGCAGGCTTTAGTGTCTGCAGGCAATATCAAGGGGGGTGAGGAGGTGAGGGGATACAAGAAGCTGGACTCTTCAGCGCCTATTCAGTCATAGTACTTTTCTCGGGCCTCTCCAACAAACATATGTTCTCCCATATGACATTAAATCCAAACATATAGTCCGCATCCACCAAACCCCGGCCCATTCTTCAACAATCTGTGCAAACTTACCATATGAGAAAAAAAACCTCTCAATACCAAGCATATTGTGGATTAATCAGGGCAAGCCCCAGAGTTGATTTAAAGTTTTGGCACTCTAAGCAAATCTTAACCCATATGTCCTCCCTGGCTGTCAGAATTTATTGTTTAGCTTTGAATGCCCTAATCTTTGCTGACCCCCAGAAATGATCACGGATGGTTGGGCCAATCATTTGGGATCAAGAGCAAATCTATGCCAGTACTAACTTTCAAACCTCGCACAAGGAGAAGACAGCACTGTAAATAGGGCCTACTGCAATAAATAAACCTATTGGGAAAACTGAACAAGCCCGATTTCTACACATTCTTAAACAGAATTTCCAGGCTAACAGAATACTCAGTCTTGGTCACACACACACACACACACACACACACACACTACAGATAGGCCTTCACCAATAAGTGACCATAAACTGAAACTAGAAATATGTACACAAAAATTAAACTAAAACCTCAGAAAGCCAGATGCTGCATGCAGTGCAACACCAGAGAACCAGAAAGAAATGAATTTCTCCCCTGTCCTGTACAAAACAAAAGACAGCAGATGTCAGCACTGGCTTTAAGAGGGAAGCAACTAGGGTGATTGTCCTGGACCCCAAGTCAGAGAAGGCCTTAGAGACTGTAAAAGGCACAGCTTGCTAGCGGGCTTCAGGGTCCCTTCTCAGATTTTTGCTTTGGGTTAGGGCCCAGTCATGTCCGACACCAATCTTGACTCTTGGCAGATGTACTTTCCAAATACCAACATTTTCCAGTTACAAAATAGAAAATAAAATGATTTTTTCTGCCTTTGTTGTCGGGTCATTTTATTTTTCTGTTGGTCCTTGTCACTCTTTTTTTTCCCTCCTCTGTCTTCTCTTAGCTCTTTTTTCATGGTCTCCTCTCCATTTGACATTTCTTCTCTCTTCTCCTGTCTTCACTTTCTCCCTCGTATCAGTTTTTAATACTGATCTCTTCTTTCCAGTTCAGCAAGTGTGGAGTCGCAAAGACCTGCTTTTTTTTTTTTATTGGAGGTCCGCTGTTGCTACTGCCAATACCAACAGAACAGGAAAAGCGGCGGTGGGGCATTGGCAGCGGGGGGGGGGGGGGTAGACGAGCCAAGGCTAGTGGTCAGCAAAAAAATGGCCCTTCATTGGCCGATTTTACAGTCCTGCTGGCACTGACCTCCAGCCCCTAAAACCAGTCAGTTGGCACCCTACGTGTGTCATCCCCAAGCATCAGACCCTTCTAACATGCTTCCCCCTCCCAACCTACCATCTGCCACTACCAACTTTGTTTCTTCCCCCTCCAATCCAGTATATCCCCACTGTCTCCTTATTTCCCCCTCCCCTCCCCCTCCCCTTCCCTGTTTCCAGCACACCCCTCTATCTTCCTCTACCCCTCCAGGATCCAGAATCTCCCCATCTCTTCCCTACCCCCCACTGATCCCACCATATCCCCCCTTCTCTCTTCCCTACTCCCAGATTCAGCCGCTGTGGCTGTAAAATTGTAAAACATCAAAATGTTCAGTCTCTCCTCTGATCCAGCCATGGCTCCTGCATCTCACACAGCTGCGGCTGCGATAGCAATGATAAAAAACAAAACAAAACAGAGCTTTCCGACCTGCAGCATCCTGCTCCCTCTAGCGGAACTTCCTTTTGGTTGAATATTGCTGCTGCTGTCCTGATAGCTTCCTGCAAATGCGTACAACGTGGTTATTCAATGCCATGACCTTATATGACCCCTCATTGACTATCTGCGTTTAAAGTTCAGTTGGGACTAGCTGCATTAGATCTGCTGTCCTCCTCTGCTGAATATTAGACCCAATGATTTTTCTAAAGTTGCTGTTTTCATGTGTATGCTGTTTCACATGTAGCTATCTGCTCTTTAGACATACAAACAACATATAACTCTTCTAAAATCTCCTCCTAAATGATCTACTCATACTTTCCTTAAAAGCCTTATATAATAATGCCATTGAGCTAAATTCTTTTTTCTCTAGTAAAACCAAGATTTGATTTCTATTCTCTTAAGGAGAGAGAGATTTGGAACCACCTGAATCTTTTTGAACTGCTTGATGCTGTACTGGCTGTATGAGTAAACAACATCCTTGATATAATTTACCTATAGTCCAAACTAGTTTTGTTGAGGATTGTTGCAAATGCATGCCTTCAAATCAGTGCTGACTCCTAGTAACCCAGCAGCTCCTGAGTTTTCTTGGCAGTGTGACCAGAAGTAGATTGCCAGGACTTTCTTCAGAGGCAATGGAGGGTAAGTGACTTGTCCAAGCCCACAAGAAGTGCTAGTGGGAAGTGAACACTAGTCTCTTAATTACCAAGCCAGGGCTCTAACCATTCGGCCACTCCTCATGGAGGGCTACTCTGTCTAATCTGGTTAAAGTCAATATTGTATTGGATCTCAATAACCAATACACAAAGAAGTCTGTTTACTAAACATTAGCTGTTAACATGGCACATAGCACAGAAAATTGCTATCTGCAGAATGCGCATTATCTGCATTAGTAGGCAGCATAAGGGCAGAGAGTGGGCATTGCTGCAATGTGCAGTTATCGCAGGCCTCAACAGTGCACAGTAACTACTGGATTTGCAGACAGCATGGGTGCTACTAATGCCACCTCAATGGATGATGTTGGCTGAATCCAAGCTGCTGCCCGATAATGCAAATTCAGTGTGCCATCTTCTGCGGAAATGCTGTGCACACCCTCAAAAGATAACGCATGACTTTTGCAGATAACGCCATGTTATCTGCACTTTTTTGCCACATTAACTGCAAAAGCCTAATGGTCTTTAGTAATCACATCTCAGACATCTTTCTTTCAATTTCTATGCAGAAAGGTTTGATAACTTGGATTGCAGTCACCATCAATGTTGCAGTTAGTTCAGGTACACTTAACGCACCTCAATGGGAAGTGATAACTGCAGCCGCAGGAATTTCAGTAAATGGCTTAGTACGAAAGTGATGCTGGCCACGCACTAACTGCAAGAGGACATACCTTGCATACTTCCATTTGTTAGTGTGGCTCTGGTACCAACCCTGCACTAAGCTTTAGAAATGAATGCATGGTACTCTTATTATATTTTAGTAAACATATTCCTAAGTTTGTATTTGAGCCAATGGAAGGTTGTGACTTGCCAACAGCCATAAGGAGAGCCAATGGGATTCCACCCTGCTGCTCTGACATTAAGCTACGCCTTCCATTTCTGTATCCAATTCAGACTTCTTCTAACATATGCATTCACTCTACTGCCCCTCATTACCTTTCCTCTCTTCTCTCTTCCTACACCCCTCCTCGTGAACTCCGCTCCTCCTCTGGCTTTCTTCTCTCTATGCCTTTTCCTTCTTCTGCGAACTCCAGACTTCAGTCTTTTCACATTGCTGCTCCTTATGCATGGAACAAACTTCCTCTATCTTTATGTCAAGTCTCTTCTCTTCCCCTTTTCAAATCCATGCTAAAGGCTTACCTCTTTGAAGCCACATTTGGATCACAATCCATTTTTCTCCTTGTATCTCCTTCCCTATTTGAACCTCTCTTGGTTCTCTTGTATTGTTCTGTCTGTCCTGATTAGATTGTAAACTCTACGAGCAGGAATTTTCTTCTTTATATGTTTGAACAGTGCTGCGTAGGCCTTGTAGCGCTATATAAATGATTATAGTAGTAGTAATAGTAATGCCCTTTTTTGTCTAATGCTATGCATTTTAAGCCCAGCAGGCCTTCTGCCATTCTGTAAATTATTAATAAAGTGATAATCAGCATGCTAATGAAACCGCCTTATTAGATTATGATGGATATTTTAATGTGCTTCAAGTGGTGCTATACTACGGGAAATTTCTCCACCACAGCTTTCATCCTTAAGTCCTGTGGCTCATGGTCTTCAGGTTACTTTTATTCATCCTCCTCCTATGTGTGAATGAAAGAAAGAAAATCATTATTATACATAATAGAGATTTAGGAGGTGCATCCAGAGGTTGTAAATGAGTGGAATTGATCTCCACTCCTCCTAAAATACTTGTACATTCTTGTACTCTACAATCACATTTCCAACAGCTCAACAAACATTTTACTTTGGCTTCTTTGTGGCCACCCCCTCTTGTACATACATAAGATTTTTAGAATAAGGGCATATATCTTCATGGCCTAAAGAAAGCTGCTCATCCAGTATGCCCGAAATATGAATCCCAGATATATTCATTAACCCTCTCTACTCCATACACAGATATTTGACAAAATGCCTGGTTGTCCTAATACATCTATATAGATAGAGATATAGATATATACCTCAGTTTATTTACTACTGATCTGTGCTGGTATATGTCTGGGTCAAAACATGGCCAAATTGGAGCAGCTCATATTTACACATATATATTGTATATATAATACAAGTGTGAGATATAATACAAGTGTGAGTTTGGGATGTGAGTGAATGATTATTAAACAGAGTAAATGGAAATGCAAGTAGTTTTAGAACAGAATAAGAGAAATGGTGAATATGTTCTAGATCGGATTCTACTGTAACTATATTTGTAAGCCAGTGTTTTTCAAAGATGAGTGCAAAATCAGTCCTGCTTCTTTAAATGGGGGTTTTGATTTGGAACCTCCATCGGGTGTTTAAAAATAAAGGAAAGTAGTAAACCATTTTGAGGCGTTATGTGAAAGCAAAAGGGTTGTTGCTATTAGCTTTCCTATTTTTCCTCAATAATTATTGTTTTAAGATGTTATAATGTCCATATTCATACCATTTCTCTTATTCTGTTCTAAAAGTACTTGCATTTCCATTTACTCTCTCCAATAATCATTCCCTCACATCCCAAAAAACTCACACTGGCATTTTACATCTATATCTATATCTATATGCCCTCTCTTGGTTTGCAGCTTGTAATGCTATGAGGGCTTGCGTGCACCAGTGATGTTGAGAGCTAAGCTATGAGTAGCTTAACTACTGTCAGGGTCTCCCAAGATAGACAAGTCTCAGCTGAGGTGCCAGACTCAGACAAACCACCCATCTGGGCAGCAGCACAATGAGACAATGTTGGCGGAGGAGGATCACATTTCTGTGACACCTGCAAAACACTAGAATTACCTGCACGGAAGAAAGACCTGACAAATCTACTTCTATATCTTGCCATGAAAACCCAATGGATAGTCACAAAACAAATTGCACTATAGTGCTGGAAGATGAGATCCCCAAGGTTGGAAGGCACTCAACTGCTACTGGGGATGAGCTAGTAGACTTCTCAGAGTAAAGCCAGCATTTATGATGTGGTTCGATCAAAGCCCTTGAGACATCTGACTGCTGATGAGAGTCAGACACTGCAAAAATGACTTACATATTGGGACATGGAACACACGAAGCATGAACCAAGGGAAGTTGGAGGCGGTCAATAATGAAAGGAATGTGTATAACTCGATTTGTTGGGAATCAGCAAACTGAAATGGTCTGGCATTGGGCAATTTGTATATGATGATCACATGGTCTACTTTGCTGGAAATGAAAGACAAATAATAAATGATGTTGCATTTATAAATAAGAAGAAACTTGCAAGAATGGTAATGATATACAGTGCAATCAGTGAATGCTTAATTTCTCTTTGTCTATGAGGAATGCCCATCAACACAACTATAATTCAGGTATATGCCCCAACAACAGCTGCAGAAGAGATAGAAGTTGATGAGTTCTATAAACAACTACAAGCTAAAATTGACAGAACATGCAAACAGGATATCCTGATGGTCATGGGTGACTGGAATACAAAGGTTGGCAACAAAGAAGGCAAAGTGGTTGGAAAATATGGACTTGACAACAGAAATGAAGCTGGAGAAAGACTGATAGAATTCTGCAAGACCAATGATCTATTCATCTCATCTATTCATTCTTCTCCCAACTACACAAGTGCTGACTGTACACATGGACTTCACCCAATGGATTCTAGAAAAAACAAATTAACTACATCTGTGGAAGACAATAATGGAAAAGCTCTAGAACATAAACAAAGGCAAAACCTAGAGATGACTGTGGTACAGATCACCAACTACTAGTATGCAAACTCAAGCTAAAGCTGAAAAAGATCAAGCCACTCAAAGACGTAGCAAATTATGACCTGGAGAATATACCACTGGAATTTAAAGACTGCCTGCAAAATTGATTAGCTGCTTTTATTTTATTTAGCCAGTTTTGTATACCACCTTATCCTTCAATCAAATCTTTAGCAAAATATGACCTTGAGAATATACCACTGGAATTTAAAGACTGCCTGCACAATTGATTTGCTGCTTTAGATACAAATGACAGAGCTCCAGAAGAGTTATGGGATGACATCAAGAAGGTTGTGTTGGAAGAAAGTAAGAAGTTTCTACAAAAGGTGAAAAAGACAAAATGGATGAGAAAATTCCCCAGAAATGCAGAGGAGAAAGAGGCAATCACAGAACTCAACATAGATTTCCAACATGCAGCAAGACAAGACAAGGAGAAGTACTACAATGACGCATGCAAGGAAAAAGAATCAGAAACTATTAGAGGAAGAAAAAGATTGATTTTCCAGGGGGTTTACCTGCTTTGCTTTGCTACGAGTGATTTGTTTCACCCTGGAACTGTGTGCTGGCATCTGACGTCAGGCTCCTGGAGGGCTATTTAACGTCCTAGCCCCACTGCGGGACATGGTCGCGGGCGCATCTCCATTGGTGCATGCTCTAAAGGGGCATGTCCAAAGGGGCAGGATCTGCCCCTTTGGAGTCCCTTCGGAGCATGTGAGAAATAGGGAGGTCTTTGGGTTTGTTTCATTTTCTCTTTTTGATTATGGGGAAACATCGAAGAAGAGCTTTTATTCAGAGGTTAATAAAGCAGTTAAAGTGGTTGGTCCTATGGACTCTCATGTCAAGGTGTTAACTACGATGGATATGTCTGTGCAACCACTTCCAGAGGTTTCCGATTTGACTGTGAGTATGGAACCTGATTCTCCCTCTCCATCCATGTTGGGTATAACCACGCCTTGCCCGTTACTGTCTACAGTTGCCAAATCCTCCTCTCCTTTTTTGAGTTTAGAGGAGGTTTCTGGTGCTTCCCTTCTCTCGGCAATTAATGATAATTTAGAAGAGGCTTTCTTTCATTTTGTCCCATTGCCTCTTCCTATTGAGTACGTTGGGTCATCAGACGTTTCATTTGTTCCTCTGCAGGAGATCTCCATTCATGATATTTGGGAAGTTGTCTCACGAACTGAACTTTCTTTACAGTCTTCTTTAAAGCGTGTTTCTGATTTTTCTAAGGGGGTTGTGGTTAAAATGGCAGAATATGAGTCTGCTGTGTCTGTTTTGTTATCCAGAACTAGGAAAATGGGATCGCAGGTTTCGAAGTATATGATGGACTGCTAGAAGAACAAACCAGTGAGTACTAGAGGAGATCAAACCTAAGCTTTCCTTAGAAGCTCAAATGACAAGACTTCATACTTTGGACACATCATGCAAAGAGAGAGATTGTTAGAGAAAGACATAATGCTTGACAAGGTAGAAGATCAATGCAAAAGTGGAAGGCTGGCAATGAGATGGATTGATACAAAAGCAGCAGTTATGGGTGCCACTCCATCAAGCCTGACTGAAGACCAAACGCCCCTAACCCTGCTAGATTATCAAATCACCTAGTACAATTACTTGATAATAGGCCTATCCTACCATAGAATACAACCATGTAATATACGTTCTGCAATGTTTTACTTTATACCTTGAGCCATATGGCTTTCCCCTATCTAATCCTCCAAGTTTATTACCCTTTTTCAATGTACATTTACTGGTTCATGCTGTAATGTAAACCACTTTGCATTTTATGATAAGGTGGTATAAAAACCTGTTAATTAAATAAAATAAATGAATAAAAAACACAGTTTAAGTCAATTATCCAGCGGGTATCTATGAGTTGACACAGACTTGACAGCACTTAACAACAACAACATATATATACAGCCCTGGAAAACAGAAAAAAATGAAACTTTTTCTTCTGTGTGGGGGAAGGGCTCACTAAAACACACGTTCCAGAAGGAAGGTAGTGGAAAAAACCACACTTCAAAAGCCAGGCTCAGACCACACCCAGACTCCATTATTAGAGATAGGAAACACCTGTGGGTGGGGCCAGGAGAGGAACGTCACTTTCAAACATTTAAGCTCACACGAACACAGAGCAGGGAAGAAAGTGAAAGCAGAACTCGAGGTGAAGACTTCAGAGAGAGTTCAAGCAGGAACAGAAACGGAAAGGCACAAGGCAGCAGGTGCAGTTCAGGCAACAGATCCAGTAGGAGACACGGGAATAGCTTCAGAGACAGCAGTTGTGAAGGAGCCAGAACCAGGGCTAATCACACTCCTTCCAGGAGAGAGGAAGTGAGAAGGCTGGCTGTAAGTAAGCTAGAGCAAGAAGTCTCAGACCAGACTGAAGAGGAACAAATCTTCAGTGCTGGAAAGCCTAGAGGGTCTGGAAACAGACACTGCAGTGATTCCCAAGGCAGCTCTGATTCAGACAACACTACTTCCTGGAAGAGCCCATGCTGTAGGAGGTTCACAGCCAAGCTCAGAGGTAGGAGGGAAAAGTCTGTGGGGGTTAAGGAATATAACCCAGACTCAGAGATAAGCTTACAAGATTCTGAGGAAGAAATTGTATCTTGTAGAAAGCCTACCAGGAAGAATGTTCCTAAAGATAAGCTGAGAGAGACAAAGCCTTTAAAGGGTTTATTAAAGGGGAAGAAGTCTCATAGCTATATTACAAACCCAGAAGGGGGAAGGAAAGCTCAGTGGGAAAGACTGTTCAGACTTTTAAAAGAAGTCAAACTTGAAATTCCCAAGCCTGTTTTAAACCCGGTGACATGTAATGCAGAGGAGGAAGACATGGATGGAGAGGAACAGGATTCCACAGACTCATTGATGGAATGCTTTTTCTGCATGACTTCAGATTAAGGAAAGCTTAACGGTTTAACTGAGAGGAAAATCCAGAAAACCGTTTATCCTGATTTTTGTATACAGGAAGCTTAGGAGAGAGAGAAAGAACTCTCAGGGTTAAAGCACCAACAATATCTGTGCTGAAGTGAATGTTTTAATGCAGCAATTTTCTAGTATTTGTGCTGACAAGCAGAAGATGTCCGTAGCTAAAACTTTAAGCTGTTGAAGGAAGCTGTAGGTTTGCTGGACTCTGCTAATTGCCATTACTTTCAACGGTGTTTGTTTTTGGAAAAGAAGTTCCTCTGTTAAGCTGCTGGAAGAAACCGTTTTGTTTATAGCACGACTGAAATACAGTTTGGTGACAAAGTTTTGATTTGGAGAAAATATCCTTCTTTCTGTTATGGTGTTCAAAATTTTCTGCAAAAGGCCTGTTTGCAAAGCCTGACTGTAAAACAATAAAATTGAATAAATTTTTCCTGTGTTGGCCTGAAACCACTTGGACTGTTTTTACACACAACTACACCTCCAGAGGCCTAAACCCTGGAGTTCAAGTAAAAATATAAGATATGTGATGGCCCGCTGCCTTCACTAGGCAACAGCCTAGTAGGGGCGGCGCCACAATATTTATTTATTTATTTATTTAACTTCTCTTCTATACCGCGCTATTCTTATCAGTGCTGTGTACATTCAACATAACCTTATACCATGCAGTCGGACCGCATTGTATTTACAGTGAAACAGGGACTAGAACTTGGATATAACTAGGGTAACTATCTACAGTTTATGCACTGATGCCTATATTTTCTGGCTCTAGTCTATTAGGGTTGGACCGATTTATTCTAGTAGTATTTCACTGACAAACACTGTAAAATCCTTCTTACATATATTTTGGATCAAATTATAATGCCAAGGGCTTTAAATTGCAGTAGACCTCTGAAAAAACAGTGCCAGTATACAAAACAGACTAAAGAATCCTGGAGAAGAGAGGGAAACAATGCTCCAGACATTAGTTAGAGCCAAAATAAGTGTAAAAAAGCCTCTCAAAGTTCAAGTAGGCATCATGGGTATATTTAAAGAAAACACATTTAATGGTGATCCAAAACTAGTTTCAAAAATAACAATTTAACTGGTAAACTACTATTTAACCAAGGCAATGGCTTAGGAAATTGTTGCATAGGGTATAAATTGTTAATGTATTTTTTGCATATAAAGTGTGTTTTTGACATGTGGAAAATGGCTATTAGGGAAGCATGCGGGGGTATACATGCATGCCAGTATGTGTAACAAGAGCACATGCATCTTTATAAAGGTGGCAGTCTGCAGGTTGACATTCCTGGGGGCATGATTCTGTGGAGCTGGGCTGCAGTTGTGATAATGCATGAATACATTTGCACTTATTCCAGAGCAGATGTGAATTTCAAAACATAGAAACATCACAGCAGAAAAAGAAACATATGGCCTATCCAGTCTGCTCTCCATACTAACTACTATATTCCCTTTTTGTCCTTTAGAGATCAGTGTTTGTCCCATGCTTTCTTGAGTTTGGTTACTGTCCTCGTCTCTACTACCTCCACTCCACGCCTTCCTTAAAGAAATATTTCAATATCTCAACCTCATCCTTTCTTCTGTTTTTGTGTAAAAGGACCTCATGTGCCTATCACTAGTCCTCTGGGACCACTCCCAAGTCTAAAGAAGCATTCAAAATGTCAGTCAGTGGAGCTGCTAAAATATCCACAAGTTCCTTCAATATTCTTGGATGTAACCCATCTGGTCCCATCATTTTGTCTACTTTTACTTTAGCTAGTTCAGTCTTCTGAAAATCGTTCAAGATCCCCTTCACTTCTGTTTCTAATTGTGGGTGTTTTCTGAGGTCCTGCTCTAACTCCTTCATCTGTGAAAACAAAACAAAAATATTAGTTAAGCAATTCCACTTTATCATCATCAGCTTCTACATACTCCTCCCCTTCACTCTTGAGTCTGACAATACCATTTTTGCATTTCCTCCTCTCGCTAATGTATCTAAAAAATTACCTGTCATCCCATTTCATTGCATTGGCTATTTCTTCTTCTTTTTGTATCTTTGTTTTCCTGACTACTTTCCTAGCTTCTCTAAGCTTTTCCAAATATTGATGCTTGTCTTGTTCTCTCTGTGATCTCTTGTATTTTATGAAGGCCACCATCTTTTTCTTCAGCTTTTCATCTACTTCTTTTGAGAACCATAGTGATCTCCTTTTTCCTTTTACATTTATTTCCATTTCTAACAAAAAGTTTGTTGCCCTTAAAATATCCCCTTTCAGTTTTGCCCATTGCTTTTCTGCATCCCTCAGCTGTTTCCATCCTGCTAACAACTCCTTGAGATATTGTCCCATCTCAGCAAAGTTAGTTTTCCTAAATTCTAAGACCCTCTCTTTAGAATGTACTTTATCAGCCCTAGTCCTAATACTGAACCACACCATCTGCTGATCACTGGATGCGAGATGATCTCCTGCACATCATTAACACTTTCCCGATTAGTAAGCACTAGGCCAATATGGTCCCTTCACATGTGAGTTCTGTTGCCAGATGCCGGAATAGTTCTCCCTGTAGAGAACCTAGGATCTCCTTACTTCTAGATGATGCCGCATCAGGGATGTGCCAATATCAGGCATATTGAAATCACCTATCAGTAGCACTTCTCCTTTAATGGCAATACTGTATGTCTGCTATTAAATCTCCATCCACTTTTTCTCCCTGCGGAGATCTGTATATCACACCAGTGCAAATGGATTTCCCATTCCCTCTTTCTAGTTTAACCTACAGTGACTCTTCGTTCCCTTCTAAGCCCTGTAATTCTATAGCTTTAATATTTTTTTACATATAGTGCCACTCCTCTTCAACTTCTTCCTACTCTGTTACTTCCTGAATAAAGTATAGCCCGGTATAATTACATCCCAGTCATGGCTGCCCATAAACCATGCCTCCATAACCACTACTAAATCCATATCAGCCTCTTCCATTAAAGCCTCAGCATCTGAGATCTTATTTCCAGTGGCATGGTAGCGAGGAGAAGTGTTAACTTCAGCCCCATTGAAAGTGAGAGCTTTGTCTGCTCTGTGCTGCAGCATGAGGGGGTTCTCTACCCCAGGAGGGGCCGTCGGTCAATCTGTGCCTGTCAACAGCCATATGGAGGGGTATCCAGTTCAGGCTGCGCAGGTAAGGAGTCAGTACAGAAGGTGACTACTAAAATGGTTAGTGGTCTTCATTATAAAGCATATGAAGACAGACTTAAGGATCTTAATATGTATACCTTAGAGGAAAAGTGGGATAAAGGTCATATGAAAGACGTTTAAATACCTCTGTGGCATAAAAGCACAGGAGGAGAGTCTTTTGATTGAAAGCAAGCTCTGCTATGAGAGGACATGGAATGAGGGTGAAAGGGGATAGATTCAGGAGTGATATGCGGAAATATTTCTTTATGGAAAGAGTGATGGATCTGTGGAATAGTCTCCCAGTGGAGGTGGTAGAGATGAGGACAGTATCTGAATTCAAAGAAACATGGGACAAACACAGAGTATCTCTTAAAGAAAAAAGGGGGCTGTTGTAGTGGTTGATATGGAAGGACAATTGATATGGAAGGACAGACTAGATAGGCCATGTGGTCTTTTTCTGTCATCATGTTTCTGTTTCTAAGGAGGCCATAACAGGTGGACACAGCTGTGATGTCAAGCCACATGCTGATGGCTGTCCCAATGTTTGCCAATCAGGCATTAGTGGGGGGGCAGACCATGCAATAGCACAGATGCCAGCCCTGACTGCCCACAACATACCCACACATAGCAGGTGGTGAGGCCACTGCTCCCCCTGGTGGCGGTCGGTAGCAACATCACAGGGCATACACAGGGCATACACAGCAATGGTAATGCACGGTGCAGGAGGAGCTATGATTGGACTGGGTACCACAAGAGACGCCACCAGCCAGTGTGGATGCCACGGACACCTGCCCCACCCCCCAGCCCCTGTGCCCCAATGCAAGGGTCCGGGGGGGGGGGGAGGCAGTGGAAAAAAACATATGTGTTGCCCATCTGTCCCTGCAAGCAGATCTGCCTGCCACCCCTGTCCAGCTGTGGCAGCATGTCAATGATATGATGCCACGGAACATGACAGATCTGCAATAGTGAGCATGCACAAACCATGACACCCTGTCCTTGCATGGTGCACAACAAACCATGCAGTGATATTGCCCCTGAGGCAGTATATTCCCCCTGCCATGGCACATGCCCACAGCCGAGGCCATGTACAATCCACAAACAAGTATCATGCACTGAAGGAGACCAAACCAGCTGCAGCAAATCAGACAGTGGCTGGCAGCTGAGGAAGGTCAGTGGGGTACACAGTGGAGCCCAGCAGATGCAGAGAGCAGCAGCCATGGCTGCCGGACTGATGCAGGCAGAGCACCTGGTGGTGAACTCTCTGTATGAAATGATGGGAATGTGCTCTGGGCAGCTGTGCTATCCCCCGATGCCACTATCCCTTGCCTGCACCACCCAGTACTCAACACATGCAGGTATGCACAAACATGGTTGGGGCACGGCACCGAAAGGCAGTACAGGGGCACACCCCCCCAGCGGTGCCACCCTCTGCATCTGCTGGGCTCCACTGTGTACCCCACTGACCTTCCTCATCTGCCAGCTGCTGCCAGACAGCATGGCGAGACATTGTCCTCGGGGTCAAAGCAGTACCCCACCACAACAGGGACGAGGAGGACACAAAAAAAGAAATGGCACATGGTACAGCAGGCAGCAAAGGAGAAGAGGGCCAGCAACAGCAGGATGCCACCTGCGCAGAAACACAGCCTCAATCCACTAGAGGAACAGGTGTTGCAGTATATGGAGGAGGTTGCCATCCCTGTGGTTGCAGGCTTTGACAGCTCCTCCACAGGCACATGAGGGATGAGTAGAGGTGCCCCATGACATAGGTGGGACCATGATAGCCAAGTATGTGTCCCCACCATGCCTCTGTTTATCCAGGGTATGCCTGTCTGTCAGACCTTGGGTGCTGAGTGGGGCAGGTATAGTATGGCCCATACACCACCTGCCGGTTCAGTAGTGGGCCAGGTGCCATCCCTTAGGCTGACCTGACAAGCCATGTCACTAACCTCTGCAACCTTTGCTCTCCCACAGACCTGCTAGGGACCCCACCCTCCAAGCCTGGGACAGATGCATCGGGAGGATCCTCACACACAATACAGATGATGCCAGTGCACAGCCAGGATGCACTACAGCCAACAAGGCCTGTGTGCCTGCCTGGGCAGTAGAGCAGTCCAGTGCATCAGCCAGGACAGAGGATCAGTTGGGTTCATCACCCAGGACAGTGGAGCAGGCCAGCATCACTATCAATGCTGGGAAGTTGGAGACAGATGACACCCCACTTGTTGAGCTACAATTTTCCATCCTGGATGACCCTGTGGGTTCAGGGGGCAGTGACCTGGACCAAGAGCTACTGCAGGAGGGTGCCTGTGTGCCTGGTGGCTGGTGGCTTGCACAGAGGGCAAACTGTCCAAGCTGCAAAGCATCTGGCAGGACCTGCAGGCTGCAGAACAGGCAAGGGAGGCAGAGCATGTAACACAAGCAATATACAGAAAAACGCATCCATGTAACTTAGCTTCATAAACTGTAATCTGATGCGATCATCAGATTACAGTTTATGAAGCTAAGTTACATGGATGCGTTCTTCTGTATATTGCTTTTGTTATCCACAAGGGATGGTCATTGATGCTATGGGGCAATTACTATATAGATTTTCTGTCTGTCCCCATATGGTTTATTATGAAGATCACTAACCATTTTAGTAACCAAACTCTGCACTGTTCCATCCTGTTTTATATCCTTTTGAAGGTGTGGTCTCCAGAAAGGCACACAATATTCCAGAAGAGGTTGCGCCAGAGACTTATTCAGAGGCACTATCACCTCCTTTTTTCTGCTGGCTATTCTTCTCCAACAGCACCCAAGCATCCTTCTGGCTTTTGCTGTTATGTTTTCTATCTGTTTAGCTACTTTAAGATCATTAGAAACAGTAACACCCAGGTCCCACTTTTCTTTCATGTACTTCGCCCCTTGGATTTTTGCAATCCAAATGCAAGACTACATTTTTTAGCATTAAATCTCAGCTGCCAAATTCTTGACCATTCTTCAAGTTTAGCTAAATCTCTTCTAATGTTTTCATCCTCAAAGAGGCAAACCTTACCCAACAGAGCTTCTGCAATATCATTAACAAAGATATTTTAAAAATCCCCGCAGCACACCACTGGTAACATCCTTCTTCTCAGAGTGAGCTCCATTTATCTGCACACTTTGTCACATCACACTCATGGGTACTCAATTTATTTATATGTCGCCTGTGTGGAATAGTGTCAAAGGCTTTACTGAAATCTAAGTACACCACATCTCGGTTATAGCCTAACATAAGAACATAAGATATGCCATACTGGGTCAGACCAAGGTCCATCAAGCCCAGTATCCTGTTTCCAACAGTGGCCAATCTAGGTCATACGTACCTAGCAGTTTCCCCAAAAGACAAAGGTTCCAAAATGCTTGTACTGGGTCAAGCATTGATATCCTGGGTCCCTTCTTAATAATGGTTTATGGACCTTTCCTCCAGGAACTTGTCCAAACCTTTTTTAAACCCAGCTACACTAACAGCCTTTACTACATCCTCCGGTAACAAATTCCAGAGTTTGATTACCCGTTGAGTGAAAAAATATTTTCTTTTATTAGTCTTAAATAGTTTACCCTGTAGCTTCATTGCATGTCCCCTAGTCTTTCTATATTCTGATAACGTAAACAATCGATCTATGTTTACCAGTTCCACTCCATTCATTAATTTATAGACTTCTATCATATCTCCCCTCAGCTGTCTCTTTTCCAGGTTAAAGAGCCCTAACCTTTTTAGCCTTTCTTCATAGGAGTATTCTTCCATCCCCTTTACCATTTTGGTGGCACTTCTCTGAACTTTTTCTAATATCGTTATATCCTTTTTAAGATACGGCGACCAGAATTGCACAGAATATTCAAGGTGCGGTCTCACCATGGAACGATATAGGCATTACAATATCTTTTGTTTTATTTTCCATTCCTTTCCTTATGATACCTAGCATTCTATTTGCTCTCTTGGCTGCTGCTGCACACTGGGCTGAGGGTTTTAACATGTTATCCACAATGACGCCTAAACCTTTTTCCTGGGTGGTGGTTCCTAATGTGGACCCTTGCATCATGTAACCATAGTTTGGGTTGTTCTTCCCTAGGTGCATAACTTTGCACTTGTCCACATTAAATTTCATCTGCCATTTTGATGCCCAGTCTTCCAATTTATCAAGATCCTCTTGCAATTTTCCACAATCCTCTTGGGTTTTAAGAACTTTAAATAGTTTTGTGTCATCTGCAAATTTGATAACCTCACTCGTTATTCCACTTTCCAGGTCATTTATGAATATGTCAAAAAGCAGCGGACCCAGCACTGATCCTTGGGGTACACCACTATTCACCTTTCTTCATTGGGAAAATTGGCCATTTAGCCCTACCTCTGCTTTCTATCTTTTAACCAGTTCCTGAGCCACAGTAGTACACTGCCTCCTATCCCATGACTCTTTAGTTTTGCCAAACGTCTCTGATGAGGTACCTTGTCAAAGGCTTTCTGAAAGTCCAGATACATTATATCAACTGAGTCACCATTGTCCACCTGTTTATTCACACCTTCAAAAAACATAACAGATTAGTAAGACAAGATCTTCCTTGTCTAAAGCCATGTTGTCTGTCTCCCATTAGGCCATGACTATCTACATGCTGAGTAATTTTATTCTTGATGTTTCTACCATTTTTCCTGGTACTGACGTGAGGCTCACTGGTCTGTAGTTTCCCGGATCACCCCTGGAACCCTTTTTAAAAATTGGTGCTACATTGGCGATCCTCCAATCTTCAGGTATTAGAGATGATTTTAATGATAGTTCACAGATTACTAATAGCAGGTCTGCAATCTCGTATTTCAGTTCTTTCAACACCCTTGGATGTATTCCATCCGGCCCAAGTGATTTGCTACTCTTCAGTTTATCTAATAGTTGCAATACATCTTCCTGATGTATCAATATTTCCTTCAATTCTTCCGCACCTTTAAATACCACTTCAGTCATGGGTAACATCCCTACATCTTCATCAGTAAAGATCGAAGCAAAGAATTCATTACGTCTCTCCGCTATCAACTTGTTGCCTCTAAGTGCCCCTTTAACCCCTCTATCATCTAATGGACCAACTGACTCTTTCACAGGTCTTTTGCTACGAATGTACTTGAAAAAGTCTTTATTTCGCATTTTTGCTTCCGCAGCAAGCTTCTTCTCAAATTCTCCCTTTGCCTGCCTTATCAATGTCTTGCATTTGACTTGCCAGTGATTGTGCTGTTTCCAGGTTTCGTCGTTTGACTCTTTTTTCCATTTCCTGAAAGATGCTTTTTTTGGCAACAGCAGCCTCTCTGACCTCACCTTTAAACCATGCTGGCAGTTTTTTGGACTTCCTTCCACTTTTCTTAAAGAATTCCTAGTATTGAACATTGCATCATGCAGTTATAATTTGCATTGTTCTTCACTAAGGGCATAACTTTGCACTTACCCACATTATGTTTCATCTGCTATGTGCACACCCAGTCTCCCAATTTCTCAAGGTCCTCTTGCAATTTTTCACAATCCTGCTGCTGAGTACATACTGCTTGTCACATCCTCTGCTTTGCCCAGGCATGGCAGGCACGTCTCTACCTCTCGATCACCGTGTGCATGGTCCATATGGAGTCTCTGCCTGTCCAGCATTGCTTTACGCCTGCACGGTTGGGGTATAGGCCTGCATACACTCCCCTCGCTCTACTGTGCGCTGTTCTGCTACTACATGGGTTTGCTGCTCACTATCAGTGGTCATATGTGCCATGAACCATTGCTTAAGCCTACGCGATTAGTGACATCCAATGTTGGTGCACACAGGTTTTGGAAATTCGCTTTACGCAGGTTTCATGGTGATACGCCCCTATTCTGCCCAGGACTTTGGTGCCTGGCACTGTGCGGGTAGCTGGGCCTCAACGATTCAAGCCACCTTGTTGAATATCCGATTTACACAGTTATGGCAGTTTTACATGGGTAAGGCCAGCTTTAGCGTGTGTAGCACGCACCTAGGGCTTCGAAAATGTTTACTTGAGAAATTTCACTTACCTGGGGACTTTCTTCATCCACTTTCAATGAATCTAATTGAAAGCCCTCTTCAGTAAGTTAGCCAGACTGCTATGGAAGACAATTTGACCCTCCTTGGATAGGTGGATGCCATCTCTGCTCCGAAGCCCTGGGAAAATCATCCCATAGTCCAGGAAACCAAAACGCTTTTATAACACCATCCACACAGCCATGCATTCATCTCCACGATGCAAGCTTTGTATGAGAGAATCTGTGCACTAAGAGCCTATTGTATAACAGCATATGGTCACTTATATTGCCTATATAAAATACAGTGAAAATATATGCTCTTTTGTTATTTCACGTGTTCCATTATGAAATCATCTCTTTGACCAGGGAGGAATTTGTAATGTATCTGTGTACTAATTAACATGGAAACTGCTTACTACTTGTTAGTAAAAGGAACCAATAGGTTCACAAGTACTAAAAGACACAAACACAGACTTCCAATAATTTATATTGCATGCATGCATGCCTTTTCATATTTGAACTATATTAAGTATGGATATAACCAGGTTAGAAAAATATAAAGCCACATCATGGCAAGAAGAGTCTCCAAAGTCTAGTGATATTTAGGGAATCCCATATGTGCTAGAAACTCTTAGGACAGAAGATAAAGGTTGATAAAAACATCGCTGATAAGTGCACAGTAAACAGACCATCAATCTTAACTGATATATTAGGGATTTTCTTTGAGATTTTGGCCACTTAGATATGAAAGTTTACTACCCATGCAAATAAGTTGGGTAACAAACCTTTGCAAGAAATGTTACTATGGGGCACATCAAAAGATGTCAGCTTATGAATACATTTTTATATGACAGTTTTCCCTAAATCTATAAGCAAAGAAATGTTTTATATGCTTTTTCATCACAACAGCCCTATTCCATTTGCAAGCGACCCCCTCTCACCCTTAGTTCAGCAGGCCTACTTTCCTTATCCTCTTCCCCAACCAGCAAGAGGATTCACAGGCCACGCTGTGCTGACGCCTCTCTCAACCTCAGCAGCCCTGATCCTGCCATTCTCACTCTCAATCATGGCCAGCATTCCTCCTTTTGACATACAGTGAACATGATACTTAATTCAACATCTGCTTCCTTCCAGCCTGGGACCAGTCTACAGTAGTATAAGCTATGCGGATTTTCATATCACGAGAATGGCCCCAGGCCATAAAGAAGCAGGCATTCTATTAGGCATCATGTCTCCTGCATGCCAAAGTGAGGGGTTTTGGTTGCGAGTGATAGTGGGAATTGCATCATCAGGACCACAAGGAAGAGAAAGATTATAATGCAGCTTAAAGCAGGTCCAGTGGAAACCTGCAGCTTCCACACCCCCACCCCTAAAATTATGGCACTATAGATGGCTACCTAGTCACATAGAGAGTATTTTTATAGCAAGGTGCTTAAGTTAAGAGGGTGTGAAGTGCCTACTTTTAGCCTATTATAAAATGCTAGTGCAAATCCTGAACCAATCCAGGCTAGACTGAAGATGCAGACATAATACCTGCCTCAGAACAAACATAAATGTCCATGTGTAAGGTACTGTAGGTCAGAATGCACATAGATTTGTATATTTTATAATGAACATGCATACTTTACACCCCCAACAATATCTATAGTAACAGTACATGTATTCATACCCTTTTATGTCTGCTGCAATTTTATATATATTGGTAACTAGCCAGGTTAATTCAATTAGTTATCTATAGGATCCAATGGCGGGTAGGCAAAGTACTTTTGAAGAAGGTGGTGAAGTTACTGCTACAGTTATAAAATTAGATACTTTTTGTTTCACTGACTTGGATGTGGTGTGATTGTTTGGTGAGGGGACCTCTGAGGCTTCATATTGTGATTGGGCTACTTTTGGAGCTTTGAAATATAAGATCATAAGGGCAGAACTGCATGCAGAAACTATGAAGGAATATTGTCGGACGCACCATATCCCTTGTGATTTACAGATTGTGACGCCTTCCACCGCTCTCACCGCACTGCCCCTAGGGGTGGCACGGCAGATTGTCTCTGTTTGATCACTTATAGTGCTATGTAGTATAGACACTTGCCTAATGAGAGACGGTGGATCACCTCCTTAATTGTAGTTGTGGTTTGCTTTTGTTAGCAGTCCGAATAGAAGGAGCACAGGACAATTTATAACATAAATTGCTTTTATTTTTATTTTCTGTAAGGAAATCATTCGTGGCAAAATTCCAGAAAGGGAAAACACATTCAACCAAAGTATAGGATTCTTCTCCAAAATGTGCAAGGTGAATTTCTTCCATAAACTTCTCAACCTTGATAGCAGTATTTTCTAGTATTTACAAACGCAGTAGAAATATCTTTGTGCATTACTCACAAACTTAGGCAATATGAAAACTTTACTTTCCTTGCTGACTTCAAGTTTAAAACATCACTCAGAGTGCTACCTCTTAGCTTTTAAACCACTAGCTTTCCCAGCTGACGTTACAGCAGCAATAAAACTAGCTAGGCTTTCACATGAGGTTTCTCTTATCCACTTGTCTGCTTTCCAAGCATACAATGATATCTGAACTCCTGACGTCTTCTTACTTGTTTCATACAGCATACAGGAAAAGCTTTATACATTAGACACACACAAACTGCAATCCATCGATTCAGCAGAGGACATTGATTTATCAGAGAGACAGTCCACGTCCATTTCTGTTGGGGAATTGTACGGCTCTGAACTTGGGGTAATCTCTGGTTTAACCTGTTGTATGTTCTTCAGAAGCTTACAAAGGTTTCTCCACTTTAGCTCATGGTTCCCCTCTGTAACTGGGTTTGAACCTTTTGCTTTTCTCCCCCTTAATAGTTTCTCATCAGGAAATGCAAAAGCTTCTTGACTAGCAGTAACTCTCCTCCTAACAGGCTTCCTATACTCTCTGCGTGGAGGTTCAAGACTAGAACTGCTATATTCTGATTCAGAGGTAAAATCCAGGCTTCTCTGCCGGTTCCTTCTATGCCCACACCCTTTGCACTTGCCTTGTAAGTAGTGGTCAGTCCTTCTGGGCTTAGCAGAATTAACAGCCTTGAAATCCTGCTTCCTTCCCTGGTTTACTGGCCTTTTCCTCTGGCTCCTAGCCTGCAACCGGTCCTGCCTTTGAACAGACCTTCTTTGCAGTCTTTCTGGTGTAAAAGCACATACCGTTTGATCAGTACCTGATTCCTCCTCCCACTCAGCTGATTCTTCAAAGAAACTTTGTCCTCGGGGTTTTGCTAGTTTCCCTTTAGCATTGCAATTTCCTTTGCACCGTCCTGTGCCTAGTCCTCGTGTGTGTGAAGCTCTGGAATCAACTCTCAACTGATTCTCCAGCTCCTGTTCATCTCTCCCCTCACTTCCTGTGTGACGCAGCTTATATGTTCTGTGAACTGTTTGCTTCTCTGACCCCACCCTCTCTCTGCTTGCAGCTGTCCTAGAGGTTGGGTGTGGCTTCAAGCTAACCCTGCTTCTATGTGCCTTAGTTTCATTCTCTCTGTGGGAAATGTGCTTCTGTGATCCCATCCCCGCTTGTGGGAACAAATCTCAGAGTTTTTTCTACTTTTAAAGGGCTCTGCAGCCTTCACATCATCACATATCCCCCACCTTAAGCAATTGCCAGCTGGCGCACCAACCCGCGCATAGCTGGAAATCCCAACTAATGCTCTTGGGTTATTGTCTGGACTTGCAGCTACTTTATCGACCCGCTCCTGCCATGGGCGCAATACGTTGATGTGGTACACCTGTCGCCTGCCCTTCCCTGTCTCTAAGGAATACGTCACCGGACCCACTTGTTTTAATACCTTATAGGGCCCCTTCCAGGTATTCTCAAACTTGGAGGCGGCAGCGGCCACCATAACTAGTACCTTATCCCCCACTTGTAGGACCCGCGGTCGGGCTCGCCTGTCGTGATAAGCCTTCTGACGAGCCTTGCTCGTCTTTAAATTTCCTTCTACCACTTCCGCCATACGGCGTAAGCGGCCTTTTAAGTCTATCAAAAATTGGGGCACCTCCTGCCCGCCCTCTATGGGTGCTATCCATTGCTCCCCCAGTATGTCCAGCACTCCTCTCGGCGTCCGCCCATACATAAGTTCGTAGGGAGAAGCGCCTGTGGATGCTTGCTTCCTCTCCCTACAAGCATATAACACTAATGGCAACATGGTGTCCCATTCGGCCATGTTACCCTCAAGGGACCTCCGCAGCATATTTTTCAAGGTCTGATTAAACCTTTCCGTCAGGCCGTTAGTCTGTGGATGGTATGCTGCAGTACGGATATGCTGGATTCCAAAGGCCTCCCATAACTGTGCAAGATATCGGGACATAAAGTTACTCCCTCTGTCAGATAATACCTCCCGTGGGAACCCAACCTCACAAAAAATTTTCACCAATTCCAACGCTATGAGGCGAGCGGACGTATTCCGTAAGGGGGCGGCCCAAGGGAACCTAGTGGCATGATCAATGATGACCAGTATGTACTGGTAGCCTCTGGGCGTTTTTACCAACGGCCCGACTATATCTACCGCTAGTCTATGTACTGGTCTGGCTATGACTGGCATCGGAATTAAGGGAGCCTCCGGTGGATAAGCCGTCGTGACCCTCTGACAGGCCGGGCATGACGCGCAGAATCTCGCTGTCTCCCCAAAAACCCCGGGCCAATAGAACCTAGCCAACACTTGCTCCAAAGTGCCCTGTGCCCCTTTATGTCCTCCCAATGGGTGATCGTGTGCTAGTCTCAACACTACACCCCTAAAAGCTTGAGGCATCACTAATTGTTTCTTTGTGCCCCCTAGGCGGGTATCTGTACTTTCCCTGTACAAGATATTGTCCTCTAATAGAAATCTTGGTAGGGTCTCCGATCCCTTCGTAGCGTACTCATACGCTCGACGGAGAGTAGGATCGGCCCTCTGCTCTGCAGGGAATGAAGGAAATTTTTCCTTTAATTCAGCAGGAACCCAGGGTAGTTCCTGTCCTGTCATTATTTTAACCCTATTTTGTGCCCGGGTCCTCCTCTCCCTTCTCCTTTCAGGTTTTCCCTTCCTAGGAGTGTCTTTGGCCTGAGTAAGCAGGTCTTCCTGGAAGGATGTTCCTGGCACTGGGTCTACTTGTGAACCAATTTCTTCTCCTAAGGGCTTATCCCCTGTACGGGTAGTGATCATACCCATTCTTTCGGCTAGTCTGGGGTCAACTACCTTGCCTACCTTGGGTAAGGTCTTCTCCCTGACTGTGGTATTCATAATAGCCCTATTCTTAACTAGCATGGGGTCAGCTACCTTGCCTACCTTGGGCAAGGTCTTCTCCTCAGCTAAATCAACTTGCGGAAAGGTAGCGAGTGGGTAGTTTTCCACCTGCAACTCCTTAGCCAGACCTTTCCGAAATTGCGGCCAATCTCGGCCTAAGACTACTTCGTGTGGAAGCCTTGGTACAATGGCCACTTGCATTTGTTTCTTGAGACCCACTCCCTCTATAACCACCGGGTGTATAGGGTAGGTAGAGGCTGCGCCATGGACGCACCGGATCCGAATATGATCCCCAGAGCTTGGCAGCGAGGGTTTTTCTTTTGCCTCTATCTGTTGCCAGAGCTTCCGGGAGATCATAGACTGATTCGCCCCTGAATCTAAGAGTGCCTCAGTTGGTATTCCTTCTACCTCCACCCTCAGTAGGAATCCCTCCCCTGTATCTCGGTGCTGGGTAGTGATTAAAGCCTTCCTGGCCTTGCAGTCCCTTTTCACGTGCCCCACTTCTCCACACGAAAAACACTTTCTTAACACATTTCTCTTATACAGTTTCACATTACTATCTGCAAATTCATCCAGCTTAGCTTTCCTTTCTAGTAACTCCACTTTGTTTTTAAAGATGCCTTCTTTCTCCAGGCTCAACTTATTGGCCTCCAGAAAGCGGTCTGTTAAAGCAATTGCTTCTTGCGTGTTCTTACAGCTTTGGAGTACTAGAAAGGTATGCATGCTGCTCGGTACTGCTTCCATGAACTGGTCAAGAATTATTGTGTCTAAGATAGCCTCTATATCTCTACCTTCAGGCATCAACCATTTATAAGCCAAATTCTTTACGCGGTAATATAATGCCTGAGGTGTTTCCTCTGACCTCAGTTTACATGACCGTAGCTGCCTACGGTAGACCGCTGGATTTAGACCCAAACGATCCTTTACCGCTTGTTTTACATCTTCATAGCTTGTAACTAAACTAGCAGGCATGGCACGGTAAGCTGCTAAGGCTTCGCCTGTAAGCGAGGCAGCAAATCTTAGCGCCCACTGTTCTTTAGGCCATTCTGCTAGAATAGCTATACGCTCAAAAGACTCAATGTAGTCGTCTACATCGTCATCCTTTGTTAGACGACCTCCCGCAAAAATCCCAGTCCCTGACCAGTCCCAGTCCCGACAATCTGCCCTTGCACCTGGCATAGTCCTGGCAGCATCGTCCTTTTTTTCTTGGGCCTCAAGCCAACTGGACATTGCTTGTATAACCGGTGCTTGTTGTGATTGGAACAGCGCCTTCGCCTGTTCCAGGCTCCTCGTGGACAACTCTTGATGTTGGGCTATCTGACCTGCCGCCCAGTCCAAGATGTCTCGAGACTCCATCTTCTTTCCTGTAAAAAAAACAGAAACAAAGCACCAAGTGCGGAACCTTCCACTTCACCCTTGTCTTGATGATTATCCCAGCAGCCACCCTCTTACACCAGTGCTTATCCGGTCCAACCCTCCAGCCTACGGGTTACCTTATACTGGTGCAGAGTCTCACTTCATCAACTCCGTTGCCCTGGACTCGGGTTCCAGTGGTCACTCCGGCTTTCCTTCCGCTCCGCAGACCTTGGAAGTTGATACAGCTGCTCTAGGATTCTCTTTCCTGTGTTTGTAGATGACCTCTCCGTTGTCACGTGACTCCAAACGAAAAATCCAACACACTACGCCACCTGTGACGCCTTCCACCGCTCTCACCGCACTGCCCCTAGGGGTGGCACGGCAGATTGTCTCTGTTTGATCACTTATAGTGCTATGTAGTATAGACACTTGCCTAATGAGAGACGGTGGATCACCTCCTTAATTGTAGTTGTGGTTTGCTTTTGTTAGCAGTCCGAATAGAAGGAGCACAGGACAATTTATAACATAAATTGCTTTTATTTTTATTTTCTGTAAGGAAATCATTCGTGGCAAAATTCCAGAAAGGGAAAACACATTCAACCAAAGTATAGGATTCTTCTCCAAAATGTGCAAGGTGAATTTCTTCCATAAACTTCTCAACCATGATAGCAGTATTTTCTAGTATTTACAAACGCAGTAGAAATATCTTTGTGCATTACTCACAAACTTAGGCAATATGAAAACTTTACTTTCCTTGCTGACTTCAAGTTTAAAACATCACTCAGAGTGCTACCTCTTAGCTTTTAAACCACTAGCTTTCCCAGCTGACGTTACAGCAGCAATAAAACTAGCTAGGCTTTCACATGAGGTTTCTCTTATCCACTTGTCTGCTTTCCAAGCATACAATGATATCTGAACTCCTGACGTCTTCTTACTTGTTTCATACAGCATACAGGAAAAGCTTTATACATTAGACACACACAAACTGCAATCCATCGATTCAGCAGAGGACATTGATTTATCAGAGAGACAGTCCACGTCCATTTCTGTTGGGGAATTGTACGGCTCTGAACTTGGGGTAATCTCTGGTTTAACCTGTTGTATGTTCTTCAGAAGCTTACAAAGGTTTCTCCACTTTAGCTCATGGTTCCCCTCTGTAACTGGGTTTGAACCTTTTGCTTTTCTCCCCCTTAATAGTTTCTCATCAGGAAATGCAAAAGCTTCTTGACTAGCAGTAACTCTCCTCCTAACAGGCTTCCTATACTCTCTGCGTGGAGGTTCAAGACTAGAACTGCTATATTCTGATTCAGAGGTAAAATCCAGGCTTCTCTGCCGGTTCCTTCTATGCCCACACCCTTTGCACTTGCCTTGTAAGTAGTGGTCAGTCCTTCTGGGCTTAGCAGAATTAACAGCCTTGAAATCCTGCTTCCTTCCCTGGTTTACTGGCCTTTTCCTCTGGCTCCTAGCCTGCAACCGGTCCTGCCTTTGAACAGACCTTCTTTGCAGTCTTTCTGGTGTAAAAGCACATACCGTTTGATCAGTACCTGATTCCTCCTCCCACTCAGCTGATTCTTCAAAGAAACTTTGTCCTCGGGGTTTTGCTAGTTTCCCTTTAGCATTGCAATTTCCTTTGCACCGTCCTGTGCCTAGTCCTCGTGTGTGTGAAGCTCTGGAATCAACTCTCAACTGATTCTCCAGCTCCTGTTCATCTCTCCCCTCACTTCCTGTGTGACGCAGCTTATATGTTCTGTGAACTGTTTGCTTCTCTGACCCCACCCTCTCTCTGCTTGCAGCTGTCCTAGAGGTTGGGTGTGGCTTCAAGCTAACCCTGCTTCTATGTGCCTTAGTTTCATTCTCTCTGTGGGAAATGTGCTTCTGTGATCCCATCCCCCGCTTGTGGGAACAAATCTCAGAGTTTTTTCTACTTTTAAAGGGCTCTGCAGCCTTCACATCATCACATATCCCCCACCTTAAGCAATTGCCAGCTGGCGCACCAACCCGCGCATAGCTGGAAATCCCAACTAATGCTCTTGGGTTATTGTCTGGACTTGCAGCTACTTTATCGACCCGCTCCTGCCATGGGCGCAATACGTTGATGTGGTACACCTGTCGCCTGCCCTTCCCTGTCTCTAAGGAATACGTCACCGGACCCACTTGTTTTAATACCTTATAGGGCCCCTTCCAGGTATTCTCAAACTTGGAGGCGGCAGCGGCCACCATAACTAGTACCTTATCCCCCACTTGTAGGACCCGCGGTCGGGCTCGCCTGTCGTGATAAGCCTTCTGACGAGCCTTGCTCGTCTTTAAATTTCCTTCTACCACTTCCGCCATACGGCGTAAGCGGCCTTTTAAGTCTATCAAAAATTGGGGCACCTCCTGCCCGCCCTCTATGGGTGCTATCCATTGCTCCCCCAGTATGTCCAGCACTCCTCTCGGCGTCCGCCCATACATAAGTTCGTAGGGAGAAGCGCCTGTGGATGCTTGCTTCCTCTCCCTACAAGCATATAACACTAATGGCAACATGGTGTCCCATTCGGCCATGTTACCCTCAAGGGACCTCCGCAGCATATTTTTCAAGGTCTGATTAAACCTTTCCGTCAGGCCGTTAGTCTGTGGATGGTATGCTGCAGTACGGATATGCTGGATTCCAAAGGCCTCCCATAACTGTGCAAGATATCGGGACATAAAGTTACTCCCTCTGTCAGATAATACCTCCCGTGGGAACCCAACCTCACAAAAAATTTTCACCAATTCCAACGCTATGAGGCGAGCGGACGTATTCCGTAAGGGGGCGGCCCAAGGGAACCTAGTGGCATGATCAATGATGACCAGTATGTACTGGTAGCCTCTGGGCGTTTTTACCAACGGCCCGACTATATCTACCGCTAGTCTATGTACTGGTCTGGCTATGACTGGCATCGGAATTAAGGGAGCCTCCGGTGGATAAGCCGTCGTGACCCTCTGACAGGCCGGGCATGACGCGCAGAATCTCGCTGTCTCCCCAAAAACCCCGGGCCAATAGAACCTAGCCAACACTTGCTCCAAAGTGCCCTGTGCCCCTTTATGTCCTCCCAATGGGTGATCGTGTGCTAGTCTCAACACTACACCCCTAAAAGCTTGAGGCATCACTAATTGTTTCTTTGTGCCCCCTAGGCGGGTATCTGTACTTTCCCTGTACAAGATATTGTCCTCTAATAGAAATCTTGGTAGGGTCTCCGATCCCTTCGTAGCGTACTCATACGCTCGACGGAGAGTAGGATCGGCCCTCTGCTCTGCAGGGAATGAAGGAAATTTTTCCTTTAATTCAGCAGGAACCCAGGGTAGTTCCTGTCCTGTCATTATTTTAACCCTATTTTGTGCCCGGGTCCTCCTCTCCCTTCTCCTTTCAGGTTTTCCCTTCCTAGGAGTGTCTTTGGCCTGAGTAAGCAGGTCTTCCTGGAAGGATGTTCCTGGCACTGGGTCTACTTGTGAACCAATTTCTTCTCCTAAGGGCTTATCCCCTGTACGGGTAGTGATCATACCCATTCTTTCGGCTAGTCTGGGGTCAACTACCTTGCCTACCTTGGGTAAGGTCTTCTCCCTGACTGTGGTATTCATAATAGCCCTATTCTTAACTAGCATGGGGTCAGCTACCTTGCCTACCTTGGGCAAGGTCTTCTCCTCAGCTAAATCAACTTGCGGAAAGGTAGCGAGTGGGTAGTTTTCCACCTGCAACTCCTTAGCCAGACCTTTCCGAAATTGCGGCCAATCTCGGCCTAAGACTACTTCGTGTGGAAGCCTTGGTACAATGGCCACTTGCATTTGTTTCTTGAGACCCACTCCCTCTATAACCACCGGGTGTATAGGGTAGGTAGAGGCTGCGCCATGGACGCACCGGATCCGAATATGATCCCCAGAGCTTGGCAGCGAGGGTTTTTCTTTTGCCTCTATCTGTTGCCAGAGCTTCCGGGAGATCATAGACTGATTCGCCCCTGAATCTAAGAGTGCCTCAGTTGGTATTCCTTCTACCTCCACCCTCAGTAGGAATCCCTCCCCTGTATCTCGGTGCTGGGTAGTGATTAAAGCCTTCCTGGCCTTGCAGTCCCTTTTCACGTGCCCCACTTCTCCACACGAAAAACACTTTCTTAACACATTTCTCTTATACAGTTTCACATTACTATCTGCAAATTCATCCAGCTTAGCTTTCCTTTCTAGTAACTCCACTTTGTTTTTAAAGATGCCTTCTTTCTCCAGGCTCAACTTATTGGCCTCCAGAAAGCGGTCTGTTAAAGCAATTGCTTCTTGCGTGTTCTTACAGCTTTGGAGTACTAGAAAGGTATGCATGCTGCTCGGTACTGCTTCCATGAACTGGTCAAGAATTATTGTGTCTAAGATAGCCTCTATATCTCTACCTTCAGGCATCAACCATTTATAAGCCAAATTCTTTACGCGGTAATATAATGCCTGAGGTGTTTCCTCTGACCTCAGTTTACATGACCGTAGCTGCCTACGGTAGACCGCTGGATTTAGACCCAAACGATCCTTTACCGCTTGTTTTACATCTTCATAGCTTGTAACTAAACTAGCAGGCATGGCACGGTAAGCTGCTAAGGCTTCGCCTGTAAGCGAGGCAGCAAATCTTAGCGCCCACTGTTCTTTAGGCCATTCTGCTAGAATAGCTATACGCTCAAAAGACTCAATGTAGTCGTCTACATCGTCATCCTTTGTTAGACGACCTCCCGCAAAAATCCCAGTCCCTGACCAGTCCCAGTCCCGACAATCTGCCCTTGCACCTGGCATAGTCCTGGCAGCATCGTCCTTTTTTTCTTGGGCCTCAAGCCAACTGGACATTGCTTGTATAACCGGTGCTTGTTGTGATTGGAACAGCGCCTTCGCCTGTTCCAGGCTCCTCGTGGACAACTCTTGATGTTGGGCTATCTGACCAGCCGCCCAGTCCAAGATGTCTCGAGACTCCATCTTCTTTCCTGTAAAAAAAACAGAAACAAAGCACCAAGTGCGGAACCTTCCACTTCACCCTTGTCTTGATGATTATCCCAGCAGCCACCCTCTTACACCAGTGCTTATCCGGTCCAACCCTCCAGCCTACGGGTTACCTTATACTGGTGCAGAGTCTCACTTCATCAACTCCGTTGCCCTGGACTCGGGTTCCAGTGGTCACTCCGGCTTTCCTTCCGCTCCGCAGACCTTGGAAGTTGATACAGCTGCTCTAGGATTCTCTTTCCTGTGTTTGTAGATGACCTCTCCGTTGTCACGTGACTCCAAACGAAAAATCCAACACACTACGCCACCTGTGACGCCTTCCACCGCTCTCACCGCACTGCCCCTAGGGGTGGCACGGCAGATTGTCTCTGTTTGATCACTTATAGTGCTATGTAGTATAGACACTTGCCTAATGAGAGACGGTGGATCACCTCCTTAATTGTAGTTGTGGTTTGCTTTTGTTAGCAGTCCGAATAGAAGGAGCACAGGACAATTTATAACATAAATTGCTTTTATTTTTATTTTCTGTAAGGAAATCATTCGTGGCAAAATTCCAGAAAGGGAAAACACATTCAACCAAAGTATAGGATTCTTCTCCAAAATGTGCAAGGTGAATTTCTTCCATAAACTTCTCAACCATGATAGCAGTATTTTCTAGTATTTACAAACGCAGTAGAAATATCTTTGTGCATTACTCACAAACTTAGGCAATATGAAAACTTTACTTTCCTTGCTGACTTCAAGTTTAAAACATCACTCAGAGTGCTACCTCTTAGCTTTTAAACCACTAGCTTTCCCAGCTGACGTTACAGCAGCAATAAAACTAGCTAGGCTTTCACATGAGGTTTCTCTTATCCACTTGTCTGCTTTCCAAGCATACAATGATATCTGAACTCCTGACGTCTTCTTACTTGTTTCATACAGCATACAGGAAAAGCTTTATACATTAGACACACACAAACTGCAATCCATCGATTCAGCAGAGGACATTGATTTATCAGAGAGACAGTCCACGTCCATTTCTGTTGGGGAATTGTACGGCTCTGAACTTGGGGTAATCTCTGGTTTAACCTGTTGTATGTTCTTCAGAAGCTTACAAAGGTTTCTCCACTTTAGCTCACGGTTCCCCTCTGTAACTGGGTTTGAACCTTTTGCTTTTCTCCCCCTTAATAGTTTCTCATCAGGAAATGCAAAAGCTTCTTGACTAGCAGTAACTCTCCTCCTAACAGGCTTCCTATACTCTCTGCGTGGAGGTTCAAGACTAGAACTGCTATATTCTGATTCAGAGGTAAAATCCAGGCTTCTCTGCCGGTTCCTTCTATGCCCACACCCTTTGCACTTGCCTTGTAAGTAGTGGTCAGTCCTTCTGGGCTTAGCAGAATTAACAGCCTTGAAATCCTGCTTCCTTCCCTGGTTTACTGGCCTTTTCCTCTGGCTCCTAGCCTGCAACCGGTCCTGCCTTTGAACAGACCTTCTTTGCAGTCTTTCTGGTGTAAAAGCACATACCGTTTGATCAGTACCTGATTCCTCCTCCCACTCAGCTGATTCTTCAAAGAAACTTTGTCCTCGGGGTTTTGCTAGTTTCCCTTTAGCATTGCAATTTCCTTTGCACCGTCCTGTGCCTAGTCCTCGTGTGTGTGAAGCTCTGGAATCAACTCTCAACTGATTCTCCAGCTCCTGTTCATCTCTCCCCTCACTTCCTGTGTGACGCAGCTTATATGTTCTGTGAACTGTTTGCTTCTCTGACCCCACCCTCTCTCTGCTTGCAGCTGTCCTAGAGGTTGGGTGTGGCTTCAAGCTAACCCTGCTTCTATGTGCCTTAGTTTCATTCTCTCTGTGGGAAATGTGCTTCTGTGATCCCATCCCCCGCTTGTGGGAACAAATCTCAGAGTTTTTTCTACTTTTAAAGGGCTCTGCAGCCTTCACATCATCACATATCCCCCACCTTAAGCAATTGCCAGCTGGCGCACCAACCCGCGCATAGCTGGAAATCCCAACTAATGCTCTTGGGTTATTGTCTGGACTTGCAGCTACTTTATCGACCCGCTCCTGCCATGGGCGCAATACGTTGATGTGGTACACCTGTCGCCTGCCCTTCCCTGTCTCTAAGGAATACGTCACCGGACCCACTTGTTTTAATACCTTATAGGGCCCCTTCCAGGTATTCTCAAACTTGGAGGCGGCAGCGGCCACCATAACTAGTACCTTATCCCCCACTTGTAGGACCCGCGGTCGGGCTCGCCTGTCGTGATAAGCCTTCTGACGAGCCTTGCTCGTCTTTAAATTTCCTTCTACCACTTCCGCCATACGGCGTAAGCGGCCTTTTAAGTCTATCAAAAATTGGGGCACCTCCTGCCCGCCCTCTATGGGTGCTATCCATTGCTCCCCCAGTATGTCCAGCACTCCTCTCGGCGTCCGCCCATACATAAGTTCGTAGGGAGAAGCGCCTGTGGATGCTTGCTTCCTCTCCCTACAAGCATATAACACTAATGGCAACATGGTGTCCCATTCGGCCATGTTACCCTCAAGGGACCTCCGCAGCATATTTTTCAAGGTCTGATTAAACCTTTCCGTCAGGCCGTTAGTCTGTGGATGGTATGCTGCAGTACGGATATGCTGGATTCCAAAGGCCTCCCATAACTGTGCAAGATATCGGGACATAAAGTTACTCCCTCTGTCAGATAATACCTCCCGTGGGAACCCAACCTCACAAAAAATTTTCACCAATTCCAACGCTATGAGGCGAGCGGACGTATTCCGTAAGGGGGCGGCCCAAGGGAACCTAGTGGCATGATCAATGATGACCAGTATGTACTGGTAGCCTCTGGGCGTTTTTACCAACGGCCCGACTATATCTACCGCTAGTCTATGTACTGGTCTGGCTATGACTGGCATCGGAATTAAGGGAGCCTCCGGTGGATAAGCCGTCGTGACCCTCTGACAGGCCGGGCATGACGCGCAGAATCTCGCTGTCTCCCCAAAAAACCCCGGGCCAATAGAACCTAGCCAACACTTGCTCCAAAGTGCCCTGTGCCCCTTTATGTCCTCCCAATGGGTGATCGTGTGCTAGTCTCAACACTACACCCCTAAAAGCTTGAGGCATCACTAATTGTTTCTTTGTGCCCCCTAGGCGGGTATCTGTACTTTCCCTGTACAAGATATTGTCCTCTAATAGAAATCTTGGTAGGGTCTCCGATCCCTTCGTAGCGTACTCATACGCTCGACGGAGAGTAGGATCGGCCCTCTGCTCTGCAGGGAATGAAGGAAATTTTTCCTTTAATTCAGCAGGAACCCAGGGTAGTTCCTGTCCTGTCATTATTTTAACCCTATTTTGTGCCCGGGTCCTCCTCTCCCTTCTCCTTTCAGGTTTTCCCTTCCTAGGAGTGTCTTTGGCCTGAGTAAGCAGGTCTTCCTGGAAGGATGTTCCTGGCACTGGGTCTACTTGTGAACCAATTTCTTCTCCTAAGGGCTTATCCCCTGTACGGGTAGTGATCATACCCATTCTTTCGGCTAGTCTGGGGTCAACTACCTTGCCTACCTTGGGTAAGGTCTTCTCCCTGACTGTGGTATTCATAATAGCCCTATTCTTAACTAGCATGGGGTCAGCTACCTTGCCTACCTTGGGCAAGGTCTTCTCCTCAGCTAAATCAACTTGCGGAAAGGTAGCGAGTGGGTAGTTTTCCACCTGCAACTCCTTAGCCAGACCTTTCCGAAATTGCGGCCAATCTCGGCCTAAGACTACTTCGTGTGGAAGCCTTGGTACAATGGCCACTTGCATTTGTTTCTTGAGACCCACTCCCTCTATAACCACCGGGTGTATAGGGTAGGTAGAGGCTGCGCCATGGACGCACCGGATCCGAATATGATCCCCAGAGCTTGGCAGCGAGGGTTTTTCTTTTGCCTCTATCTGTTGCCAGAGCTTCCGGGAGATCATAGACTGATTCGCCCCTGAATCTAAGAGTGCCTCAGTTGGTATTCCTTCTACCTCCACCCTCAGTAGGAATCCCTCCCCTGTATCTCGGTGCTGGGTAGTGATTAAAGCCTTCCTGGCCTTGCAGTCCCTTTTCACGTGCCCCACTTCTCCACACGAAAAACACTTTCTTAACACATTTCTCTTATACAGTTTCACATTACTATCTGCAAATTCATCCAGCTTAGCTTTCCTTTCTAGTAACTCCACTTTGTTTTTAAAGATGCCTTCTTTCTCCAGGCTCAACTTATTGGCCTCCAGAAAGCGGTCTGTTAAAGCAATTGCTTCTTGCGTGTTCTTACAGCTTTGGAGTACTAGAAAGGTATGCATGCTGCTCGGTACTGCTTCCATGAACTGGTCAAGAATTATTGTGTCTAAGATAGCCTCTATATCTCTACCTTCAGGCATCAACCATTTATAAGCCAAATTCTTTACGCGGTAATATAATGCCTGAGGTGTTTCCTCTGACCTCAGTTTACATGACCGTAGCTGCCTACGGTAGACCGCTGGATTTAGACCCAAACGATCCTTTACCGCTTGTTTTACATCTTCATAGCTTGTAACTAAACTAGCAGGCATGGCACGGTAAGCTGCTAAGGCTTCGCCTGTAAGCGAGGCAGCAAATCTTAGCGCCCACTGTTCTTTAGGCCATTCTGCTAGAATAGCTATACGCTCAAAAGACTCAATGTAGTCGTCTACATCGTCATCCTTTGTTAGACGACCTCCCGCAAAAATCCCAGTCCCTGACCAGTCCCAGTCCCGACAATCTGCCCTTGCACCTGGCATAGTCCTGGCAGCATCGTCCTTTTTTTCTTGGGCCTCAAGCCAACTGGACATTGCTTGTATAACCGGTGCTTGTTGTGATTGGAACAGCGCCTTCGCCTGTTCCAGGCTCCTCGTGGACAACTCTTGATGTTGGGCTATCTGACCAGCCGCCCAGTCCAAGATGTCTCGAGACTCCATCTTCTTTCCTGTAAAAAAAACAGAAACAAAGCACCAAGTGCGGAACCTTCCACTTCACCCTTGTCTTGATGATTATCCCAGCAGCCACCCTCTTACACCAGTGCTTATCCGGTCCAACCCTCCAGCCTACGGGTTACCTTATACTGGTGCAGAGTCTCACTTCATCAACTCCGTTGCCCTGGACTCGGGTTCCAGTGGTCACTCCGGCTTTCCTTCCGCTCCGCAGACCTTGGAAGTTGATACAGCTGCTCTAGGATTCTCTTTCCTGTGTTTGTAGATGACCTCTCCGTTGTCACGTGACTCCAAACGAAAAATCCAACACACTACGCCACCTGTGACGCCTTCCACCGCTCTCACCGCACTGCCCCTAGGGGTGGCACGGCAGATTGTCTCTGTTTGATCACTTATAGTGCTATGTAGTATAGACACTTGCCTAATGAGAGACGGTGGATCACCTCCTTAATTGTAGTTGTGGTTTGCTTTTGTTAGCAGTCCGAATAGAAGGAGCACAGGACAATTTATAACATAAATTGCTTTTATTTTTATTTTCTGTAAGGAAATCATTCGTGGCAAAATTCCAGAAAGGGAAAACACATTCAACCAAAGTATAGGATTCTTCTCCAAAATGTGCAAGGTGAATTTCTTCCATAAACTTCTCAACCATGATAGCAGTATTTTCTAGTATTTACAAACGCAGTAGAAATATCTTTGTGCATTACTCACAAACTTAGGCAATATGAAAACTTTACTTTCCTTGCTGACTTCAAGTTTAAAACATCACTCAGAGTGCTACCTCTTAGCTTTTAAACCACTAGCTTTCCCAGCTGACGTTACAGCAGCAATAAAACTAGCTAGGCTTTCACATGAGGTTTCTCTTATCCACTTGTCTGCTTTCCAAGCATACAATGATATCTGAACTCCTGACGTCTTCTTACTTGTTTCATACAGCATACAGGAAAAGCTTTATACATTAGACACACACAAACTGCAATCCATCGATTCAGCAGAGGACATTGATTTATCAGAGAGACAGTCCACGTCCATTTCTGTTGGGGAATTGTACGGCTCTGAACTTGGGGTAATCTCTGGTTTAACCTGTTGTATGTTCTTCAGAAGCTTACAAAGGTTTCTCCACTTTAGCTCACGGTTCCCCTCTGTAACTGGGTTTGAACCTTTTGCTTTTCTCCCCCTTAATAGTTTCTCATCAGGAAATGCAAAAGCTTCTTGACTAGCAGTAACTCTCCTCCTAACAGGCTTCCTATACTCTCTGCGTGGAGGTTCAAGACTAGAACTGCTATATTCTGATTCAGAGGTAAAATCCAGGCTTCTCTGCCGGTTCCTTCTATGCCCACACCCTTTGCACTTGCCTTGTAAGTAGTGGTCAGTCCTTCTGGGCTTAGCAGAATTAACAGCCTTGAAATCCTGCTTCCTTCCCTGGTTTACTGGCCTTTTCCTCTGGCTCCTAGCCTGCAACCGGTCCTGCCTTTGAACAGACCTTCTTTGCAGTCTTTCTGGTGTAAAAGCACATACCGTTTGATCAGTACCTGATTCCTCCTCCCACTCAGCTGATTCTTCAAAGAAACTTTGTCCTCGGGGTTTTGCTAGTTTCCCTTTAGCATTGCAATTTCCTTTGCACCGTCCTGTGCCTAGTCCTCGTGTGTGTGAAGCTCTGGAATCAACTCTCAACTGATTCTCCAGCTCCTGTTCATCTCTCCCTCACTTCCTGTGTGACGCAGCTTATATGTTCTGTGAACTGTTTGCTTCTCTGACCCCACCCTCTCTCTGCTTGCAGCTGTCCTAGAGGTTGGGTGTGGCTTCAAGCTAACCCTGCTTCTATGTGCCTTAGTTTCATTCTCTCTGTGGGAAATGTGCTTCTGTGATCCCATCCCCCGCTTGTGGGAACAAATCTCAGAGTTTTTTCTACTTTTAAAGGGCTCTGCAGCCTTCACATCATCACAAGATGTATAGGGCCCCTCATTTGTTTACCACAAATTCAATTTTTGTGGAAAACTGGAATGCAATTTTGTTGAAGTGTTCCTTTGACTTAATGTTATATATAGCGGAAACTATGGCCTCTGAGGTGTCCAAACCTACAAGTGAGTTGGATGTTAGTTTACAACAATTGCGTTCTCAGGAAGGTTTTGAAGATAAGTTTAAGGAGATTAATGAGCAGATGGTGCAATTTTGGCAGGAGGCCATTCAGCATAAACTTAAGAAATTTCAGAGAGATACAGATGATTACCACCATGGAGAGGTATACCCTTGGATGTACCATCATTCCCCCACTAAGGAATCTGCTGATGTAATATTTAAAGGTACTTCTGAAGACTCATCAGATGTTTCTGACAAGAAGTCTTTTTTTGGAACAGAGCAACAAATTGTTACGAGGTCAAGCGCAACCCCGGTGAGGGGAAGGAATCGAAGGGGATAATCGGGGACAGATGTGACCTCGGGAGTTTTAGGGGTTACAAACATTCATAAGGCTAATGAAGGTGATAGTATGAAGAGTACACGATTTATGGGTAATAACACGTTGGTATTTAATCTTTCAAGTCGCAGTTTAACTACCGTGGAGATGTCAGTATTGAATCATGAGTTATCTTTTGTACCTACTACTTCCCCAGATGATTTTGTGCTCCATGTGAGTTTACAGCAATTCTTGCGTAAATTGAGAATTGCTTTATTTTTTTCCATGCAGACGGAATCAACTTCAGTGGGTGAATTTGATAGGTTTCGGATTAAATCATCTTGGGTCCCTTGAGGAATAATTGATCCTAGTATTGTGGCTTTTGAGTGGGTCATTATGGAAGAATTGAAAACATTACCAGTTCCTAAAGTAAAACATAATTTATTAAAGGTTAAGTGGGAAACTTTGCAGTCCTTACGACGGGATGTTTCCATTGTGCTTAAGCTAGCAGATAAAGGTAGGGGGGTTGTTGTTTTGCATAAAGTGATTATGAATGTGAGGTGTTTGCACAGTTAAGCAATAGATATTTTTATTGTCCTTTGCAGGCAGTTCCTACTCAGGCTATACAAGTGGAGATTTTAGAGGTGTTGGAACAGGCCTTACAAGAAGTTCCTTTATGTTAAATACCCTAGGACCCGGTCTTTTTATGTGGTTCCTAAAATACATAAAACTTTGGTTAATCCTTCTAGTCATCCCACAGTGACAGGGATTGGGTCATGCTTGGAATCTTTGTCATAATATATGGATTATTTTGTATTCCCCCTGGTGAAACAGGCACAATCATATATTCGAGGTTCGGGACAATTGCTAGCTTTTTTGGATACATGGCAGCTGGAGGGGTCATCTTATTTTTTGGTGATGATGGATATGGCAGCATGGAATACAAATGTTCCACAGGAGGCGGCCTTAGAGGTGTGTATGGGTTATCTGGGAAATTTACAATACTCCGATGCTCAGATGCATTTTTTTCATAGTTGGAACTTATATTGCTTAGACATTATTTTGAAATGCGTGGTATGTTTTATCATCAAGTTGAGGGAGTTTCAAGGGGAGCAACTGCTGCCCCTTCGGTGATCAGAATTTCGAAGAACGTGTTGTTTAAGAATCTCAGTATTGGGCATCTATAGTAAAGTGGGTTTGTTATATAGATGATGTCTTTTTTATTTGGCAAGGCTTGGAACAAGATTTGACATGTTTCTTGGAATGGCTTAATGAATAAGATCTACATCTCCACTTTCTCCTGAAGTGTCTCGGACTGAGGTTCATTTTTTGAATTTATCTATTAACTTGGGAACTTTAGGAATGTCTACTTCTATTTTTTCTAAACCCACTGATCAGAATATTTTATTGAATTATGGAAGTTTACATCCACGGCATATATAAGATAACATTCCTATGGACCAATTTTTATGCCTTAGTAAATTGTGTTCATCGTGGCAGGATTATGTGATACAGGCATGGGGGATGGTTAAAAAAATTTCTGACTGAATGTTATTAGTCGAGCTAGGAAACGTTTGTATAATGTACATCAAGATTTTTTTGTTTTAGACTCTCGATGTAGGGAAACACCGCACTTTACATGTGTTCTACCTTATTCTACACAAGCTCGCTATATCAAAGGGTTGATTTTGTCTCTGGAATATTTTACAGGTCCATTCAGTATCTAGGGACACTCCAGTTCTTTCTTTGTGGAGGGGTAGAAATTTGTGGGATATGTTAATCCATTCTAGAGATAATAATACTATTGAGATGGAGGATAGTAGACATAGAAAATGTAATAGGTGTGTTATATGTGCAGTGACCATGGAGTTAACATAATTTGAATATCCGGAGAATATAAGTAATAATTCTCTATGCGGCTCCACTACTTGTTACACAAGTGATGTGGTTTCTATGTAGTACTTTGTCCTTGTTGATTGTTATATATTGGACAATCTCGTCCATTTAAAGTTGGGATCATTGAACATCTGTCGGCTATTAAACGTGGATCGAAATCGGCCCCTTTGGTTCTGCATTATCAAGAAAATAATCATACTATTCAAGATTTCCGTTGTTTTGTTTTGGAAAAATGGAGAAAAGACGATAGGGAGATATCAATAGCAATTCTTTAAGAAGATCATAGCAATTCTTCAAGAGGAACCTGGAGACTAGTAGAAAATATGAAGTATGGACTATGGTCATACAATACATGGAAGAGTGTACGATCAATAAGTAATAGTCAACAGGGGCCTTCATTTGAGTTGGTCAATTGTATGAAACTTCTTTAAATACTATTTGTATGACTCCTCTTTAAGTACTATTTGTATTATGTGAATATTGCCTGTGAATAGTGTTTGTATTGTATGCAGATTATATTGATAAGGAAAAGGTTGTTGGAGAATTGTTATGCTGATAAAGTGGTTTTTGGGGTTATTCTGATATAGTGTTTATAAAATGTTGTAAAATAGCTAAGTTGATAAAGAGTTTTACAACTGCAAGATCTGATACGTGATATGTGATAAAAGATCCTGTAATGCAGCAACCTTTTCCTTATCAACAACCTTTTCAACAACCTTTTCCTTATCAATATAATCTGCATACAATACAAACACTATTCACAGGCAATATTCACATAATACAAATAGTACTTAAAGAGGATTCATAAAAATAGTATTTAAAGAAGTTTCATACAATTGACCAACTCAAATGAAGGCCCCTGTTGACTATTACTTATGGATCGTACACTCTTCCATGTATTGTATGACCATAGTCCATACGGAAGAAGCTCTGAAAATTGCCCAGAAACGCAGAGAAGCTAAAGCCAGAGGAGAAAAAAAGACAATCGCAGAACTCAACAGAGATTTCCAACATGCAGCAAGACAGGACAAGGAAAAGTACTACAATGACACTTGCAAGGAAATAGAAGCAGAAACTATTAGAGGAAGAACAAGATCGGCTTTCCTGAAGCTACGAGAGTTAAAGAAAAAGTTCCAGCCTTGAATTGGAATGTTACAAGATGCTCAAGGATCTATGTTGAATGATGCTGAGAAGATCAAGAAAAGGTGGAAGGAATATACAGAGTTTTTATATGATAAAGATCAAGTGGACCAACAGCCATTTCAACCTGTACCTTATGATCGGGAACCATTGGTGATGAAAGAAGAAGTTGAAGCAGCATTGAAAGCCTTATCAAAGAACAAAGCACCAGGCATTGATAGCATTCCTATAGAAGTATTGCAGCAATCTGATGCAGCTGTTACCATACTTACAAGGCTCTGCCAAGAAATATGGAAGACAACATCATGGCCAACTGACTGGAAAAGATCTGTGTTTATACCAATACTAAAGAAAGGTGATCCAACTGACTGTGGAAATTATCGAACAATCGTTCTGATCCCACATGCCAGCAAGATTCTACTGAATATTATTCAAAAGAGACTACAACCATACCTGGAACAAGAACTACCTGAAGTGCAAGCAGGGTTCAGGAAAGGGCGAGGAACGAGAGACATCATTGCGGATGTGAGATGGATCCTTGAAAAGACTAAAGAATACCAAAAGGATATCTATTTGTGCTTTATTGACTATAGCAAGGCTTTTGACTGTGTAAAGCATGAGAAACACTGGGCCACATTAAGAAGCATGGGTATACCAGAACACCTGATCGTTCTCTTGCGCAATCTGTACATTGATCAAGAAGCAACAGTTCGAACGGAACAAGGAGAAACAGAATGGTTTAAAATAAGCAAAGGTGTAAGACAAGGCTGCATACTTTCCCCACACCTGTTTAATTTATATGCAGAACAAATCATCAGAGAAGCAGGATTGTATGAAGGCAACAGAGGTGTGAAGATTGGTGGAAGACTCATCAACAATCTTCGCTATGCTGATGATACTACATTACTGGCTGAAAGTGAAGATGATCTGAAACATTTGCTTCTCACAATCAAAGAACATAGTCTCAAAATGGGCCTGCACCTTAATGTAAAGAAGACAAAGATCATGACAACTGGCATAATCAACAGGTTCATCATTGAAGGAGAAGAAATTGAAATTGTGAACAACTTTAACCTACTTGGATCAACTATCAATAAAGAAGCAACAAGCAGTCAAGAAATCAAACGACGCATTGCTCTTGGCAGAATGGCTATGAAAGACCTAGATAAGATCCTCAAGAGCAGAGATGTCTCTCCATACAAAGATTCGACTTGTTCAAGCCATGGTATTTTCAATAACATCATATGGATGTGAAAGCTGGACAGTGAAAAAGACAGACAGGAAGAAAATTGATGCCTTTGAATAATGGTGCTGGCGGCGAATACTGTGTATACCATGGACTGCCCGAAGAACAAACCAGTCGGTACTAGAGGAGATCAAACCTAAGCTTTCTTTAGAAGCTCAAATGACAAGACTTCGACTTTCATACTTTGGACACATCATGCGAAGAGAGAGATCATTAGAGAAAGACATTATGCTTGGCAAGATAGAAGGTCAACGCAAAAGAGGAAGGCCAGCAATGAGATGGATCGATACAATAACAGCAGCTACGGGTACCAGTCTGTAAACAATGAGCCGCCTGACTGAAGACCAAACACAATTTAGGATAGCTATCCAGAGGGTCGCCATGAGTCGACTCCGACTCGACGGCACTTAACAACAACATGTGAACTATTCATCTTGTATTTGAACAGTTAAGTTAGATTGAGGGATTAATATATCAAGAGATATACTTACTATCCCTCCTCCACTAATCAAATCACCATTGCCAAGTGGCCCCAATACCCTTATCTCTTGCTCTAGATCTGGTGTTCCACTAAGGACTAGGTCTAATATGGCTTCTCCTCTGGTCAGTTCATGAACCAGCTGCTCCAAGAAGCAGTCATTTATGTCAACTAGGAACTTTATCTCCCTAGCATGTCCTGCGGTGACACTAACCCAGTCGATACCGGGGTAATTGAAATCACCCATTATTATTACTGCGCTGTAACTTTTGTTAGCTTCCTTGATTTCTTTGAGCATTTCATCATCCATTTGTTCATTCTGGCCAGGCGGTCGATAGTACACCCCCACTGCCATCGCCATCCCCTTTTTACATGGAATTTCAATCTATAGAGATTCTACAGCAAATTTAGTTTCCTGCAAAACTTTAATCCTTTCTGACTCAATGCCCTCTCTAACAGAGCGCAACCACTCCACCAATTTGATCAGCTCTATCATTACGATATAGTTTGTACCCAGGTATCACAGTGTCCCACTGGTTCTCCTCCTTCCACCATGTCTCTGATATTCCAATCATATCTAACCTCTCATTTAGTGCTATATATCCTAACTCTCCCATTTTATTTTTTAGACTTCTAGCATTTGCATACAAGCATTTTAGAGACTGTATTTTATTCATATTAATTTGGCTATTGGTAGACATGGGTAATTTCGTATCTTTAAGCTCTGTCTATTCCATACTCGAGGGCATTTGGGCTACTTTACCCTTTTTTGGAACCTCACTGCTTTTGGTAGTATCCTTCAAGGATACGTTCTTCTGAACCATCCGCTCTTGGGCAACTGTCGGCTTTCCCCTATTGTCTAGTTTAAAAGCTGCTCTATCTCCTTTTTAAAGGTTAATGCCAGCAGACTGGTTCCATCCCAGTTAAGGTGAAGCCCATTCCTTCGGAAGAGCCCCTCCTTTCCCCAGAATGTTGCCCAGTTCCTAACAAATCCAAAACCCTCATCTCTGCACCATTGTCTCATCCACACATTGAGACTCCAGAGCTCTGCCTGCCTTTTGGGTCCCGCACATGGAACAGGAAGCATTTTGGAGAACGCTACCCTGGAAGTTCTGGATTTCAACTTTCTACCTAAAAGCCTAAATTTAGCCTCCAGAACCTCCCTACCACATTTTCCTACGTCATTGGTACCGACATGTACCAAGACAGCAGACTTCTCCCCAGCACTATCTAAGACCTTATTTAGGTGGCGCGTGAGGTCCACTACCTTCGCACCAGGCAGGCATGTTACCAGGCGATCCTTACGTCCATCAGCCACCCAGCTATCTACATGCCTAATAATTGAATCACCAACTATAACAGCTGTCCTAACCCTTCCCTCATGGGCACATGGCCCTGGAGAAACCTCCTCGGTGCGAGAGGGTTTTACATCACCTGGAGGACAGTTCCTAGTTACAGGATCACTTTCTGCCAAAACAGGGTGATGCTCTCCTGTCACGTGACCTCTCTCCTCCATGGCAACAGGGATGCTGCCAGACTGGAGGTGGGACTTCAGGACTATATCCCTGTAGGTCTCGTCTATGTACCTCTCTGTCTTTCTTATGTTTTCCAAATCTGCTACTCTAGCCTCTAGAGAATGGACTCGTTCCCTGAGAGCAAAGAGCTCCTTGTACCTAGTGCACACGTAAAACCTCTCACCAACTAGGAGAAAATCATACATGCAAAAGGCTGGAAAACCCCCATCTCGCTGCTGGACTGCTGTCTGCATCTTAATTTTAAGTTTTTGTTTAGATCTTTAAGTTCTTTACTTACTAAGGATTGCTATGGATATTTATACCAATAAAACTGTACCTAATACGTTTAATATACCTTGTTCACCTGAAGCTTAATTAATCTCAGGTCCTTAGTGTATGACTGATTTGGGTAACGAGCTTCATCTGAGAGCACCTCCTGTCTTTTAAGATGTGTAAGTACCTATAAAGCTACGATTATCCCAGGGGTGGGTGGGTGTTGGGAGGGAGGGAGGGAAATAACACTTATTAAAAGAGGGCTGCTACACTGTACCCTGTCCTGTGCTGCTGAGGTAGGCTATATTCTTATTTGGTTTAAATTATAGCTCTTTGCTGCTGCTAGGCTCTAACTTATTATGAAATTTAAACTACAAGCTCTCTGCTGGGTTCTAAATGTAACCAGAAAGCTCTCTTCTGTGTTTGCCGATACTTACTGATACTTTGCTGATACTAGGCCCTCAGTGACTATTAAATTAAAACTACAAGCTCTCTGCTGGGTATGAAATGTAACCAGAAGGTTCTCTTCTGTGTTTTAAATTTAAACTTAAACTGCTGCTACTAGGCCCTGACTGATTTAACAAAAAATAGTGGGTCCACAGATTATTTAGCTTTAATATAAAGAATGCCTTTCAGAAAATTCCCAGAAGTATATACTCACAATTGCAGATCTCTCTCCAGAAGTAACAGTCCCCTTTTCTAGTCCTTCAAGACTGAGGATCACAGAGCTCTGGTTGAGCTATTTATGCCTGTGCTACTGAGGTAAGCTGTGACCAACATCTCGGTTTAGATTTTTATATTTATAAATTTAATTCTTGTGAAATAAAAGAAGTGTTTTACCTTAAAAGGTTTTTTGGTTACTTTTTGTATATTTGTATATTGTATATATTGGCAACTAGCCAGGTTAATTGATTTAGCAATTTTATAAGAACCATTCTACATGCCTATATTGCCAAAGACATGCTAAAATGACTTCACAAAATTACTCCCCTAATGTTTCCACTAGCACTGTATCGCAACATTTCTCCTCATGTAGAAAAATGCATGGCTTGCTAGCTGTGTAAATAATCAGCTTGGGGAGCTCTTATGTAATATACCATGAGAACTATAAAGCTGAGTAATCTAGCTGGCTGATCGTTCTACTGTTACTTGAAATGATACTATTTCAGTACTCGGAGTAGCATCTTAAGAAAAGAGATATTTAAGATGATGATTAAATTTAATTAAATTTAATTTAATTCAAAAAGGCAATTATGCCACTCCGTATTCTATAAAAGGGATCTAGATGCTAGAATGGAGCTGCAAAAAAAAAAAAATAGAATAAAATCATAATTAAAACAAAATAAAATCAAACATAGTCCAAAAATCCATAGGGCTTCATATTCATTTGCAACAGCTATGCGTGTCTAAGGTGCATAGCCGTCGTCACCAAACTTTAACCCTGGATATTCAATTCGGGGCCATATCCGGCTACTGGCATTGAATATCTGGGTCGTCATATACAGCGCAGAAGATAACCATGCAGTGGCGATATTCAGCTGCTGCCCTATTAACTCTGGCAGCAAAGGTTAGGACAGCTTTTGCTGCACCTAACATTTGGTGCTGAGGAATAACCAGCTGCACGGTTATCCCCTGGTACCGCCCCTGGAATGCTCCCGACTTGCCCCTATGCTAAGCGGTTAGCATTAGGGCACATAATGGCATTACTGTAGAACAGAGGTTCCCAACTCCAGTCCTGGAGGACCAAACACCATTCAGGTTTTCAGGCTGTCCCTAATAAATATGCATGAGATGTATTTGCATGCACTGCCCCCATTGTATTCAATTATATCTCATGCATATTCATTAGGGACAGCCTGAAAACCTGAATGGTGTTTGGCCCTTCAGGACTGGAGTTGGGAACCTCTGCTCTAGAATATTCAGCAGCACTAATCATGTTAATCCCACTGAATAAATCGTATAAGGGCATTTACATGGTTTACAGCTCTGTAAACCATGTAAATACCTTTGAATATTGGACCCATAATGCCTATTCTGATTGCATCATACAAACATAATAAATATCCACTATCCTAGTGTGGAATTGCTTTGGGTAAATTGTTCATATAGCCAGGTTTTAAGTTTCCTTCAGAATAGCAAGCAAGAAAATTAGGGGCATGTTTACTAATCCCGATGCCAGTAATGTGGGTTTTGGGCACATCAGCAGCATGGAGCACTGTGCTAGAAGCAGGGAGGCAGAGATATCTGTCTCCCTAAATCTAATGCAGCTCATAGCATGAATACTGCTGTGGGAAGCAGCTACCTCTACCCATTGTGCTGATGGTAGTTGCTCCCTGCCAAGTGCTGGCAGTGGGGGCTTTCAAGACACATGCTAGCAGTGCCACAACGGCAACGCACATGCCCTGCTCAGGCACCGCCTAGACACATGCTGCCCAGTTAGCACGGGTTTTTTTAGCGCAGGGTCCTGTGCTACTTTGTAACTCAGCGCCAAAATTGTGTGTTACCCTCATGCTACCTGGGTAGCATGCTTTAGTAAACATTCCCCTTAGTTCCTTAAGTCCCTAGACATGTTGGGCCCGATATTCGAAAGACATTTACATGGTTTACAGCCCTGTAAACTGTGTAAATACCTTAGATGGGAATATTCAATGGCACCTACACAGTTAGTGCCATTGAATAGCCCCGTCGATGTCCCCTATTCGCCCCAATGCTATCTGGTTAGCATTGGAGCGTGTTGGAGACATTCTGGGGTGGAGCAGAGCAGAGATTTATTGTTTATTTTATTTATGTATACATTTTTTCTATACCGCCACTTCCAGAGATCAGTGGTGTTTTACAGGTAACAAAAACATTAATAATAGCGTGGCAGACTATTATTATTTACAGAGAATAATTGAAGAACATTTTTAACATATAACTCTTAACATCAAAACAGGAGGAACTAGGTACTCAATAATATGCCGTTTCATATAACTGATTACAACAATATTAAAAAGGGTAACTATTTACATTTGTGATATAAAATGTATTCAAGAGTTAGTTGAGCTGGGTAGGTATTATGACTGAGTGAGAAGGGGGTGAGTGCCTTGACTAGGTAGGGTCGCAGTATAATTGTTGTTCTGTGCTGTTCTGCGTGTTCTGAACATTATCAAGTTGAAGGTTGTGATAGTGCGGAGTAAATAGATGGGTTTTTAGGTCTTTTCTAAATGACTAAAGGTTTTTGAGTTCTCTAAGTTCAATTGGGAGGTTATTCCATAATGTAGGAGCGAAAAATGAGAAGGCAGTGTTACTTGTCTTCTGACTTGTCTTCCGAAAGGTTTCTGGAACTAAGGGCATGTTTAGGTTCATTCTTCTTCTTGACTTGTTTTCGTGTGGGATGTTGATGAGGGTAGATAGGAATGATGGAGATTGCCGGTAAGTGGGTAACAGCGATATTGGACGGCTACCCGGTTAGTCAACCGTGCCTAAAACTAGGCGAGCTTTTGGCTTGCCTAGTTCTAGCTGCAGATGCTAACTGGATAGTGGTTCAGTATTATTGCTACCCCATAAGGCTCTGCGGCTGCATCCCCTTGGCACCAAACCTGGATATTCCATTCCGTCACCATGGCTCAGAGGTCAGTGGGCAGGGCTATGCACCGACGTGGTCCTTTATTTCATAAGTAGGGAACTTTTCCTAAAACTGTATGTTCATGCGTCAAACTTAATTTCTTTGGTCAAAGGAATTGCAATTTAATGTCAGATTGTCAGTGCAATGACTTCCCTGTATGACAAATGAATGCATACAGCTAAGAACAACTCCATAGGGAATATGAAAAGCCAGAGTTAAAAGCTTAAATAGTACATGCAGATCTGCTGGAAACCAGAGCTAGATCAACAAAAAATGTTGCTCTCTCCCATCTCTTTCCCCTTGAATTTAGCAACTTTTGCAAATGGGTTACTAATTTCTTTGATAACCCCACCTAAGAAGGGAAAAAGGCAAATAGGCTCCTATATATCTTTATAAATGACTAGCACATATCCTGTGCAACAACACTAATTGTGGCATCAGACCTTATACTCAGCTCCCATCAAAACTTAAATTATTTTTTAATCATAAATGATATTCTTCACTGTGCAGTGCTTATTCTTATACTTAAAACATGTGTTTCAAAAAAAATCAAAAGAAACATATTCATCGGCGCTTTACCCACAAGGGTGAGCCATCCGATCTCATGTCTTCATCTTCACTCCCAAAGTTTTTAAAGTGTTCTTCCCCATCAGTGACAAATTTTTGAATGACCGCTTATCTGATTTCAAAAAATGAAGATTACATATTGTTGATCAATGTGATGTTCACTCCTGAAGGCTACACTATTTCCAAGCTTCACTATTTCCCAAAAAAATGAAAAAAAAGGAAGTAGTCCTCTCCCCCTTCTCTCGCTTTTCTACTTATCCCCTTTCCCTTTCACCTTCCTTCCTTCCTTCCAACTCACTTCTCAATAGGTCATATGCCAGTTCACCACTACCTGTAGTCTCACTTTTTGCTACAGGTGGTCCCTTTTTGGGTGATAAAGCCTAGAGTCTCCTGTACCTGCAGCCTCACTCTCTACCACAGCCAGCTCCTCATCAGATGGTGGGACCTGAGCTCCTTGCCTCCATGCAGGGCCGTCCCGTCCATTGAGCAAGAATGTTTTTTGCACAGGGCTCCGCGTTTCGGGGGCCCCGCGCAAAGAACATTCTGCTTTTTTTTTCTTAATTAAATTTAAAAAAAAAAAAAAGCTGGCCGCTGCCGCCGCGTCGGCATGGAGTGTCCCGCGGGGCTCCCTCTGCCCGGCGGAACTCTCCCAGCGCGGCTGAGCCCCTCTGCGCCGGCTTGCAGATACGCGAAGGGAGAGTGTCTCCCTCGCGTCTCTGTTAAGCCCGCAGGGGCTGATGGGAAGCAGGAGCTGATGGGAAATTTCCCATCTGCCCCTGCGGGCTTAACAGAAACGCGAGGGAGACACTCTCCCTTCGCGTATCTGCAAGCCGGCGCAGAGGGGCTCAGCCACGCTGGGAGAGTTCCGCCGGGCAGAGGGAGCCCCGCGGGACACTCCATGCTGCCGCGGCGGCAGCGGACAGCTTTTTTTCTTTTTTTAAATTGCCATGAGCCAAGGGGGGGCTCCCTGGCAATGGGCTAGGGGGGGTTTAAGACTGGCAATGGGCTAGGGGGGGGGGTTAAGACTGGCAATGGGCTGGGGGTGGGGGTTGAGACCGGCAATGGGCTTTGGGGGGGTTGAGACTGGCAGTGGGCTAGGGGGGGGGTTAAGACTGGCAATGGGCTAGGGGAGGTTTAAGATTGGCAATGGGCTGGGGGGGTTAAGACTGGCAATGGGCTAGGGGTGGTTAAGACTGGCAATGGGCTGTGGGCTGATGAGGGCTGTCTGGAAATGGGGTGATGGGGGGTTAGGACTGGCAATGGGAAAAGCGGGGGTGGGTTAAGACTGGCAATGGGCTATGGGGGGTGGGGTTAAGACTGGCTATGGGGGGGTTAAGACTGGCAATGGGCTGTGGGCTGATGGAGGCTGTCTGGAAATGGGGTGATGGGGGGTTAGGACTGGTAATGGGCTATGGGGGGGTTAAGACTGGCAATGGGCTATGGGGGGGTGGGGTTAAGACTGGCAATGTGCTATGGGGGGGTTAAGACTGGCAATGGGCTGTGGGCTGATGGGGGCTGTCTGGAAATGGGGTGATGGGGGTTAGGATTGGTAATGGGCTATGGGGGGGGGTAGGACTGGTAATGGGCTATGGGGGGGTTTAGGACTGATACTGGCCTATGGGGGAGCTAGGACAGGAAATGGGCTGATGGGGAGGGGTTAGGACTTGAGGTGGGCTGATGTGGTTAGGACTGGTAATGGGCTGTGGGCTGATGGGGGGGTTTAGGACTGGCAATTGGCTATGGGGGCTGACTGGAAATGGGCTGATGGGGGGTTAGGACTGGAAGTGGTCTGATAGGGGGTTAGGACTGGTAATGGGTTATAGGGGGGCTTAAACTGAAAATGGGGTGATGGGGGTTAGGACTGGAAGTTGACGGGGGGCTAGGACTGGTAATGGGTTGGGGGGTTGCTAGGACTGGAAATGGGCTGAGTGGAAGGGGAGGCTTGAACTGCAAATAGCTGATGGGGAGGGGGCTTGGAATGGAAATGGGCTGTGAGGGAAGGGAGCTAGGATTGAAAATGGGCTGATGGAACAGTTAGGATAGGACTGGAAATGGGCTGTTGGGGGGAGCTAAGATTGGAAATGGGCTGTGGTGGGGGCTTGAATTGAAATGGACTCATGGAGGGGCTAGAACTGGAAGTAGGCTCATGGGGGGGCTTGGACTGGAATTGGGCTGAGTGGAGGGGAGCTATGATTTGACATGGGCTGATGGTGGGGCTAGGAAATGACTAGAAATGGGCTGATGGGGGGCTAGGATTGGAAATGAGCTGATGAAGGGACTTGGACTGGAAATGGATGGGGGAGCTAGGACTGGAAATGGGCTGATGGGGGGCTAGGACTGGAAATGGGCTGATGCAGGGACTAGAAGGGAATGGATGCTTGGTGAGACTGGAACTAGAAGGGAGCTGATGTTGGGGGAGGATTAGAATGGGATGGGGCTGGGAGAGTAAAATGGAGAGGGGAAAAATATTTTGTGTAGGAGGGATGAAAAATCTACAATTGGCCGGGTATTGGGAGAGTAAGTGGGGATTGAGGATGGAGGGGTAAAATTTGTGTGGATGAAATAGGAATGAGGAAAGAGCAAAAGGAGAAAGATTAGTATGTTAAAGCAGATGTAGAGAGAGAATGGAAAAAAACTAGAAGAGAGAAGAAAGGACAAATGGACAGCAGATGATGGAGAGTTAGCAGAAAACATGAAGAAACCAGAAGAAAGTGGCTGGACCAATTGCAACTGAAAAAAATTGCACAAAAGGTAGAAAGATATCTCTTTATTTTGAATTTATTAACTGGAATATGAAGGCTCTGGGAAATGTGCATCATTAACGTCTGCGCTTTGTTTGGTACAAGAGGAAATTAATTTATAGTTTTATTTCTACAGTGTTGTTGTACATTCCAAGTTGTACATTCCAGTTTAATTATTGCCTTCCTGTTTCTAAATTGTGATTTCTTGTTTGGTGATGGTCTATGTTCTGCATGTGTAACTGAGCTGAGGTATTCTGTTTATGTAATTCCTATTTGACGTTGCCACTTGTTCTCTTTCCCCAGTATTCTCTGAAATGTATTGGTTTAATATTTGCAGTGTTGCCTTTTGATAGGTAGGGTCTGGTGCTTTGTGAGTCCTGGTAGTGCTGTCAGGATACGGCGGGTTTGCTATGGGTTCTAAATGGGCAGCGTTTGTAGTAGTTCCTAATGTGCCTGGCGGTTGGCACTGGATTATAGTAATGTAGAAATCTTTTAGTCTTTCTTTATCCATACACTCATTAAGAGACATGTTTACTAAAAGTTAGTGTATGGTAATATTATGCAAATATTTATGCAAATAAGGCCACTTATGCAAATGAGGCCCTGCACCGAGTCTCTGCACATGGCCCCGCACCCCCCTTGGGCCGCCCCTGCCTCCATGGCTCCACTTTCCATGGCTTCTTACCCCACAGGGCCAGGTTGAGCACCAGAATAGCACCAGTAATTCCACCAGTATGTGTGCTTCTTATTAATATTGGGCTCTTTTTCCACTTTTTCTAGCTCATCCTAGGTCAACTGAAGAAGCTGATTCAATCCTTGTTTTACTACACTCCATGCACTGAGTTATAGTTCTTCTTCCACCATTGATTTCCCTTAGAAAATCAGAACTACAGTATAACCCCATGCACGCAATGAACAAAACCAGGACTAGATCAGCCTGCTCACTCAGCTTGGGATAAGCTACAGCCCTCTGTGTAGGCATTTACTTTTGTCTGGTGAAGCTTTAGTTTCTGAACTACGTTTTCTTGAAACTAAAACTTCGTGCCCTTTTGCGCTCTGTGAAGGCACTTACCCAATAAGTGCATTTTTAAAAAATGTAGGTCAAAGTCATCTATTTTAAAAAGGGGGGTGGTTAAGGGGCATTCCATGGATAGCCAAAAGTTGTCCATTAAGTGGTGGTCTTCAGCTGCTAAATGTGCAACTCAATGGAGTTGTGCCCCAAGGGCCTGTACTGGGATTTTCACTATTTAACAAAGAAGGTGACAAGACAGTGGCCAAAGCCAGAAGGATGTTAGGCTGCATACAGAAGCATAACCAGCAGAAGAAAGGAGGAATTAATGCCCCTGTACAAGTCACAGGTGATGCTTCACTTGGAGCTTTGTATTCCGTTTTACGAGACCCCACCTTGCAAAGGAGATAAAAAGACTTGATACAGTTCAGAGGAAGGTGACCAAAATGATTTGATTCAATTTATTAGTATTTGTTACACCACTTTTGGACAACAAGCGTCAGGGCGTTCTACAACCCATAAAAATGACCAGTTGCAGTAAAAATGTGAAATAGCACTGTACAAAAATAAAATAGAACAACAGCTTTTGCAGAAGAAGCCCTGATTGGCATTGGGGAGAGGAGCGAATAGGGAGCCCCTCCTCCCCCCCTCATCACCAAGGTCAATCGGGCCACAGTTTGGAGGACCTTTAAAATGTTCAATTAGAGCAGCGGAAACAACTGTGCCAGTAGAAGCCTCAAGCACTGATCGGCGTTGGGGAGAGGAGCGGGAGGGGAGCCCATACTCCTCCCCTCACCACCAAGGCCAGCTGGTCCACAGTATGGAGGACATTTATCTTTATAAAGAATGAAGCCTTAGGCTCACCTGTGTCTGGCAGGCCCATGCCTAAGGGCTACTCCTAAGGACCCTTGGGTGTGGTCCTTGGGCAGGGTCCTAAAACAAGCTGAATATAGACATTATTGTTACATAGATAATTACAAGGCAAGTGTAGGGGAGAAGATATTATATTATAGGTAGGGTGCGTTGTTTATTTTATTTTATGTTTTATTTTATAATTATTGTTTATGATGCATTGTTCTTATAGTGTAACTTGATTTTTAGGTGGGTCATTGGTTATAGCATTTTGGGAGGATGGGGTGGTACTATATGGTATTGTTGTTATATTCCTATACCATTTGGGGGTGGAGGCTTATAGTAATGTAAGCCCCTTTATGTGTACAAGATCTTCTGGAGGGGATGGGGTATATACTAGCAATACTGGGGAATTTGGTAGACTTTTGGGCCTTGTTTCAGTCTCCCTGATAGAGGTGTTAATATCAAATAGAAGGAAGATAGGTAGTTATAAAAAAGGGAGACCAAGAGCTAGGCAGCTAAGCAACCTTTCAAGATCTAGTTATAATGATATACTTATGAAGGAGGTCCCAATTCCATGTCTTAATATAAATGCCCGCTCCATCTGTAATAAGGTGACTTTAATTAAGGACATGATGTTAGAGAAAGATCCAGGGCTTTTATTCATTACTAAAACATGGCTTCATGCTGAAAATGATCCTGTAATATTTGAAGTATGCCCTTTTGGATATAAGTTTTTGTAATGTACCAAAGACTGGTCAGACGGGAGGAGGATTGCTATTATTATATAAATCATTCTATCAGGTTGAACTATCAGATACCTATTCATCGCCAGAATTAGAGGCCTTCTTTGGTGAGGTTTCCTTGGGGGAGAGGGGGGAGAAATGCAGTATTACACTGGTCTTTAGACAGCTTGGACCATGGTCGAGGATACAAGTTATGCATTTTGAAATATTAGCTTTGTGGGTGCCTATAGCTAAGAAGTGTTTTTTTTTAGGGGACATAAATTTACATCTAGAAGACTCGTCTGCTGCACACGTGCAAGAATATCTATCATTCCTAGACTCATTAGGTTTTATACACTTAACTTTTCCAGCTACTCATGTATTGGGACACCAGCTGGATCAATTAGCTTATGCTTTTAGATCTAGCCCGATGTTTACTATTACAGATATACAATTATATCCGCTCATATGGTAAGATCATGTTGGCATCGAGTTTAATCTTAGGACACCTTTGTGGGTCAGGAGTGATATACCAGCAACAGAGTCAGTTGTAAGATGTAAATACATTTCTCCAGAACTGTTTTGGGAAAGGGTTGAGGAAAAGTTAGCTTCAAAGGGACATCAAGACTTTGGTAAAACAATAGCTGATTAGATTGATAACAAATGAGATGGTGAGAGAGCTTGCGCCACTTATAGTTAAACATAAATTGACTGCTGCTAAAAAAGTCTGAATGGTTCTCTCAGCAGCTTAATGAATTAAGGAAGGAGTGTAGAAATTTAGAAAAAGAAATGGAGACGTTCCTCAAATATGGAGGATAAAATTATGTGGAGAAAAAGTTATAACAAGCATAATATTCAAAGTACGTCAATCTTGGAAGCAACATTATGAGAATTTAATTTTACAGGTGCCCTCCCAATCAAGAATCCTTTTTAAGTTGCCTTCTGTACTTTTGGGTGAGAAGAGACAAAATCAATTAACAACTTGTTTACCATCACAAGACTTGGCAGATTTTTTTTAGAAATAAAGTGTTGAAAATCTGTAAGAGTTTCCCAATAGAGAGAACAGATGCTGCAGGCTTCTTACATCTGTCCCTTAATGGTGAGAGGGAGGTTCCTATTTTGGGGGACTGTTTGTCATCTGTGTTTGAGGTACCAGCGTTTAGAGACTTTGGGGTATGTTTACTAAACTGCGATAATCGTAAATAACGCGCGTTATGTAATGTTAACGATCGTAAGCGCGTCATAATGCGCGTTATGATGCGCTTACGATCATTAACGTTACATAACGCGCGTTAACCGTAGTTAACGATCGTAAACTCCCGCGGCGTGGTAAAACACCGCAGAAGGTGGAGAGAGTGCGGAGAGAAGGGGTCAATGGGTGGAGAGTGGGTGGGGAGAGGCTCCCTTCACACTAACGCGCTGATCTGAAGAGCTCAATTCCAACGCGAATGAAAACCTGCCGTTAAATGCACATTACAGGGGAGAGAAACCATTTCAGTGTCAGCAATGTACAGCCCAGGCAGGGAAACCTAAAAAAAGTGATAAGTGTGATACATGTGCACAGAACAAAAGGGCACATAAACACTGAAAATGACCCCAACAAACTGGAAAAAGACCATAACCAAGCTGGCCAATAGTGGTAGCAATGAGAAACATCAACCTCTCCCCCCACGAGTAAGCTCCATAGAACAGATATAAATCGTGGAAGGGTCTATACTCCGCCCCCATACAAGGTGAATGAGCCCACAGTGATATAGCGCTGCTCAGGTTTTTCCCCACCATCGGACAGGGTTCGTATGGCGTGCACATGTCCCGCAACATCAGGGTGGGCATGTCGGAATGGCAACTGGATAGATGCCGGAGAAGGGGATACAGAGGGCCGCAGGCAGCACATGCTGTGGTACAGCTGGGCCACAGTGCGGACTAGGGCGATGCCTAGGTGGCCCATACGAATGCTGAAGCAGCAGAGCAGCCAGACAGCAACTGCTGAAGGCCCAACATGGGCACGACTGTGTTTCCACAGTGTCACAGGGGATAGTACCCAGCAGCTACACCCAAGGGCACGGAACATTGGCAGGCGGTGCGGGGGGGAAGAGTGGACACCTATGTAGGCACCCCTACCCCAGAACCCGCACCATAGGCAGCCGCCTACCTGCACAATGGATGGCCTGAGACTGCGCACCACCAGCAGAAGGGCATGCCAGCATGGTGGCTGAGGGATACTGGTGGTGGAGGGGGCAGTGGCAGATGCCCAGAGCAGACCGTGGCCTAGCCCTGTGTAGGTGGGTGCCGTGTACTGCAACACATGGGCCCTGTCTGACGAACAGTCATGGTATCACCAAGGAATGTACTGACTCTGTGACAACAAGGTGGTGCAGTGCACAAACCAGTGTATTCATGAAGCAGAGGGTCACAGGTGTGGTTCCTGCCAACCCAGTCCCCATGTTTTACCCACTACTACAACGTGCTAATACAGACAGCACCCTTATTGCAGATGACGTAAAAATGCCCATGACACCTACAGTTTACCCTACAGAGCACAGACACTATAAACATGCACATTACCTAGAGCAGAGCCTCCCAAATGCAGTCCTGGAGGGCCAAACACCATTCCTGTTCCATGCTGCCTCTGATAAAGATGCCTGTGCTGCATTTCTATGCGCCACCCCCATGGTATGCAGATGTATCTCATGCATATTCATGAGGGACAGCATGAAAACCCGAACAGTGTTTGGCACCGCAGGACTGGAGTTGGGAACCTCTGCCGTAAAGCAGCAGCCAACAGGGGCAGACACACCCACACCCACAGGCCCCATTATCCAGAGCCTCCTGGAGAGGCAGGACTTTGGGCTCTGCGTGCATCTCCCAATACTAGCACTTGCATACCTTAGTAATGCCACCCTAAACCTGGGAATATGGTACACATCTATCAAAAGGTTGCTATGAGTACTGGCAGATAGCAATTCCTAGGTTAAGTACACTGTTCTGAGTGAGCTGCCTCATAGCAACCTTTCTGATGTCTGTGGAGTTTCCTACAGGCTGCCAACACCCTCCACAGCCCACACTGCTAGCACTATTGCCAGTATTGGTCTGCCAATGTGCATAATGAGGAGCAAGGTACTGTGGGAATAGCCTCGATAGGGTGGCCTGGCCTGGATGCATCTGCACACGGCATAGGGCAATGGCTCGGACATTGTAGTGCCTGGCCACCACCTGCATGGACAGAGTGGCCATAGCATGTCCTGCTGGGAGGTCACTCTCACCCTGACTGAGCAGTGACCATGGCATGGCTAGGTTCCCCCATAGTGCTATATAGCACTTTTCTCATATGATATATATGGGTTTCTTTTTGGGGCCCAATCACTGATATATCTGCTTGGTGTGTATGCTGACATCCCCGTTCTGGGTACATGCATCTCCTCCAGGACCATGCACTATGGGCTAGCTGGCGGACTGTCTGCAGCTAGTATGTGTCTTGCTGGAACACCTTGCAGGGTGCAGTGGCTGGAGGCTTGCTGCTGGAGAATGTCAGATAATGGTGGGGGGCAGATGAGTATTTCCGGGCCTGCTGTCTGTCTGCTATTGTGTTATGGATGTGTACTGTTCTGTCTGTTCCTCAGCAGGACTGGGGTTGCTGGTCCCCTCTACTGCTGCCATTGCGGGGAGGTAGACTGTGGATCTATTGGTGGGTGATCCTGTTTCCCACCCTGAGCCCCAGAGGGTGGGTTGTGTGGTGGTACATAATCTGCCTATGGGTCCATACACCCCCCCCCCCATCAGTCAGTGTTGTAACCATTGTGCTGCGCGCCTTCTTAAGATTAACGCGCGGTACCGTGCCCTGTAGCGCTCGTTCATTTATGGCGCCTTGTAACGCGCATTCTCGGCACATTCTCGGAAACGATGTACCGCCCATGTCCTTATTTGGGGTTTCTGTCTCTACCGCGGCTCCTAACGCGAATCGCACTAACGCAGTTTAGTAAACATACCCCTTTGAGTGTTAATTTAAGAAATATACAAAAAAATTTCAGTTGCAAATACATGTCCCACATACATGTTGAGGGAATCACCGTTTCCATTTAGATGTTGGTTATATAAGAAAATAGTGACCTTCCTTTGTTAAGGAGTTTATCCATCAGAGATGGGACAAATTATATTAATACCAATTCCAAAGGAGATGTGTCCAACTTTCATCCGAAAGCGAATATACCTTGCTTTGCGAAAATAATGGAAACAATAGTTGCTAATCAAATTACGCAATTTTTAGATAAATATAATTGGCTTAGTGATACACAATATGAATTTCATAAAAGATATAACACAGAACTTCATGTGGGGTTGTTAGTTACAGATTTGAATAGTATTTTGGCACAAGGTTATGTCATTGTCTTGTTACAGTTTGATCAAAGTTATGCATTTGATATCGTTAATCATGAGATATTATTATCTATGTTGGATTATTTAGGGGTGATGGGCAAGATAGCAAATTGGTTTGTGACGTTTTTGCGAAAGCACATCTATACTGTTCGAGTGAAGAATGAATGTTCGATATCATGGAAGCCAACCTGTGGAATCCCTCAGGGATCACCATTATCACCTATTTTGTTTAATATTTTGACAATATCATTAAGCTGGGTGTTGGATAGGGGAGGTATTATGCAGATGGTAGTTTAGTACTAGTATCCTTCCCTGTAGAATCAAAGGACTACTATAATGTTTTGAAAGAAGTCATATCAACATTAGAAAAATGTGTGGCATTGCTTTGTTTACAATTGAATGTGGCAAAAACAAAAATGTTGTGCTTAAATAATGGTTGGCAGATTCCTATACAATTTTTGGATCCTATTAAGACCTTGAAACTCCAAAGGGATACAGTGTTGCAGGTGCTCGGCATATATTTAGAAGAAGATCTATCTATGGATGCACAGATTAACTCAAAAACATTTAAATGTTTCTTAAAGATGTAGCAACTTCGAAGATTACAAACCTGCTTTACATCTGCATTTTTATTGCAAAGTATGGTACTAAATTATTTAGATTATTGCAATATAGTTTTATTAAATTGATCAAAACAACAGATTAAGAAATTACAAATTTGTCAAAATACAGCGACAAGGCTGATTTTAGCAGCTCAAAAATCTGACCACATATCACCATTCTTTGAAAAGCTTCACTGGTTGAGGATCAGAGAAAGAATATATTTTAAGTTGTATGCGATGATACATTCTTTAACCGAGTAGCCGGACCCTTTGCACCCGGTCAATCACACCCCTGCACCAAACAATTCACCTTTTCACCCCCATCGGCCTCCCTCGCCAAAACAACTCTCCCACAAATTACACGGACACTGTTCTTGGAAGCAACTGGTCGCAGTTTTATTAAATAACTCCAACAATTAAACACTCATAACAAATATTCAACACCCCGACCCCCCGCAGAGGGACCTGTCACCAGCCGTATGACTAGCAAGGCTACCTCACATCCGCACCTGCCATGGTCAAGCCTCCGGCAAAGATCCTATCCCCTTTTCCGACTTTGCCATATCAGTAGCACAAGTCCGCCAGGGTTTATCCGGGTCGAGGGCACCCCACCCTCGTCCCAAGTGGCCTAAGGCTCCAGACCCCGGAAACTCCTACAGTATTGCGTACCATAGCCATGCCTGCACTGTGCCCAGGACTGGTGTGGTGGCCTGGGCTGCCCAACACCTCTATAGTTGCACAATGCTGGCATAGGTGTGGGGAGTGTGTGTCTGTCTATCCAGTGTGTGGTGGCTGCCAACACCCTCCACAGCCCACACTGCTAGCACTGTTGCCAGTATTGGCTTGCCAATGTGCATAATGAGGAGCAAGGTACTGTGGGAATAGCCTGGATAGGGTGGCCCGGCCTGGCTGCATCTGCACAGGGCATAGGGCAATGGCTCGGACATTGTAGTGCCTGGCCACCACCTGCACAGACAGGGTGGCCACAGCATGTCCTGCTGGGAGGTCACTCTCACCCTGACTGAGCAGTGACCACGGCATGGTTATGTTCCCCCATAGTGCTATATAGTATTTCTCTCATGTGATATTTATGGGTTCCCCTTTGGGGCCCAATCACTGACTTATCTGCTTGGTGAGTATGCTGACATCCCAGTTCTGGGTACACGCATCTACTCCAGAAACATGCACTATGGACTAGCTAGCAGACTGTCTGCAGTTAGTATGTGTCTGGCTGGAACACCTTGCAGGGTGCAGCGGCTGGAGGCTTGCTGCTGGAGAATGTCAGATAGTGGTGGGGGGCAGCTGAGTGTATCCAGGCCTTTTGTCTGCCTTGCCTTATGGATATGTACAGCTCGGCATTGACTGCCCTGTTCCCCAGCAGGACTGGGGTTGATGGTCCCCTCTACTGCCACAATTGCTGGGAGGTAGAATGTGGATCTGTTGGTGGGAGATCCTGTTTCCCACCCTGAGCCATAGAGGGTGGGTTGGGTGGTGGTACATAATCCGCCTATGGGTCCAAACACCCCCCCTGATGACTATGGTGCCAACACAGGATATGCACTATTCTGGGTGCATCATAGCCCATAAGGGCTAGACATGACTGAGACATACAGATGTATCCAAGGTGTGTCTGCAGGAACTATCTATCACACATACACTAGCACTGATGGGGACCTGCAGCATGGTGTATATCAGCCATGAAAGGTGCTGTGGACCTGGTGCTGGGCGCCCCACCTCACCCTCAGGGTGAGCACAGTACCCGCACAATGTGACGGTCTGTAGCTACTCTGTGCCAGTAACACACACGGTCTGTACCCCCTACAAGGCCGAGGTGCTGTGGGGGTGCATACCCCATCTTGTGATCATCTGTAGACTGCTGATGTGCATGTGCAGTGCATCATGGGTACGGGTGGGTTAACCCTAACCTGGTAACCACAGCAGACAGTTTGTGTGGTGACCTGCAGTCCTTCTGTAACCAGCCAGGGGCTTGTTAGCAGCTATAGAGCTGTAGCCCACTGGATACTTCACAGCCTGTGGAACTAGAGGCCATGGGTTCACACCCATGGTGGGGTTATTTGATAGGGATGTCCAATGCATTGTCTATTTTTAATGTACATTAGTGCTGCCAGCAAAAACACCCTCAGAGTACTGTAGTCATAAGGTGCTTCATAAGGCGCCCAATAAGGCACCTTATAGGGCACCATATAAGGCGCCTTCTATGGTACCTTATAAGGTGCCCTATACAGAGCCTTATAGGGTGCCTTGGTGGACAGTGCACTTTATAATGTGCCCTATGGAGCGCCTTATAGAGTGCCTTATGCGGCACCTTCGGTTACGGCATGTGAGGGTGTGTTTGCTGGCAGCACTAATTAAAATATACATAACATGCCTCAAAAAGCAATACTTACATGTAACAGCTAATGCCTCAACAGCCATATGCATTAGGCACACTGGGGGATCAAACTCATGACCCCTGTACCATCAGTCAGTGTATTAAGCATTGTGCTACACCTCTGTTTCTCTGTTTGCATGTCTGCGTGCCTACTTAAGATTACCACGCGTTAACGTGCTTAGCAGCATCTCGCCCGATAATATGCGCAGCGCGCGTTATCGCGCGATAATCCTGTTTTGCTACATTAAGACTGACACGCCCACTCCTTTTATCGCAGCCTGCACACTATCGCTGGGCGCACGTTAAGACAGTTTAGTAAACATACCCCTTAGTAAGTAAAGAACTTAAAGATCTAAACACAAACTTAATACTAAGATGCAGACAGCAGTCTAGCAGCGAGATGGGGGCTTTCCAGTCTTTTGCATTGAGTGTCACATGTATGATTTTCTCCCAGTTGGTGAGAGGTCTTATGTGTGCACTAGGTGCAAGGAGCTCTTTCCTCTCAGGGAATAAGTCCGTTCTCTAGAGGCTAGAGTAGCAGACTTGGAAAACATAAGAAAGACAGAGAGGTACATAGACAAGACTTACAGGGATATAGTCCTGAAGTCCAACCTCCAGTCTGGCAGCATCCCTGCCATGGAGAAGAGAGGTCACGTGACAGGAGAGCATCACGCTGGTGTGGCAGGAAGTGATCCTGAAACTAGGACCTGTCCTCCAGGTGATGTAAAACGCTTTCGCACCGAGGAAGTTTCTTCAGGGTCATGTGCCCATGAGGGAAGGGTTAGGACAGCCGTTATAGTTGGTGATTCGATCATTAAGCATGTAGATAGCTGGGTGGCTGGTGAATGTGAGGATCACCTGGTAACATGCCTGCCTGGTGCGAAGGTAGCGGACCTCACGCACCACCTAGATAAGGTCTTAGACAGTGCTGGGGAGGAATCTGCTGTCTTGGTACATGTCGGTACCAATGACATAGGAAAATGTGGTAGTGAGGTTCTGGAGGGTAAATTTAGACTTTTAGGTAGGAAGTTAAAATCCAGAAATTCCAAGGGAGCGTTCCACGCGCAGGACCCAAAAGGCAGGCACAGCTCCGGAGTCTCAATGCATGGATGAGACAATGGTGCAGAGATGAGGATTTTGGATTTGTTAGGAACTCGGGAACATTCTGGGGAAAGGAGGGGCTCTTCCAAAGGGATGGGCTTCACCTTAACCAGGATGGAACCAGGCTGCTGGCATTAACCTTTAAAAAGGAGATAGAGCAGCTTTTAAACTAGATAATAGAGGAAAGCCGACAGTCGCCCAAGAGCAGATGGTTCGGAAGAAATGAGAGTCAGAAGCTGTAAAGATGTCTTACATATTGGAACATGGAACGTACGAAGCATGAACCAAGGGAAGTTGGAGGTGGTCAAGAAGGAAATGGAACGTGTACAACTTGATAACGAGTGAGGTTATCAAATTTGCAGATGACACAAAACTATTTAAAGTTGTTAAAACCCAAGAGGATTGTGGAAAGTTGCAAGAGGATCTTGATAAATTGGAAGACTGGGCATCAAAATGGCAGATGAAATTTAATGTGGACAAGTGCAAGGTTATGCACCTAGGGAAGAACAACCCAAACTATGGTTACACGATGCAAGGTTCCACATTAGGAACTACCACCCAGGGAAAAGATTTAGGCGTCATTGTGGATATCATGTTAAAACCCTCGGCCCAGTGTGCAGCAGCGGCCAAGAGAGCAAATAGAATGCTAGGTATGATAAGGAAAGGAATGGAAAATAAAACAAAAGATATTATAATGCTTCTATATCGTTCCATGGTGAGACCGCACCTTGAATATTGTGTGCAATTCTGGTCGCCGTATCTTAAAATGGATATAGCGATTTTAGAAAAGGTTCAGAGAAGAGCCACCAACATGGTAAAGGGGATGGAAGGATACTCCTATGAAGAAAGGCTAAAAAGTTTAGGGCTCTTTAACCTGGAAAAGAGACGGCTGAGGGGAGATATGATAGAAGTCTATAAATTAATGAACGGAGTGGAACGGGTAAACGTAGATCGATTGTTTACGTTATCAGAATATAGAAAAACTAGGGGACATGCAGTGAAGCTACAGGATAAACTGTTTAAGACTAATAAGAGAAAATGTCACCACCCAAGGAAACGTTCTTGGAGTCACTGTGGATAATACATTGAAATTTTCAGCCTGGTGTACTGCAGCTGCCAGAAAAAGCAAATACAATGTTAGGTATTAATTGAAAAAGAATGGAAAATAAAACTTAGAATATCATTATGCCCCATTGTACACCCATGGTGTGACTGCACTTTGAATATTGTGTGCAATTCTGGTCACCCCATCCCAAAAGGATACAATGGAACTAGAAAAGGTTCAGAAAAGGGTGAAAAAATGATGAAGTGGTTGGATCACCTTCCTTATGAAGAAAGGCTAAACAGGTTAGAGCTCTGTAGTTCGGAACGAAATGACAGAAGTTTAAAAATGGGGAATGGATAGTGAGAGGATTCGGAAGTTGGAGGGGTCTGCGGAGAGTGTACAGGTTGCGAGTTCATCTTATATAAAGATACCACTGTGCTTCAAAAGAGATTGGAAAGGTTAGAAAACCTATCTAGAGCAAATAATCTTAGAGTTTTAAATTTTCTAATGGTACGCCTTCTCTCTCCATTAGAGTTATTTAAAAAATATGTCCATGATACGTTGTTATGTTCAACATTTGATGTGGCTAGTATTACTTCTATTTATTATCTATCCCAGGGGGGAAGTGAGATAGCTAAAGACAGAGAGGCTGATGAGCAGGTGAGCTTGGATCAGCTAGACTTAACTCAATTTTTAGAAACCTCTCTAGATAAGCTGACTAAGAGGGCTACCCTATTGCTTACCTTCTCTTCTGAGAGCAAAAAGGTTGCTATTATGAAATTATATTTTGCTAAGAAGGATGTTTCCTTATGTGGGAGTCCTTTGATGATGTTTCCTGATGTTGCCAAGGTTACCCAGCTCAGACGGAAAGCTTTTTTGCACCTAAAATCCAGGGTTCTTGCTTTGGGAGGTCAGTTTTATTTAAAATTTCCTTGTAAATGCTTTGTTACTTATTTTGGTAATAGATATGTATAAACTGAAGTGTCACAGTTAGAACAGTTTTTGGTGGGTAAGAGCTCACAATAAGATTATTATATTGTTTTGTTTTGAGTGGTTTGGTTGGGAAGAAAATTGGGGTCTTGATGTTTGGTATGCTTAGCTAGCTGTCTCTCATTTAATGTGGTTTCTTGAGATTGTTCCTCTGAATACATTCAAAACTGTAATTTTCTTTTGTGTTTCATGTAAGGGAATGTTCTTTTCCAATGTTTACTTTTGTAATCATGACAAATTCAATAAAAATATAATTAAAAAAAAAAAAGGGGAATGGTTGTTTGACATTTCCAAGGACACTCTATGAAGCTAACAAACAGCAGGTTGAAAACAAATCATTAAAACAGTGCGCAATCAAGCTGTAGAATCAGTTGCCAAAAGACATGGTCCAAGCAACTACGACAGCAAGGTTGAAAAGATTATTGGACAAGTTCTTGCATGAAAGTCCATAAATAATCATCAGCCTGATAGACTTGGGTAAGTTATTCCTTATTCCTGGAACAAGCTATTAGCAACAGATCTTATTTGTGTGCTTGTGACCAGGGCTGTCCCAAGGGCTGTGCGAGCGGTGTGGTCGCACAAGGTGTAAGCATGGAAGGGGTGCTGATATCACTGGGCTTTCAGGAAGCTCATAAAGAATGAATTTCTGGCACATCTTAGGGGGAGGGGATACCAGGTTCATGAGTCACACATGGTGCATTTATGAAGGCCACGTGGCTCGTCCATGCCGGCCGCCCGTAACCGGGCAGAGCGGCAAGGAGCGGCGATTAGGCCTGAGGTGGTGGGGATGGGGTGGGGGGGGGGGGAGTACTTGCAGTTGCGTCCTTCAAATCTATTGGCTCCTCACCCTGTAGGTGGTGGGAAGGGAGCCAATAGGTGAGGGTCGAAGGAGAAGGATCAGTTATCCCGCGGCGGCTCCAAGCTAGTCACGAGGAGCCTGGAGGACGGTTGTGTGGTGCTTCGTGCACGGGACAGCTTTCACGGCGGCAAGCATTGCACAGAGAAAAGAAGAAGGGGAGGAGTGAGGAACCTTTTTGTGCGGGGGAGAGTCCTTTGGTGCAGCAGAGAACTGCCGTCGGCAGTGCAGAGTGTTTCAGCAGTTGGGGCACAGCACGTGGTCGGCGGCACGAATTGGAGCTGTGGAAGAGTAGCGGTCAGAGTCGGGCAGGCAAGAGGAATCGTAATAATAATAAAAAAGGGGGGCATTGGAAGAGGGAGCGGCAATGCCAGCAAGGGGAAGTCGACGAGGGAAGGGGCCCGGTAGAGCCAGACAAACCGCGGGGCGGAGGTCCAGGCAGATGGAAAACAGGGCTGGGCCAGAACTAGCAGAAGATGCAGGTTTTGGGGGCGCGGTAGGCACTAGGGGGGGTGCAGGGCAGAGGGGTTGGTGCTAGAAGGGGGAGCAGAGGTACAAGGGGTTTGCGGTCGAATCCGGTGGCTGTGAGGGGTGCTGTTTCAGTGCCGGGAGCGGGGAGAAGGGGATGAGAGGCAAGGAGGTCGCGCTCAGGTGCAAAGAGGATTGGGAGTCAAGGGGGGGGAGCGGTGGAGCAGCACGGGAGCAGTGTGGGGGGCACTGAAGGGGTTGGGGGGGGGCTTTGGGGGTATTGAGGGATGTGAGTATTCCCGGGGGGGAAGAGGGGAGCAGCAATTATGGAAGTAGAGGGCAATGAGATGGACTTCCCTTGGGGCAATGGCTGCCACCAGCGATGGCTGGCTGGGGGGTGCGTGGGGGTGCATGGCCATCGGGGGGTATGCCAGCATGAGAGCATTGGTTGAGAGGGGGCGAAGGGTCTTTGGGGGCGGAATGGATGGGGGCCTGGCAGCCAGCGTGGCCTGCGGTTGGCCCTTCCTCAGGTTTTCCTTTTATGTCTTTGCAGGTGCCAGTGAGGGGTGCATACCCGACAGCGCCCGGGAGCGACAGTTTTCAAAGAACAGAACGGATTGAGGAGCGGCGGAGCGCATCGGAGGGGATGGCCACTTCGAGGCAAGTGGAGCAATAGCAACCCATTGAAGAGGACCGACGGTTGGCAGCCAGAGCGTCGTCAGGGGAGGCTGTGGATGTGGGGGCTGCAGGTGAGTCCCCTGGCGGGGGAGGTGAGCTGTCAACAGGGAGAAAGGATGCAGTGGGTGAAAAGGGGCATGCGCGCAGGAAGCGGAGGCGTGGAGGACGGAAGCGGCATCAGTCCGATTACTCTTCCTCTTCTTCTAGTTTGTCCTCGTCATTGTCCTCATCCTCGAGTGGCGTGGCTCCAGGGAAGATGAGCAGCGGGAGCTGTGGGGGGTTGGGTAATCAGGCGGCGGGAACTCCGTCCTTGGCAGCTTATGCGGAATTGTGGGAGGGGGTCCCGAAAAAATTACACCGAAAGATATGGAAACGACGTTACATTGACATCTTCTGTTTGTTGGAGGGTAGGAGGCGTTCGTGGGATAGTAGGAGGAAGCAGAAGGAGGATGAAAAGGCGGGGTGGTTGCAGAAGGTTTCCCAGAACGTGGTGAACTAGACTCGGGCATTTTTGCGTTTAGCGAGTGTCTGGGGACATTACCAGCCGGAGCAGTATGGGATGTTATTGGCATATGCTGATTCTATTTTGGAGGCGGCGCAAATGCACGAGGACTGGTCTTGGTTGAATTATGATGAGCGGTTTAGAGATAAGATGGAAGGGAACCAGTCATTGTCTTGGGGCTCTCAGGACATTAACCTATGGCTGACGCAGATGCTCCCCCTTGCTTGCCACCGCCGAACCCCCCCATCCCCCCGATGGGGGGGTTCGGCGGTGGCAAGCAAGGGGGAGCAGCTCTAGGGGGGGCGGGGCGTTCCTTTCGGCTGGCGGGATCTGCCATGCCGCAGAGAGGGGGAGGAACGGGTACAGGGGACGTGTGCTGGAGATTCAATAAGACCTCTTGCCCATTTCCGGACTGTAAGTTCCGGCATGCCTGCTCCAGTTGTGGAGGAGGGCATTCGGCGACAAAGTGCGGCAAGAAAGTTGCCAGCACGCCTAGCGGGCAGGTCCAAAAGTAAAGCAGCATTACGCAGTTTAGCCCCTACAACGATAAAGGTGGAGGCGCTGAAGGGTAGGTTGTTGCGTTATCCTAGGCTGCGGGACAGGGTCGTATTGCATAAGGGGTTTCGGGAGGGATTTGTGATTCCGGTAGTGGGCAAGGTCGCAGGCCTTGTGTCGCGTAATGCCCCCTCGGTGCAGCAGTTGGCGAGTGTAGTCCACTCTAAGTTAGTCACGGAATTGGAGTTGGGTCGGATTGCAGGCCCTTTTGTGCGGCCGCCTTTCCCGGATTTGATCGTTTCACCGTTAGGGATTATACCGAAGAAGGAAGCGGGGAAGTTTCGGTTAATTCATAACTTATCCTTTCCCGAAGGAGCTTCGGTGAACGATCATATACCGTGGGACAAGTGTGCGGTTCGTTATGCTTCATTTGACCGGGCGGTTGAAGTGGTTCGGCGAGCCAGTCGGGGGGCTTGGATGGCAAAGGTCGACATCGAGTCGGCATTTCGGCTGCTGCCGGTTCACCCGGATAGCTTTCTGCTATTGGGTTTTCAGTTCGAGGATAGGTTTTATTTTGATAAGTGCATGCCCATGGGTTGTTGGTGTCCTGTGTTTACTTTGAGAAATTTAGTACGTTTCTGCATTGGGCCCTCGTGGAGGATGTAGGTTGTGCGAACGTAGTCCATTATTTGGATGATTTCTTGTTTGTGGGTGCAGAGGATTCGGGGGATTGTCAAAGGCTGGTTACCGGTTTTCTGGACTTGGCCAGCGAGTTGGGCGTGCCCTTAATGGCTGAAAAGACTGAGGGTCCGGCTAGGCGATTGACTTTTTTAGGAATAGAACTGGACTCCAGTGAAATGGTTGTCAGGTTGCCACGCGAGAAGGTGGTCAGGTTATGGGTTTTGGTAGCCAACGCAAGGGCGTCGGGCAAGTTGATATTGCAGGAGTTGCAGGCCCTGATTGAGGCTTTGAATTTTGCTTGTAGGGCCATCCCGATGGGTAGGGTGTTTCTACGGCGGTTGGCCGGGGCTACTGCGGGGGTGAAAAAACCGCACCATCGTATTAGGGTGACGGGCGTGATGAGGGCGGATTTAAGGATCTGGGATACCTTTTTGAAGGACTTTAATGGGACGGCGGTTATGATAGGGGAGGAGATTTCCTCAGCAGACTTGCAGTTGTACACTGATGCTGCGGGGGGACTAGGTCTAGGCATTTATTTTGCGGGCACCTGGTGTGCTGAGAGATGGCCGCAGTCGTGGCGTGAGTCGCGGGTGGTGACTAACGTGGCTTTTTTGGAGCTTTTTCCCATGCTTGTAGGTTTGGAGTTGTGGCCCGAACGGCTGGCCAATCGGCGCATACTGTGGTGGTGCGATAATGCAACAGTGGTTAGAGTGATCAACAATTATTCGCCACGATGCCGGCAGGTGGCGGAGCTAATGAGGGAGATTGTTTTGGCTGGGTTGCGATTGAATGTGGTGATCAGGGCGAGGCATATCCCGGGATGCAGTAATGAGGTAGCTGATGCTCTCTTGTTTTCAGTGGGCCCGGTTTCGGAGACTGGCGCCGGAAGCAGACGTGTCAGGTTGGGGGGTCCCGGAGTGATTATGGAGCATTAGCTAGGAGGGATGTTGAGTTTGCTGCGGAGCTCGGTGGCGCCGTCAACATGGGCAGTGTATCAGCGTGGCTTTGGTAAGATCGTGGAATTTTGTGAGGCACGAGGGTGGCGGCCGGAATCGATGTCTGATTGGATGCTAGCACATTACATTGTTTCTGCTAAGGAGCAAGGGATCTCTAAAGCTGGGGTGCGGTCGCATCTAGCCGGTTTTTTGGTTTTTGTGAAAGCGGCGGGTTGGTCCTCTACATCGGGCGGGTTCTTATCCCGGAGGCTAATGCAAGGGTGGGGGAGGGTGAAGTCAAGGCAAGGGGATGGGCGGCGACCGATAACGCACGAGTTGTTAGTAGGCATATGCGCAGCGCTTCCTTCGGTGGCATCGTCGGGTTATGAGGCGGTACTTTTTAAAGCGATATTTTGTCTGGCTTTTTTCAGGGCATTTCGTATGGGGGAGTTAATTGCGGCCTCGGCGAGGGCGGCAGGAGGGGGGCTTCTGTTCCAGCATGTTCAGTTAGAAATGGGTACATTAAGGGTATGGTTGGCTCGATCCAAGACTGATCAGCTGGGGCGGGGGAGATGGGTGGTGTTGTGGGAAATTCAGGGGGGGAGTACTTGCGCAGTGGCAGCAGTACGGGAATACTTGCGGCTGCGTCCTTCGGTCGGTGGGGTGCTGTTTATGCATGCCGATGCGAAAGGAGTCACTAGGTTTCACGTAACAGCAGTCTTAAGGCTGGTGCTGCGGCGGCTGGGCGAGGATGCGCATCAGTTTGCAACACATTCCTTTTGTATAGGTGCAGCCACTAGTGCTGCGGCAGCGGGTTTGTCCAGTCAAGTCGTGCGGCACATAGGGAGATGGCGGTCCAATGCCTTTTTGGGTTATGTCCGTTTTTAAGAGGACGGGTTGGGGGGGTGCATATGGCTAATTTGTATTTTCTTTTGCAGACCATGGGAGGAACCCGCATAGCTGTTGGCTCATCGGCCCTTCATTCGTGCACTGGGTGGGTCAGCGTGCGGCGGTGCGACCTTTGGGGTCGAATCTCGGACTGGATACTGCGGTGGTGACCATTTCATGGCTGGGTGAGTGAGTTCTTCGTTGGACTCTGTTGCTCCCTTTGCTTCGGCACCATGCGCGCAGAGAACACCAGACTTGATACTGCTTCATTTGGGAGGCAACGACCTGTCGGCTTGGACTTGCAAGCAGCTGATCAGGGCGGTACAGAAGGACTTGGGGGAAGTGTTGAGGTTATTCCCGGAGGTGATAGTCATGTGGTCGGACATTATACCACGGCCGAGTTGTCGGGCCCAGCATCACTGGTCTAGGGGCCTAGTTAAGATAAACCGACAAATCAGCCGGTGGGTCTGTGCACATGGTGGTTACCAAGTTCTGCATTCTTGGGTCGATGTCAGCTGTGAAGGTCTTTACGGCAGGGATGGGGTGCATTTATCCCCGGTTGGATTGGATTTATTATTAAATGACTGGCAGGAGGCAGTTGAGTGGGTAGCCTTGCAGGATTCTCGCTGGTCGCAGCTTTGTTTTGGGGGGGCGGCGCAATGACGACAGGGTCGAATGCGCCAGTGGCGGGATCCCGGAGGTTTCCGGGGTCCGGACGCTTAAGAAGCTGGGGACGGGGGTGGGGTACCCCCGGCCCGGACAACCCCCTGGCTGGGCTTTTGCTACTGACATGGCGAAGTCGGGGGCTAAGGGGGGAAAGAAGAGGCAAGCAGAGGCGCTATCACTTTGCTAGTGATATGGCTGGTGATTGCATCATTCCGCCGGTATATGTATAGTTTGATTTGATTGTGCATGAGTTAATGGTTAATAAAAGCTGCGACCAGTTGTTTACCAAACGTTGGAGTGGTGTCAGTTTCTTGGGGGCTTGAGGGAGATTAGGAAGGTGGGGGATGGGGCAAGGAAAGGAGGTATTTAGGAAGGAGCGACGAGTCCGCTCTCCCGCGGTTACTACCTTGGTACGGTCCTGCTTGTGACCCACACTGACAATACCCTAAAGACAGGGTATTGGGCTTGATGAACCTTGGTCTGAGTCAGTAGAGTTTATCTATGTTCCTATGTTCTCACTTTCACTACTTGATCCAAACTCATTGAAAGTCACACATTGCTGTAAACAGAGCAGCCATTCTGGAGGTGTCTGCAAGAGCAAGCCTTCAAAGTTGAGGGGAGAAAATATATTGGGGAAGAGAGTTAGAGAGCCACACTTATGAAAAATGGGAGGTAGGGGTATACATTTGTCACAGTCAATTCAGTTCATTTCACTGCTTTAAAAATTAAAGCATGCACAAATCACTTGTGCATGCGTATATCTATGAATTAACATACATACAGTTGATTTGAGCATTAAAAAATTCTAGTATGCATATAGGGTGCATGCAAGAAACAAATAAGTAAACCAACCGTGAAAAAATACCCCAAAAACGTATCTAAAATGATTACTTACCTGTTTATATGTTGGCAGAAGTATTTGAAGCTCTCATTCCTGCCTCAGGCTGCAAATACTCTGTTGATGTCATAGTAGACCCTCCAAGCCAGCCCGAGACACTGTTCACGTATGTACTGTTTGAGATTACTGGATGAGCAATAAAAACAAACACCTCAAAGTCTATGAAATACATCAGTGCCGTGTAATGCTGGAAGCATACACTTCAACTAGAATCTTGATTTACTTTCACTAATGCCTACATTGTCAAATTTTGACATTACAGGTCCCATGCAATAAAATTCCCAGTAAATGACCTGCCATAAAGAAAAAAACATCGGAGGTACAATGAAAGATTTATTTCTTCTGCCCGGACTAGCAGGATAGAAAGTCCTCACCAATGGCTGATGTATCTGACAGAGGCCACATGGGAAAAAGGTCTGTGTAGCTCAAAAAGCTCTTAAAGGCTTTGAGAGGCCATAACATACATGGGTGCAAATTCCCATTTTGTACCATAATGAGGGGCATGTTTATTTTTCATTTTTTCATGGAACTTGTAATACTGCACGTACCCAATGTCTCCTTTCTTCACATTTGCAATTGTTTTTTTTGAGTGTTGGTCTTACATGAAACATTTTGTTCCTCTGTAATATGCAGAGGGGCCCTTTTACTAAAGCTCATTAGATGGTTTATGTGCATCTTAGTGATTGCACACTGTCCATGGTATATTTGAGCATAACAGCAATTGATTGCTAAGACGCACATTAATCAGCCATCTTGTGCTAGGGCAGTGACTGAGCAGGTTAGGGTAGAGTGTGCACATGAAGAGCACATTGCCTCTACTAGGGCAATTGCCGTGCACTCAGTGACAATGTGACAATTAGGGCAGGTGGTGCCTTTAGGAATTTCACTAGGTGCATCTGCATTAATTGTACTGCATGTTAGTACACACATCTATGTGTTATCTGCTGGGAACATGCTGGTTACACCCTAACAGTTACCGCATAGGCTTTGCATGTACCATGTGTTAAACATGGACATTAAGCACACTTCTTAATGGGATTTGGTAAAAGGACCCCTTAGTTGGGTTTTTAATGCTTTTAAGGTTTATTTTTGGAATGCTCACTCTCTGCTTCTCTCTGTTGGGAGCTTGGAGACCCAGCTGGAGCCTATTTTTATATCCATATAGGTCTCAAAGAGTCCATGAGCTGCATCGCATGCTGAGGATATATTGATGTCAGGATTGTATAGGTCACCCTGGACACGGAACGTCAATGGAAACTATTGGGAATGCATTTATCTTCTTCAGAAACATTCTGATGTTGAGCCTCGAGCGTGGTGCTCAGAACACTAAAGTATTGGTAGCTGACATACCGTTGAACTGAGTCCAGATGAAGCTCCACTCAACCTCCTCAAAATCAGAAAACTTTGAGGCCAGGCCACTGATACCCACTCAAATGATGTAGCAAAATGTGACCTTACATACTGGTCCATTTTCAACTTTGTTGTCAGCAGTCTTCATGGAGAAGCTTAACAGGAGATCAACGAGAGGCTTGCATGTAACCTTGCTTATCGTAATGGCTTGGCATTAACAATGTTATCATTGATTTAGAGAAATCTACAGCCATTGGTCATGAACTATGCTCTTCTTGGAGGTGATTCATCAATGCCGAGACCTTAAAGAATCTCAGAGTCAGTGTCAGCTGCACCAAGTGCATCAAGGCACTTATTGTTGCCCACATTGAGGTGAGACAAAATCTTTCTGCCTTCTGGAGGACAAATCCAGGCCACTAAGGATCGCTGGTTGCTAATCCCCATTCAGTACAGCTGTGTCCTGGAATGCATACAGCAGATCTTGGATGCTTTTGTCTTCTCTTCTTGTGGGTCTGCAAACAGCAGGGCCGCTGTGCAAGTTGCATCTCCTGAAGGCAGTGATGCCCATTCCCTCAGACGATCGGGACAAGGGCAAGTATTCCATCTGTTTTGTGGTGCAGCTGCGGAAGGAACATTCCAGCCCATTCTGGGCCTCATGCATTTCAACGAGCACTTGAGCATCATGTGCTTCTGGATGGAAGCTTTGCAATCCATGAATCAAGTCGTTCACTGAAGGGAGTTCCTGGTATCTCTGGATTTGGCAGAGGCATAATTTCATATCCCAATCTAGGTAATCAGCAAAGTATGTTTCACCCTGCTTAGCTCTCCCCTTCAGTCACAGCCCTCCCATTCAGACGCTCCACTGCCCCAAGGATGTTCTCCAAGGTCAAGGTGGCTGCAGTGCTACAGTATCATGGGAGGAGAGGCCTAGTGATTGGGGCAAGTTACCTCAGGCCAGGAGTTCAAATCCTGCTTGAGGACAGCAACCTTAGGCTAGAAGGACCGGGGTTTCTAGTCCTACAGGTGCTCCTTGTGGCCTTGGGCAAGCCACTTAACCTTCTGTTGCCTCAGGTACGAAACCATAGATTGTGAGCCCTATGGGGACAAGGGAAAAATATATATACAGTACCTGAATGTACACCACTTTGACTGGTAGAAAAGCACTATATGAGCCTAGTTAAATAAATAAAATAAAATTTGTGCACACCCATATTTGGACTACTGGCTCATCCAAGCCCATTCTCTTTCAGAGGCATCTCAGGTAGCTCCCTGAATGGTGTCCTTTCTGATAAGCCTCGGCTGGGTAATCAATTGGGGAAAGAGCCAGTTGTTGCATTCCCAGTCCCTAGAGTTCCTGGGAGCAAGTTTTGATTTTCAAGTGTGCACAGTCTTCCTGTCAGAGGTAAAAATCAATGGCTGTTGGATTGCCTAATGCTGTTCTGTTCACACCAAGCCCCCAGAGTCCAGGTTGATCTTCAACTCCTCATATTGCTGGCAGTGACAAGAGAGTGCCGTGTGCTCATATGTTGCCACTCCAACGGTCCTTACTGACTCGGTGGCCCTGAGTTTTCAATGGTTCGAAATCCAACTCACACTCCCAATGATGGAGATGGCCAGCCTGCAGTGGTGGCAGCAACCCAGTCTTCTGAGGAAGAGTGTGCCACTGGACGATTGATCATGGACTCTTCTGAAGATGGATACCAGTCTCTTGGGCTGGGGAGCCCATTGTTAAGGCCAAACAGCCCAGGGCCATTGGAACCACACGGAGGCGGAGTGGTACATCAACTGCCTTGAGGCGAGGGCCATCAGGTTGACTTTTCTGTGTTTCTAGTCCCTGGTCGAGGGCCATGTGGTTTGAGTGTTCTCATACAATGCCACAGTGTCTTATATCAGTCAGCAAGTGGTGCCAAGATAGTCCTGGAGATGGCTCTCCTATTAGCCTGGGTGGTGGAAAACCTCCTAGTTTGTCAGCTCTGTGCATTGCCAGGGTGGATACTGTGGAAACAAATTTTCTCAGCCAGTACTATCTGGTTCCAGGAGAGTGGGAGTTGGGTCATGAGGTGTTTCAGTTGTTTTTGCACCACTGAGGCCGCGCTCAGAGGGATCTGATGGCAATCTGCTCCAATGTCAAAGTGTGCCACTTCTTCAGTCACTGCATGGAGATGAGGTTTGAGGGTGACTTCAAGCATGCTATTGTCACACCCCTCCTCAAGAAACCCTCACTCAATCCCTCCTGTCCTTCTATCATCCCATCTCTCTCCTTCCCTTCATTTCTAAATTACTTGAGCGTGCTGTCTACCACCGCTGTCTCAACTTCCTCTCCTCTCATGCCCTCCTAGATCCTTTACAATCCGGTTTCTGTTCCCTACATTCTACCAAAACTGTTCTTACCAAAGTCGCCAATGATTTGTTTCTGGCTAAGTCCAAAGGCTTTTATTCTGTCCTCAATCTTCTGGATCTCTCTGCTGCCTTTGACACCATTAACCACAATCTTCTTCTTATCAACCTGTCTTCACTCGGTTTCAAAGGCTCTGTACTTTCTTGATTCTCCTCCTATCTCTCCCACCACTCTTTCAGTGTGTACTTCGGTGGCTCCTCCTCCTCTTCTACCCCTTTACCTGTGGGTGTACCTCAAGGTTCTGTCTTAGGTCTGCTCCTCTTCTCTCTCTATACCCAATCTCTTGGTGCCCTTATCTCGTCCCATGGATTTCACTATCATCTCTATGCTGACGACTCTCAAATCTACCTCTCTACTCCTGTTATCTCTCCTGAAATTCAAGCTAAGATCTCGGCCTGCCTCTCTGACATTGCTTCCTGGATGTCCTACCGCCGCTTGAAGCTGAACATGGCCAAAACTGAACTCCTTATTTATTTGCAAAACTTTTATATACCGCCAATTCCCAGGATCAGTGGCGGTTTACATCAAACAACGTCAAAGTACATGGAACAGTGTGCAGTTATATAGCAGATACATGGAACTGTAAACAACTATATACAGGTAGGATATCGGATTTAGAACTATTTACAAGTTGTTACTTAGTTTTTACATATATACTGTCATGGTGGCATCCCCTAATGGCCAGTGGCGGTAAGGGCATGCTGTACAACATATTTATTTTCAAGGAGCGTGGGGTATTTTAAGGCCAAAATGGAGATTGGTCTTAGGTATTTCAGTTCCTTGTGAGACTCAATAATTAAGCCACGAGTGTAGGGAAACAAGGCTTTTATTTCCCCTCTGTGCAAGGGTTCATTAAGACACTAGAAATCAAAGACTGTCCTTTGTTCATAAAGGCTCCAGTAATAAGCAGGTAAAACCAATTGTTAATATCTTCACAATTAGTTGAAAGGTTAAAGGGAGGAATTAAATTCATTCCAGGGCAAAGCAATTAAACAAGACTTCTTCTTATTTACAAGGTGGCTATGGATTCTAGGCTAAAAGCCATACAGAAACTACAATCCATAGCTTCTTCTTGAGGAATGGGAATAGTGTTTGCATTTTCTATTTCCATAAATTCTGCTTCACTACTTTCCCCCTCAGAGCACACACTGTCCCTGGCATTTACAGCTTTACATGGACTGTCTCTGGTATCTTGCCTCCAATAAGACTGTGCTTTAAAGTCTTTTGGTAGTTCTTCAAACCACTCTGGTTTCTTTCCTCTTCTTATAAAGTGAGTTTTAGTTTTAGCGGTGCTTTTAGGAGTTAAGCTTTCATTAGCAGGAATAAAACTTTCATACCTTGAGTTTCTGTAGCTTGAAGCTCTGGAGCCTTCTCTCTCATGCACGTCTCTGTGACAACAGGTATTCTGTGGGTAGCTTCTGGGCAGTGCTGGACTTCCTGAAAGCTTAGTAAAACCTGGTGCGGATTCTCCAGCTCTATGCTTCAGTGACACAGTAGCTTTGTTAGAAACTCCTTCCCTTCGGGTACCTGGTAAAACTTGTTCAGCATACTCCAATGCCTGCAGGCTTTCCTCCAAGCCTGGCTCTCTGGCTCTCTGTATATGTCTTTCAGCTTTGGACTCAGAAACATTGCTTAAGCAGGGAGTGGCATACCCTCCAGCCTGACTGCTTTCTTTAGCAGACTCCCTCTGAACAGCAGCTCTCATAGCTTGGCCCCTCTGAACTCTACCTCTGTGGATTCTGTCCTTTTGGGCTTGCTCAAGGAGGATTCCTTCCTTCAGGTCTCTCCTTCCTTCTTCGGCTGTAATCCTTGTTCCTTCTCTTCCTGCTGCTCGAGCTCCTTCTGCGTCTCTATCTGTGTCTGTGTCTGCTTTGCTAGCATTAAGCTTCCGTTTATAAAGGGATCTTCCCTTTGAATCTCCCGGGCTCATTTCCAGGTGCAACTGGTTAGATCTCCTAGCCTCATTAGCTTCTGTAGAGTCAATCTTGCCCCCTCTAGCCATGCTTTTAGGTAATCGCACACCTAGAGCTCTGTGAAAAACAGAATTTCTTTTCAACTCTGCAACTTTATTGGCACCAGCCTCATGACACATCCCCCCTCTTAAAATATTACGGGCTGAATGTTCATCATTACTACAGCACGTAATTCTAGACATCTTCTGTGCTGATGTAACCAAGGCCAACCTCTCGTGCCGGAGTCGCAGAACATTTATGTGGTATACTTGTTCATGTCCCTTGGTGTCTCATATCAAATACGATGCTGGACCAAGTGGTTTGACCACTATGTAGGGTCCTTTCCAGCGGGCTTCAAACTTCGGAGTGGGGCCTGATACCAAGACTATTACCTTCTCACAGGCCTTTTAGACGTCGGGGCTTGGTATCTCTGTCATAGTACTGTTTTTGCTTTTTCTGACTGTCCTTCAGCTTTTCTTCAGCAAAACGTGAGGTCTGTTTTAACCGGCTTCTTAAACTTCTCAAAAATTGCGGTATCCCTACTTCATTTTGTACAGGTTCCACCCATTGTTCTCTCAGGATATCCAGAACTCCTCTGGGCGATCTCCCATACATCAATTCATAAGGCGACGTGCCTAATGAAACCTGTGTTCTTTCTCTGCAGGCGTACAATATAAATGGGAGCATCGTGTCCCACTCTGCCATTTCTCCATCCAATGCCCATCGCAGCATCTGCTTGATAGTCTGGTTCATTCTCTCCACCAAACCATTGCATTGGGGGTGATATGCGGCGGTTTTGAGATGCCTGATGCCAAAGGCATCCCACACCTGGGCTAAATATTTGGACATGAAGTTCGTGCCTCTGTCTGTCAAAACTTCTTGAGGGAATCCAACCTCGCAAAATAGCTTTATAAGCTCCCCGGCGATGGATTTCGCTGATACATTCCTCAAGGGCACCGCCCACGGGAAACGTGTTGCCTGGTCCATGATGACCAATATATATTGGAAACCCCATGGCATTTTTATGAGGGGTCCAACTATGTCCATGGCTAGCCTTCTGATAGGATCGGTTATTACTGGCATCGGCAGTAATGGCACCCCAGGTGGTCTTATGGAGGTTACCCGTTGGCAGGAGGCGCAGGACTCACAAAAACATGAGACCTCCTTAAAAACGCCTGGCCAATAGAACCTGGCCAGTATCTGGTCAAGGGTCCCTTGTACCCCTTTGTGACCACTCACTGGGTGATCATGGGCTAACCTCAGCACTGCAGATTTGAAAGTATTTGGGACTACCAGCTGTTTTCAGACATCTTTAGTCCGTGGGTCTATACTTTCCCTGTATAGCACCCCTTCTTCTCTTATAAATCTTGGGAAAATATTTCTCTTTGTTTGAGCGTGCTCAAATGCGCGTGCTAGCGCAGGGTCATCTCATTGTTTTCCGGCAAAGGAAGGGAACTTCTCCACGAGCTCTGCTGGAATCCAGGGTAGTTCTTCGCCTGCTTCCAAGTCGGCTCTGCCTTGAGAGCGTCCCTTTCTTTCTTTGCACTTTTCAGCTTTTGTCTTTCTGTCCCTTTCCGAAGGGGCATTTACTAAATCCTCATGAGATGGGAGGTCACCTAAACTTTCTTCCCTTGAACATGAGGGTTCTTCCGAGGCTTTCGTCTGGTTGCGAGTGGAGACAAAAACTTCTCGGGGGTTTAGACCCTCCTCTAGGCCTCTTTCAAATTGTGACCAGTCCCTACCTAAGACTAACTCTTTAGGTAATCTGGGCACTACGGCTATCAACATTCTTTTTTCTATTCCCAACCCTCTTACAAGTAAGTTATATACAGGATAAAAGGTGGCAGCACCATGCACACATTTTATCTTGACTTTGCCCTCTGGTTGATCTGGGGCAGACTCAGCTCGCTCTTTGATTAGAGACCAGAGCTTGCGTGAAATCATCGTCTGGTCCGCGCCAGAGTCAAGAAGAGCTTTGGCAGCAACTCCTTGTACAGTTACATCAAGTACAAATCCTTCAGATAACATTTCTCTGTTCTCCCCCATGAGAGCAGTACGTGCTCAGCACTCACTCATAATATGTCCCATTTTTCCACAGCCAAAACATCTTTTAGAATAACTCTTCTCTACATTCTTAATATTTTTCACATTTTGAGTTTTAAACTGTGAGAGACTTTCTGATGCCTGCTTGAATGTCGCTACCGCCATCTTTGAACCTTCCCCAGTCCGCTGGGTGGCTAACTTGGCCTCTAGATATCTTTCAGTCAAGGCAATAGCCTCTACAGTAGTGAGACAATTCTGTAGGATAAGGAAGCTCTGTATACTACTAGGTACTGCAGTCATAAACTGCTCAAGGATTATCATATCCATCAGTGTTTCAATTGTTTTCTCACTAGGCCTTAGCCACTTTTCGGCTAAGCTCTTCAGCCTGTGACCTAACGCTTTAGGCGTTTCACCTATTTCAAGGTGTGCCGCGCGTAGCTTACGGTTAAAGAACGAGAGGAGTCAGACCCAGGCCATCCCTGATGGCCTTCGTTACCTCGCTATAATTGTTCGCTAACGAAGCGGGCATTGCCCTATAGGCTGACAGTGCCTCTCCTGTGAGGGAAACTGCCAATCTAATGGACCACTGCTCTTCCGGCCAACCTACGGAAAGAAATATTCTCTCAAAAGAGTCCAGGAAGTAATCCACATCATCAGTTACCCCTAACTTCCCCAAAGTCAGCGAGTCGTAGGACCCTAGTCCTACCGGACAGTTGCCCAGTCTCGAGCTCTGTTCTACATGTTTTCCGGCTGCTTCCTGTGTCTTCTGTTGATGCTGCAGCCATTCTTCCAGCATCTGTAAAACTGGCTTTTACTGTTCCTGCATGGCCAGGATTGCATGCTGTTGTGTTTGCGCAACCTGCTCCCCCTGCTTGCTGAACTGCGTAGCCATCCAGTTGAAGATCTCTCGCTGATCCATGGCGAAGAGATTTCCTAGGAACAAAAGAGAAAAAGAAAAAAACCCCAAGTGTGGCTGTACCAGAATCAACCCTACACACTTTCTTTTCTTTTCAATATCGCCTCTAAACTTTTAACTTGTATCCAACTCAAATCATGTCCTTCTACCTTTTACCTGGTAGAAGTGTTGACTCCAACTTCCAGAAAGGGTGGTGCTGTTCTGCATCGTAGCACTCTGCCACCGTTCAGCAACGTCGCCTTCCCTTCCTGATTTTCCTCTGATCCGGTCCGCGTTTTTCTTCTCCTCCGGTCCGGGTTTTCTTCTCCTCCTGTCCGGGTTTTCTTTTTTTTTTTTTTTCCAGCTTAATACTGGTAATTTCTTCTCTTTTCCCAGTATGTCTTAGGGTGATATCCACATCCAAACAACTACGCCATTCTGTCGTGGTGGCATCCCCTAGTGGCCAGTGGCGGTAAGGGCAAGCTGTACAACATATTTATTTTCAAGTAGTGTGGGGTATTTTAAGGCCAAAATGGAGATTGGTCTTAGGTATTTCAGCTTCTTGTGAGACTCAATAATTAAGCCACGAGTGTAGGGAAACAAGGCTTTTATTTCCCCTCTGTGCAAGGGTTCATTAAGACACTAGAAATCAAAGACTGTCCTTTGTTCATAAAGGCTCCAGTAATAAGCAGGTAAAACCAATTGTTAATATCTTTACAATTAGTTGAAAGGTTAAAGGGAGGAATTCAATTCATTCCAGGGCAAAGCAATTAAACAAGACTTCTTCTTATTTACAAGGTGGCTATGGATTCTAGGCTAGAAGCCATACAGAAACTACAATCCATAGCGTCTTCTTGAGGAATGGGAATAGTGTTTGCATTTTCTATTTCCATAAATTCTGCTTCACTGCTTTCCCCCTCAGAGCAACACACTGTCCCTGGCATTTACAGCTTTACATGGACTGTCTCTGGTATCTTGCCTCCAATAAGACTGTGCTTTAAAGTCTTTTGGTAGTTCTTCAAACCACTCCGGTTTCTTTCCTCTTCTTATAAAGTGAGTTTTAGTTTTAGCGGTGCTTTTAGGAGTTAAGCTTTCATTAGCAGGAATAAAATGTTCATACCTTGAGTTTCTGTAGCTTGAAGCTCTGGGGCCTTCTCTCTCATGCACGTCTCTGTGACAACAGGTTTTCTGTTGGTAGCTTCTGGGCAGTGCTGGACTTCCTGAAAGCTTAGTAAAACCTGGTGCAGATTCTCCAGCTCTATGCTTAAGTGACACAGTAGCTTTGTTAGAAACTCCTTCCCTTCGGGTACCTGGTAAAACTTGTTCAGCATACTCCAATGCCTGCAGGCTTTCCTCCAAGCCTGACTCTCTGGCTCTCTGTATATGTCTTTCAGCTTTGGACTCAGGAACGTTGCTTAAGCAGGGAGTGGCATAACCTCCAGCCTGACTGCTTTCTTTAGCAGACTCCCTCTGAACAGCAGCTCTCATAGCTTGGCCCCTCTGAATTCTACCTCTGTGGATTCTGTCCTTTTGGGCTTGCTCAAGGAGGATTCCTTCCTTCAGGTCTCTCCTTCCTTCTTCGGCCGTAATCCTTGTTCCTTCTCTTCCTGCTGCTCAAGCTCCTTCTGCGTCTCTATCTGTGTCTGTGTCTGCTTTGCTAGCATTAAGCTTCTGTTTATAAAGGGATCTTCCCTTTGAATCTCCCGGTCTCATTTCCAGGTGCAACTGGTTAGATCTCCTAGCCTCATTAGCTTCTGTAGAGTCAATCCTGCCCCCTCTAGCCAACACCTGCTATATGTGTTTCCTCCATGGTCCCTGGTGGGGCATGTGATTCAGTTTATAAAGCACCACCCAAGAAGGATTATTCTGGCTGAGTTGGGATGGCTGAGAAATGTGTGATTTGGAGATCTTATACGGCATCTGCAAGTTCCACCTCTTTGTTTGCCTCCATATCAGGGCCTATTGTGTCAGGGGCTGCTTGTCCTAAAGGCCCGGCTTCCTTCTCGATTACAGCTTGGCTCCTGCAAGGAGATGGTTAGTGCATATGAACTACTCTCCAGTGGTGGTTTCCACTCTACTCAGAGCCTGGAGAAGGTCTAGCAACCTGGCCTAAGTGTGGGTCTCTTGCCTTGAGTGTTTGTGTAGTGCATGGCAGCTGGCTGCTGGGGTGGCCAAGGTGCCATCTCTGTTTGTCTTTTCCCATCAGCCCCTGCGGGCTTAACAGAGACGCGAGGGAGACACTCTCCCTTCGTGAATCTGAAAGCTGGCACAGAGGGGCTCAGCCATCGCAGAGGGAGGGACTCAGCCAGGCAGAGGAGGCCCCGCGGGACACTCCATTCTGCTGCTGCTGCGGCGGCAGCGGCAGCGGTAGCAGCCAGGTTTTTTTTTTTTTTTAAATTTTCCTTGAGCCGAGGGAGGGAGGGGTTAGGACTGGTAATGGGCTATGGATGGGGTTAGGACTTGACTTGAGGTGGGCTGTGGGTTGATGGGGGGGGTTAGGACTGGTAATGGGTTATGGGGGGCTAGGACTGGTAATGGGCTATGGGGGGGCTAGGACTGGAAATGGGCTGGGGGGGTTAAGACTGGAGGTGGGCTGATGGGGTTAGGACTGGTAATGGGCTGTGGGCTGTTGGGGGTGATTAGGACTGGTAATGGGCTATGGGAGGCTAGGACAGGAAATGGGCTGATGGGGAGGGGTTAGAACTTGAGGTGGGCTGTTGGGGGGGTTAGGACTGGTAATGGGCTATGGGGGGCTAGGATTGGAAATGGGCTGATGGGGGGGTTAACACTGGAGTTGGGCTGATGGGGTTAGGATTGGTAATGGGCTGTGTGCTGATGGGGGGGTTAGGACTGGTAATGGTCTATGGGGGGGTTAGGACTGATAATGGGCTATGGGGGTGGCTAGGACCGGAAATGGGCTGATGGGGAAGGGTTATGACTTGAGGTGGGCTGATGGGGTTAGGACTGGTAATGGGCTGGGGGGGTAGGACTGATAATGGGCTATGGGGGGGGCTAGGACAGGAAATGGGCTGATGGGGTTAGGACTGGTAATGGGCTGTGGGCTGTTGGGGGGGTTAGAACTGGTAAGGGGCTATGGGGGAGGGGTTAAGACTGGTAATGGGCTGTGGGCTGATGGCGGCTGTCTGGTAATGGGCTATGGGGGGTGGTTAGGACTGATAATGGGCTATGGGGGGGCTAGGACAGGAAATGGGCTGATGGGGAGGGGTAAGTATGTGAGTTGGGCTCATGGGGTTAGGACTGGTAATGGGCTGTGGGCTGATGGGGGGGGTTAGGACTGGCAATGGGCTATGGGGGCTGACAGGAAATGGGCTGATGTGGTTAGGACTGGAAGTAGGCTGATGGGGGTTAGGACTGGTAATGGGTTATAGGGGGAGCTTAAACTGAAAATGGGGTGATGGGGGGTTAGAACTGGAAGTGGGTTGATGGAGGGGCTAGGACTGGTATTGGGTTGGGGGGTTGCTAGGACTGGAAATGGGCTGATGGGGGGCTAGGACTGGAAATGGGCTGATGCAGGGACTAGAAGGGAATGGATGCTGGGTGAGGCTGGAACTAGAAGGGAGCTGATGTTGGGGGAGGATTAGAATGGGATGGGGCTGGGAGAGTAAAATGGAGAGGGGAAAAATATTTTGTGTGGGAGGGATGAAAAATCTACAATTGGCCAGGTATTGGGAGATTAGTGGGGATTGAGGATTGAGGGGTAAAATTTGAATGGATGAAATAGGAATGAGGAAAGAGCAAAAGGAGAAAGATTAGTATGTTAAAGCAGATGTAGAGAGAGAATGGAAAAAAACTAGGAGAGAAGAAAGGACAAACGGACAGCAGACGATGGACAGTTAGCAGAAGACACAAAGAAACCAGAAGAAAGTGGCTGGAGCAATTGCAGCTGAAAAAAATGCACAAAAGGTAGAACAATATCTCTTTATTTTGAATTTATTAATTGGAATATGTCAGCTCTGGGAAATGTGCATCATTAACGTCTGCGCTTTGTTTAGTACAAGAGGAAATTAATTTATAGTTTTATTTCTACAGTGTTGTTGTACATTCCAAGTTTGGCTTTTGGTGTTCCCAGTTTAATTATTGTCTTCCTATTTCTAAATTGTGATTCCTTGTTTGGTGATGGTCTATGTTCTGCATGTGTAATTGAGCTGAGGTATTCTGTTTATGTAATTCCTATTTGACATTGCCACTTGTTCTCTTTACCCAGTAGGTCATGTATTGTTATTCTCTGAAATGTATTGGTTTAATATTTGCAGTGTTTCCTTTTGATAGTTAGAGTATGGTGCTTTGTGAGTCCTGGTAGTGCTGTTAGGATACGGCGGGTTTGCTATGGGTTCTAAATGGGCAGTGTTTGTAGAAGTTCCTAATGTGTCTGGTGGTTGGCACTGGATTATAGTAATGTAGAAATCTTTTAGTCTTTCTTTATCCATACACTCGGCCTCTTATGCAAATGAGGCCCCGCACTGAGTCTCCACACATGGCCCCGCACCCCCCTTGGGCCGCCCCTGAGCAGGATGATATTGAAGGTGACATTTTGGTGGCTCAGGCGGCTCATTGTTGATAGAGTGGCACCCATATCTGCTGTTATTGTATTGCTCCATCTCATTGCTAGCCTTCCTCTTTTGCATTGCCTTCTACCTTGCCAAGCACGTCTTTCTATAACGCTCTCTCTTCGCATGATGTGTCCAAAGTATGTAGGGCAAAGTCTTATCATCTGAGCTGCTAAAGAAAGCTTAGGTTTCATCTCCTCTAGTACTGACTGGTCTGTTCTTTGGTAGTGCATGTTATACACAGTATTCTTTGCCAGCACCATAATTCAAAGGCATCGGTTTTCTTCCTGTCCATCTTTTCCACTGTCCAACTTTCACATCCATATGATGTTATTGAAAATACTATGGCTTGGACAAGTCAAATCTTTGTATAGCGAGAGACATCTCTGCTCTTGAGAATCTTGTCTAGGTTCTTCATAGCCATTCTGCTAAGAGCAAATGTGTCGTCTGATTTCTTGACTGCTTGTTGTTTCTTTGATTGTTGATCCACATAGGTTAAAATTATCAACTATTTCAATTTCTTCTCCATCAAATGATGAGCTTATTGATTTTGCCAGTTGTCAGGATCTTTGTTTTCTTTACATTAAGGTGCAGGCCCATTTTGGACTATGTTCCTTGATCTTAAGAAGCAAATGTTTCAAATCATTTTCACCTTCAGCCTGTAATGTAATATCATCAGCATAACAAAGGTTGTTGGTGAGTCTTCCACCAATCTTCACACCTCGGTTTTCTTCATATAGTCCTGCTTCTCTGATGATTTGTTCTGCAAATAAATTTAGGAGGTAGGTGGAAAGTATGTAGCCTTGTCAAACACCTTTTCTGATTTTAAACCATTCTGTTTCTCCTTGATCTGTTGGAACTGTTGCGTCTTGATCAATGTAAAGATTACGCAAGAGAACTATCAGGTGTTCTGGAATATACCCATGCTTCTTATTGTGGCCCAGAGTTTCTCATGGTTTACACAGTCAAAAGTCTTGCTGTAGTCCATATAACACATATAGATATCCTTTTGGTATTCTTTTATCTTTTCAAATATCCATCTCACATCCGCAATGTCTCTCATTCCTCGCTCTTTCCTGAACCCTGCTTGCACTTCAGAAAGTTCTCATTCCAGGTATGTTTGTAGTCTCTGCTGAATGATCTTAAGTAGAATTTTACTGACATGTGGGATCAGAGCGATTGTGTGATTCTTTCCACAGTCTGTCAGATCACCTTTCTTCAGAGTTGGTATAAACACAAATCTTTTCCAGTCACTTGGTCATGATGTTGTCTTCCAAATTTCCTAGGAGAGCTTTCTAAGTATGGTAACAGCTGCATCTGATTACTGTAATACTTCATTGAGAATGCCTCAATACCTGGTGTGTTGTTCTTTGATAAGGCTTTCAATGCTGCTTTGACTTCTTCTTTCATCACCAGTGGCTCCTGATCATAAAGGTACAGGTTGAAATGGCTGTTGGCCCACTTGAACCTTATGGTATAACGATTCTGTATTCTTTCTACCTTTTCTTGATCTTCTCAGCATCATTCAACATAGATCCTTGATCATCTTGTAGCATTCCAATTTGAGGCTGGATTTTTTTCTTTAACTCTCCTAGCTTTAAGAAAGCTGATCTTGCTCTTCCTCTATTTCCCTGCATGCATCATTGTAGTACTTCTCCTTGTCTTGTCTTACTGTATGTTGGAAGTTTCTGTTGAGTTCTGTGAATGCCTCTGTCTCCCCTCTGGCTTCAGCTTCTCTGCATTTCTGGGCAATTTTCAGAGTTTCTTCAGTCATCCATTTTGGCTGTGTTTGCTTTTTCACCTATTCTTGAAAATTCTCACTTTCTTCTAACACATCCTTCTTGATGTCATCCCATAACTCTTCTGGAGATCTGTCATTTGTATTTAAATCAGAAAATTGATTTTGTAGGCAGTCTTTAGAGTCCAGTGGTGTATTTTCAAGGCCATAATTTGCTACATTCATGAGTGGCTTGCTCTTTTTCAACTTTAGTTTAAGTTTGCAAACTAGTAGTTAGTAATCTGTTCCACAGTCGGCTCCAGGTTTTGTTTTTGTTGATATTGTACAGTAGAGCTTTTCCATCGTTGATTTCCACAGATGTAGTCAATTTGATTTTTGTACAATCCATTGGATGAAATCCATGTGTACAATCACCCCTTGTGTTGCTGAAAGAAGGTGTCTGAGATGAATAGATCGTTGGTCTTGCAGAATTCTATCATTTCTGTTTCAAGACCAGATTTTCCACCACTTTGGCTTCTTCTTTGTTGCCAACTTTTGCATTTCATTCACCCATAACTATCAGAATATCCTGTTTGCATGTCCTGTCAATTTCAGTTTGTAGCTGTTCATAGAACTCATTAACTTCTTCCTCTTCTGCAGCTGCTGTTGGGGCATATATCTAAATTATAGTTGTGTTGATGAGCATTTCTCGCAGACGAATAGAAATTAAGTGCTCACTGATTGCACTGTATTTCATTACAATTCTTGCAAGTTTCTTCTTGATTATAAATGCAATGCCATTTTTCTTTGTCTTTCATTTCCATCATAGTAGACCATGTGATCATCAGATGCAATGTGCCTGATACCAGTCCATTTCAGTTTGCTGACACCCAACAAGTCGAGTTGTATACATCCCATTTTTTTCTTGACCATGTCCAACTCCCTTTGGTTGATGCTTCGTTCATTCCATGTCCCGATATGTAAGACATCTTTGCAGCTTCTAACTCTCATTTCATGCACAGCTACATCAGCAGTCAGACATCCTGAGCGTTTTGATCCATCCATATTATAATTGCTGGCTTTACTCTGAAAAGTCTTCAGCTCATCCCCAGTAGCCAGTTGAGTGCCTTCCAACCTGGGGGTCTCATCTTCAGTCACTATAGTGCAATTTGTTTTGTTGTGACTATTCATTGGGTTTTCATGGCATGATACAGAAGTAGATTACCAGACCTTTCTTCCATGCAGGTAATTTTAGTTTTGTTTGCGTAGTTACAGAAATGTGATCCTCAGCCACCAGCACCTTCCCATTCTGCTGCTGCTGCCCAGATGGGTGGTATGTCTTAGTCTGGCACCTCGGCTGAGACCTGTCCATCTTGGGAGACCCTCCCAGTAGTTCAGCTACCGCTAGCTTAGCTCTCAGCTTCAGTGATGCACATAGGCCCTCACAGCATGACAAGTTGCAAACCAAGTGAGGGCTACTTTTGCTATACTCCCTTTATTTTTTGTGATATATATATATTTAGGGGATAGTTATGGCATCAAATACATGACAAAGTACTTATGGTTATACTATGGAGCAACTTATTGAGTTATTCAAGGAGACATCATGGTCAGAAATAGCGGTCTCAAGTGAGGGTACATTTTAGATTGGTCTTGGAAATAGGAAATGAGGTGTCCAGGTCCAGATGTTCACAATTCTCATGGTATTTTACAGAGGTTCTGTCAAATACAGAGCCTTTTGTAAAATACTATAATGATGTGTAGGACTGTACATGTATCGGCCAGCATGTCCAGTGGGAGCAGTAATTTTAAAAGACTGCATGTGGAGAAAAAGAGCATCCTTCTCTTCTCAAATCTCCACGTATACAGTCTTTTAAAATTGATGCACCCTGCAGCATTGATCCTTACCCAATCCCCTGCCCCCCATCAAAGGCAGACCCCCCCAAACAACAATAACAATCATCATCTTCCCCTTCGCAAACTCCCCAATAGCAACATCATCTAACCTCCATCCTCTGAAATCCCCACTCTCCTTCACACAAGACAAAAGGCATGCTGACCCCCGAACTCCCCCCCCCACAAAAATGTATATTTATTTGTTTATTTAATTACTTTTATACACCACCTCATCAGAATATCAAAGCGGTTTACATATTAACACATTAACATGAACATCGACGTTACAAATGAAAAAATAGGAACAAACAAAAAGCAAGGAACAATATGCATATTGCTGGAGAATCAACGTGGATGAATGGGAAAGGGGGGATGCAGAACCAAGGAATAGAACTGAGTAAATTATACAGTGTGCTCAGAATGGTGTACGGACATTTAATCACCTGACATTTAATCACGCGACAGTTAATCACCGACATTTAATCACCCGACGTTTCAAGCGACAGTTAATCACGCGCCTTTTAATCACGCGCCCTTTAATCACGCGACAGTTAATCACGCGCCTTTTAATCACGCGCCCTTTAATCACGCGACAGTTAATCACGCGCCTTTTAATCACGCGCCCTTTAATCACGCGCCTTTTAATCACGTGCACAGAATCACAGGCAAAGAAGCACGTAGATCTATTTAAGTTAAATTGTTTTTATTGAACAATCACTATATTAATTATATGACAACTGTGCAACTGTGCAATAGCACGAAACAATCACTATATTAATTATATGACAACTGTGCAATAGCACGCAAATAAACATATTTCACTTGAGGAGTATCGATCCACTGCATTTGCCACTCGCCGTTATTAATTATATGACAAGTGTGCAATAGCACGCAAATAAACTAATATTTCACTTGAGGAGTATCGATCCACTGCATTTGCCACTCGCCGTTTCAGTGTCGTGTATCTCTTGGGTGCGGCTGGTTGCATACCCGATATACCTTGTAGAAATGCTGTTCTTTGCATCTGCATATCCTTTGCAATTCCCTTCATGAAAGTCCATAATGTAGGATGATGGCATTGAAAAAGCGCTTGTAGTCCAAAATGCCATCCTTCAACTGAGTTGGTAGTTCTTGCCAATCCTTCAGACGCAGTTTGATAATGGTTCCAAACTTCTATTGGAAAGATTGCTGGACCGTAATGTTCAGCTCGTCCTGGTCGTCGTCTTCCTCGTACATAAGTGTGTTCAAAATACGACAGAAGCTCTGGCATCTTATCATGGTCTGGCATGTTGTCAGCTAATGTCAGAAATGCATCAGTGACATCTGCTGAAGGAACCATAGCCAAAGACGGTAAGCAACGAACAGCTGATCGTACTGTATCATAACTTTCAAATACGACATTCATACCAAATTCGTTTACCTAACTTATAAAACTCAGTGTAAGATGAAAATAGCAACCCATGACAGTAGCATTGGGAATGCTGTGCTAAATGCACTTATTGCTGCACTTTCAAAGTCGATCAGTATTTTTTCGGGTGCAGCCAGTGGAATCATCTCCTTGACTGCTGCCATGATCCGATCATATTGAGCTCGCGTTTTGCTTTGTACCAGGCAGTAAATGGCTACAGGGTTGATACCAGGCACGAGTTCAAAATGTATTGTGTACAACTGGAAGAATATTGATGGCACTACCTTGAATGTTCCGTCTGCTAACCACAGTTTTGCTCTGGCCAGTCCATCCAGAAGCTCGTTACTGCCCATCATAACTAGCCGATCGTTGCCAGATCCAGAATCATATAAAATCATATGCTGGAATTTAGCTGGAATGTCAAATGACGTATCTGTTGGCGGTGGTGGTAAGGATGATGAGTTCCATTCAGACTCTAACTTACGACGTTTTCACTGCAAGGTCCTTTTCAGAGAAATTTTCTTGGGCAATGCCATCAGTACTCTTGGCTGAAGCTGAACGCTAATAGAGCCTATGACGGCAGTTGTTGTAGCAGATACTTCACCCATTCTTTCTTTCATTTCAGCAATAGCTTGTCGTGCCAAAATATTCTCCTTGTTACCGTCATGATTGTGTTGAGGGTCGCAGTCGCCCACTAGTTCTTCGTTTTTCGTTGTTAGACGTGCCTGACATTTGCTGTTCTGGTAACGTTTGCAACGCCATTGAATATTTCCGTTCTCATATTCACGATGTTTAACAAATTCATATTGCTTGTGTAAGACAGACGCCTTGCCTTTTGATGTAACACCAAACGTTATTTTATTGTAAGCCATACGCCTAAAATCAATAGATTAAACAATACTATCACTTCTGTTTCTTTGACTGTAGCCTTCAAATGCCTGGTGTGTGATTAACCGTCTGGTGATAAAGTGTCTGTGTGTTTATGTATCGCGTGATTAAGTGTCTGCGTGATTAAACGTCGGTGATTAACTGTCGCGTGATTAACTGCCGCGTGATTAAATGTTACCAAACCCTCAGAATATAAAGTTACCCCTGACTCTCCTGAGTCCTGTCAACAGTCTTCCTAGTGTTAGTGGGGGCAGGTGCAATCTTCAATCTTTCTTGCCCTTTCTGGTACCGGGTTCAAAATCGCACCAGCTGACAACTCGTTGTAGTCTCACAATGTTACCTCTAGAGATCAAGCTGCCAAACTTTGAAAATTTAATTCTAACAGAAATATCTATTATGATGGAACAAAGTTTTTATAAGAATAATTTGACAAATACAGAAAGAAAAGCTTTTGAAAAATTCATAGTGTAGTTATTAAATTAGCAGAAAAGTGTGGCACAGTAGTTATGCAAATTTATGAAGCTTATGTATGAAACAGAGTGCCAATTGTCTACAACTAATAGCTATAAGAATTAACATTTAATTCTACTTTATTTATTTTATTTGGATTTAGCTCACATCTTTTCAGTAAGACTCGTGTTTTGCAGTAAAAAAATGAAAGCATAACAAACGAAGCTCAGATTTTTGACATAATAAGAATATGAAATACTTTGGAATCCCAGTGTTCTTATACTCTTCCAAAAAATATGCAAAACTTTGGGAACACAGCCTGGATGTCCAGTAGTTTCATTAATGATTCTTTATTAGAACAGCACTTTATCTATGTTATTTATTTTAATTCTCTTATATACCATGCTATTCTGCACCAGTGCAGTTTACATTGAACAGGGCATTATGACTTGGAGATAACTATTTTACAGGGAACATGGGCTATGGAGGGTTAAGTGACTTGCCCAAGACCACAAGGAGCACCTGTGGGACTAGAAACCCCAGTCCTTCTGTCTCAAGGTTGCTGTCCTCTAGTGGGATTTGAACCCCTGACCTTCTGGCCTGAAATACTTTGCCACAACCACTAGGCCACTCCTCCACCAGTGACAATTTTTTAACCCCATTATTGGTTCATACTTTTAAGATACTACACTTTTTTAAAAATATTCTGGAAGAAGTCAGTGGTAAAACAAGAGAATTTATTACAGTTACTTTGGATGTTCTTTTTTTTTAGTTTAATTTTTGTTTCATGATTAGCACATAAAACCACATTAAGGAAATAACAGAAATCAAATCCATGCAAGCAACAAGTAAAATTTAGGAAATTACAAACAGCAGTAGTCCACTCTTGGAGCTGAAAACAATTATACTCTATATCAGTGATGGCTAACCTTTTTGAGCCCGAGTGCCCAAACTGCCGCACAAAACCAAAGAATTTCCTCAAAGTGCCAGCACGTCAATTTGCATAAATATTTGCATAATGCTAACATACACTAACTTTTAGTAAACATGTCTCTTAATGAGTGTATGGATAAAGACAGACTAAAAGATTTCTACATTACTATAATCCAGTGCCAACCGCCAGGCACATTAGGAACTACTACAAACACTGCCCATTTAGAACCAATAGCAAACCCGCCGTATCCTAACAGCACTACCAGGACTCACAAAGCACCACACCATACCTATCAAAAGGCAACACTGCAAATATTAAACCAATACATTTCAGACAATAACAATACATGACCTACTGGGGAAAGAGAACAAGTGGCAATGTCAAAAAGGAATTACATAAACAGAACACCTCAGCTCAGTTACACAGTTGCAATTGCTCCAGCCACTTTCTTCTGGTTTCTTCATGTTTTCTGCAAACTCTCCATCATCTGCTGTCCATTTGTCCTTTCTTCTCTCTTCTAGTTTTTTTTTCCATTCTCTCTCTCTACATCTGCTTTAACATACTAATCTTTCTCCTTTTGCTCTTTCCTCATTCCTATTTCATCCACTCAAATTTTACCCCTCCATCCTCAATCCCCACTTACTCTCCCAATACCCGGCCAATTGTAGATTTTTTATCCCTCCCACACAAAATATTTTTCCCCTCTCCATTTTACTCTCCCAGCCCCATCCCATTCTAATCCTCCCCCACCCTCAGCTCCCTTCTAGTTCCAGCCTCACCCAGCATCCATTCCCTTCTAGTCCCTGCATCAGCCCATTTCCAGTCCTAGCAACCCCCCAACCCAATACCAGTCCTAGCCCCCCCCATCAACTCACTTCCAGCCCTAAACCCCCATCACCCCATTTCCAGACAGCCCCCATCAGCCCACAGCCCATTAGCAGTCCTACCCCCCCAGCCCATTAGCAGTCCTACCCCCGCCCGCCCGCCCGCCCATTAGCACTCCTAACACCCCCCCCTCCTGCCCATTAGCAGTCCTAACCCCCCCCCCTGCCCATTAGCAGTCCTAACCCCCCCCTCCCCAATAGCAGTCCTAACACCCCCCCCCCCCCCCCATTCCCAGTCCAAACCCCCCCCTACTGCCCATTATCAGTACTAACCCCCCCCACCTGCCCATTAGCAGTCCTAACCCCCCCCCTGCCCATTAGCAGTCCTCACCCCCCCTCCTGCCCATTCGCAGTCCTAACCCCCCCCTCCTGCCCATTAGCAGTCCTAACCCCCCCCCTCCTGCCCATTAGCAGTCCTAACCCCCCCCTCCTGCCCATTAGCAGTCCTAACCCCCACTCCTCCTGCCCATTAGCAGTCCTAACCCCCCCCCCCTCCTGCCCATTAGCAGTCCTAACCCCCCCCCCCTCCTGCCCATTAGCAGTCCTAACCCCCCCCCTCCTCCTCCTCCTGCCCATTAGCAGTCCTAACCCCCCCTCCTCCTGCCCATTAGCAGTCCTAAACCCCCCTCCTGCCCATTAGCAGTCCTAACCCCCCCCCCTCCTGCACATTAGCAGTCCTAACCCCCCCCCCTGCCCATTAGCAGTCCTAACCCCCCCTCCTGCCCATTAGCAGTCCTAACCCCCCCCCTCCTGCCCATTAGCAGTCCTCACCCCCCCCTCCTGCCCATTAGCAGTCCTAACACCCCCCCTCCTGCCCATTAGCAGTCCTAACCCCCCTCCTGCCCATTAGCAGTCCTAACCCCCCCTCCTCCTGCCCATTAGCAGTCCTAACCCCCCCCCTCCTGCCCATTAGCAGTCCTAACCCCCCCCTGCCCATTAGCAGTCCTAACCCCCCCCTCCTCCTCCTGCCCATTAGCAGTCCTAACCCCCCCTCCTCCTGCCCATTAGCAGTCCTAACCCCCCCCCCCCTCCTGCCCATTAGCAGTCCTAACCCCCCCCTGCCCATTAGCAGTCCTAACACCCCCCCCCCTCCTGCCCATTAGCAGTCCTAACCCCCCCTCCTCCTGCCCATTAGCATTACTAACCCCCACCTCCTGCCCATTAGCAGTCCTAACCCCCCCCTCCTGCCCATTAGCAGTCCTAACCCCCCCTCCTGCCCATCAGCAGTCCTAACACCCCCCCTCCTGCCCATTAGCAGTCCTAACCCCCCCTCCTCCTGCCCATTAGCAGTCCTAACCCCCCCCTCCTCCTGCCCATTAGCAGTCCTAACCCCCCCCTCCTCCTGCCCATTAGCAGTCCTAACCCCCCCACCTGCCCATTAGCAGTCCTAACCCCCCCCCTGCCCATTATCAGTCCTAACCCCCCCCTCCTGCCCATTAGCAGTCCTAACCCCCCCTCCTCCTTCCCATTAGCAGTCCTAACCCCCCCCTGCCAATTAGCAGTCCTAACCCCCCCCCTGCCCATTAGCAGTCCTAACACCCCCCCCTCCTGCCCATTAGCAGTCCTAACCCCCCCCCCTCCTCCTGCCCATTAGCAGTCCTAACCCCCCCTCCTCCTGCCCATTAGCAGTCCTAACCCCCCCTCCTTCCCATTAGCAGTCCTAACCCCCCCCCTCCTGCCCATTCGCTGTCCTAACCCCCCCCCTCCTGCCCTTTAGGAGTCCTAACCCCCCCCTCCTGCCCATTAGCAGTCCTAACCCCCCCCTCCTCCTCCTGCCCATTAGCAGTCCTAACCCCCCCCCCCCGGCCCATTAGCAGTCCTAACCCCCCCCCCCCCCCGGCAAATTTAAAAAAAAAAGCAGGCTCTGGCTGCTGCCGCGGCAGATTGCAATGTCCCGCGGGACCCCCTCCGCCCGCTAAGCCCGTCTGCAAGGGCTTCAGATTCGCGAGGGAGAGCCTCTCCCTCGCGTCTCTGTTAAGCCCGCAGGGGCTAATGGGAAATTTCCCATCAGTCCCTCGCGTCTAAAGGGGCTGATGGGAAATTTCCCATTAGCCCCTGCGGGCTTAACAGAGACGCGAGGGAGACGCTCTCCCTCGCGAATCTGAAAGCTCTTGCAGAGGGGCTTAGCGGGTGGAGGGGGCCCCGCGGGACGCTGCATTCTGCCCTTGCCGCGTCCGCAGTCAGAGACAGCTTTTTCTTTTTTTTGCGGACCTATGGCCCGCGTGCCAGCTGCAAGGCCTTCGCGTGCCACAGCTGGCACGCGTGCCATAGGTTCGCCATCGCTGCTCTATATAATGGGCACAAACCTGCTCTCTAATTCATACAATGAAAAGGAAAAATAACATAGAATTTGGATTTTCAATCATTGTATACATCCATCCCACAAGATGAAGCTTTAGACGTTAATAGAGCCAACTTGGATAAGCAACCCCAGCATATTCCAACTGAAGTTTTGATAAATTTAGGTACAATTTGAAAATATCAGGAATAGGAAGAGATGTTGGTTTTGTCTAGGGCTGATGCAAGGACTGCAAGTGCCCTAGGGGCCCTCATTCCCGTCAGCTCCCCAGGCCACCCCACACCCCCGTGCCATCACTGCTGCCCATCTCTGTGACCTGCAGCAGTGGCAATGGTTCCCAAACCGCAACACAGTGCTTAGAAATATACTCTGGTGCTGTGTCGCGGTACCTTTCTTTCACCAAGGAGTATGTTTACTAAACCGGGCTAACGGTTAACCCGGGCTATCTGCAACTAGGTCCCATTGAATAATATAGGACCTAGTAGCAGATAGCCCGGGTTAACCATTAGCCCAGTTTAGTAAACATACTCCTAAGTGTCATTTCTGCCCCCTCCAACACAGCGCCAGAATGTATTGCTAAGCACTGCGTCGTGGTTTGGGAGCCATTGCCACTACTGAAGGCCCTGGAGAGGGCTGGCAGTGATGGCAATAGCGCACTGGTTGGCCAGCACTCTAGTCCACTGCCCAGTTCCCCTAATGGTAGCGCTGGCCCTGCTTTTGTCCCAACATCAATCAATTTATATGATGAACATTGCCCAAAGAATTGGATTCATAATTCTCCTTTTTCAACTTTTATATTTATAGGTCTGTTTATTTGTTAATCTCTTTGAATATGCCCCCCCCCCCCCCACTTAGGGTTATGTTTACTAAACCGTATTAATGTGCGCCCGGCGATAGTGTGCAGGCTGCCATAAAAGGAGTGGGCATTTCAGTCTTAAAGTAGCAAAATGGGATTATCGCGTGATAACGCGCGCTGCTGCGCACATTATCGGGCGAAGCGTCGCTAAGTGCGTTAATGCGTGGTAATCTTAAGTAGGCGCCCAGACACACAAACATAGAAACAGAGGTGTAACACAATGGTTAATACACTGACTAATGATAAAGAGGTCATGAGTTTGATCCCCCAGTGTGCCTAATGCATAAGACTGACTGAGACATAAGCTTTGACATGTAAGTATTGTTTTGTGAGGTATTTTAAAAACATAAAGCAACACTACTGACAAAATCCTTCACTTAGATTAATGCAATGGTCTTCAAAACTCTCTACTTTAGAACAGAGCCTTCTCATAACCGGAGATCTGCACCCGTCGCTCTCTCCCAGCCTAACCATCTTCCCATTTTAATATAACCTTTCAAATAAATACACAACACTGTATTCTTTGGAAAAACACACCAGGTCACAGCTTTATTGCCCAATAACAGAACCGTTTAACAATTACAACAAACAACCAATTATACCCCCCCCCCCTCCGAAGCGGAGCGATACGTCACCCACCATACTACTAGCAAGGTGACCTCGCTTCCGCCCCCTGGCCTGGTCACCACCAGTCCAGTTACCCCCACCCCTGCCCGACTTCGCCATATGACTAGCAAAAGTCAGCTCGGGGTTCTCCGGGTCGTGGGCACCCTGCCCATGCCCAATCAGCCTCCGGCTCCGGACCCCGGAAACCTCCGGGATCCCGCCAACTTCCCCCACCCAGCTGTGACTCCCCTCTGTCCCCCCTCACTGACTTTCCAATAATGGGCGGGAGGGCGGGACTCCGTTCCTTGTTCTTCTCTTCGGCCATGTGCTGAAGGCGCGTTCCAGCTGCCCCAGCACATGGCCCGATTCCCGCATCTGATTGGCTCTCACCGCGCTCGTCCCCGCGGTGGAGCCAATCATTTTGAATAATGCCCCTTCATACATCCTGCCCGCTTGCTCCTTTCGCGCCTACCCCCCCCCCCCCACCTCTGGTTCTTCTCTACGGCTTGGAGCCGCTCCGGGGCCGCCACCGGTTAACGGCGGCCTCCGAGACCCTGCTCTGCAGCCTTTTAGTAACCAGAGATCTGCACCCGTCGCTCTCTCCCAGCCTAACCATCTTCCCATTTTAATATAACCTTTCAAATAAATACACAACACTGTATTCTTTGGAAAAACACACACCAGGTCACAGCTTTATTGCCCAATAACAGAACCGTTTAACAATTACAACAAACAACCAATTATACCCCCCCCCCTCCGAAGCGGAGCGATACGTCACCCACCATACTACTAGCAAGGTGACCTCGCTTCCGCCCCCTGGCCTGGTCACCACCAGTCCAGTTACCCCCACCCCTGCCCGACGTCGCCCTATGACTAGCCAAAGTCAGCTCGGGGTTCTCCGGGTCGTGGGCACCCTGCCCATGCCCAATCAGCCTCCGGCTCCGGACCCCGGAAACCTCCGGGATCCCGCCACCGGCATAGTCACACCCTGTGACTTTGCCGCCCCACAGTCCCTTGGGCTCAAGCTGTGACCTGGCCCCCTAGGCCCCTTACCACCTTCTCCAGCGCTTCCTGCCAATCATTGAGGAGGAGGTCAACACCCACCGGCGCCAAATGGACCCCATCGCTCCTGTATAAACCGGCGCAGGCCACATCCACCCAATCGTGGTGGACCTGACAGCCCCCATGCTCCACCACCCACCTCCCAATTTGCCTATTGACCTTCGTCAAACCCCGAGACCAGCGCCGCTGCCCCCGGCACACCGGTCGCGGGATGACATCCGACCAAATAAGCACCACCCCATCAAACATTCACAATATTTGGGCAAAGTCCCGCTTCGCTGCATTGATTAACTGCTTGCAGGTCCACGACATCAAATCATTTCCTCCCAGATGTAACAGCAGAAGGACAGGTGCAGTCCGGACTCATGCATGGTGGCGCAGCAAAGGCAGCAGCTGAGGCCAGAGGAGCCCCCTCTCACCCAGCCATAAAATGTTCGCCACTCCCGGTCCAACCCCAGGTTCCGCCCGATAGGCCTAGTCTCTGCACGCCTGCCGGCCCAGAACACAAACGACTGCCCCAGCATCAACCAGCCCCCTACACCACTGCACCGATCTGTAAACTAAAAAACCACGCTTAAAGCACCCTCCCCCCCCCCCCCAATTTTCTATAACCGCACATAGGTCTGAAATGCTCTGGATCGCCATCTGCCAATTGCCTGTATCTGTGGGGCCGACATTCCCGCACTGGCCGCGCTTGTTGCAGCCCTGATGCGAAAAGAATGTGCGGCAAATTGGCTAGCGTCGATCCCCAGCCGCTGCAGCCCCAAACGCATCACCGCTGTCACCTGATATCTGGTGACCAGCCGAGCGTCCGCATGCACGAACAACCCCTCTGTCTCCTGCGGGCGCACTTCGAGGAAAGACATCAATGCTTTCACTGGGCACGTGTCTCCCGAAATCGCCCTCAGGACTATCCAGTTCCCTCTGCCACGCTGGTCCGTTTTTGATCTCTGCAACAGGACCGCCACGCAATCCCCCTGCAACTGCACATGCTGCCTCAACAAGCTACGCCCCACACCTCCCCTCGTGGACTCAGCCACTAATTCCCCCACCCGAAAGGCTCCGAAGAAGGCCAGACAGAATATTGCCTTAAAGAGCCGGGCTTCGTAACCTGACGCTGCTACCTCGGGCAACGCCGCACACAGACCCCTTAACAATTCATGCGTTACCGGGCGCCTCCTATCCGGCAACACCGGCCTCGCCCGCCCCCATCCACGCATAAGTTTCCTTACCAGAAAACCCTGTCCCATTGGGGCCCAACCAGCTGCTCTCCCAAAAAAGAAAAACCCCGCTAGATGTCCCCGCACTGCAGTCTGCGAGGCACCCCGCCTCCGCGCATGGACTATATAGCCCCCTAATAAGGGATCCGAAACCTGCCCACCACACCACCCGTACTGTCGCAGAAATTCCACCACCCTCACGTATCCTCTGCAATATGCCTCCCAGGTTCGCTCAGCCACCGCGCCGCGCAGCATCTCTCTCATCTCTGCAGGCCAACGCTCCATAAACTCCAAGGGACCTCGCATCCCACCTCTGCAGCCTCTGGCGCCAACTTCCGGAAGCGATCCCACTGCAATCGTGAAAGAGCATCAGCAATACTGTTACTAAGCCCTGGGATATGCCTCGCTCGCAATGTCACATTCCTGCACAAACAGTATAAAACAACTTTTCGCATTAACGCTGCCACTTGACTGCACCGTGGCGTATAATTATTCACCACATTCACCACAGCTTCATTGTCGCACCACCACACACGATTTTTCTGTCACGCAATTTGTCTGGCCACAACTCCAAAGCCACCAATATTGGGAAGAGCTCCAGGAACGTAATATTTCTTAATAGTCCCTCCTCGTCCCATGCCGCCGGCCATCTCCCGGCGCACCACTCCCCCCCAAAATAGACACCTAAACCCGTTCCCCCCGCCGCATCCGTGAACAGCTGCAATTGCTCACTTGAACGCTCCTCGTCGATCAGGACCGCCGATCCATTGAATTCAGTCAAGAAAACATCCCACACGAACAGGTCCTCGCGCAAGCTACGGCTGATTCGTATTCGGTGATGAGGCTTAGACACACCCCGCCGTGGCTGCCGCCAGGCGCCGTAGGAATACACGACCCATGGGTATGACACGACAGGCGAAATTCAATGACCCAATCAACGCCTGCATTTCTCTCAACGTGTACTTCGCGGATGCCAATGCATTCGCTACCAATACCCTTAGCTTCACCACCTTTTCCGGGGGCAGCCGCGCCACCATTTCTACGGAATCCAACTCGATGCCCAAAAAGGTTATCGTAGTTGCCGGCCCTTCGGTCTTTTCTTCTGCTAACGGCACCCCGAGTTCCCCCGCCATCTCCACAAAACCTTCTAACAAGGCCATGCAGTGCGACGTCCCCGCTGCTCCCATAAACAAAAAATCATCTAAATAGTGAACCACACTGGCGCAGCCAAGACGCTGCTCGACCACCCACTGCAAAAAAGTGCTAAATTTCTCAAAAAACGCGCAGGACACCGCACAGCCCATGGGCATACATTTGTCGAAATAATACTGCCCTGCGACGCGGAAACCCAGCAGATGAAAAGACGACGGGTGCACTGGCATCAAACGGAAAGCTGCCTCAATGTCCACTTTAGCCATCAGCGCTCAGCGCCCGGCCTTTCTCACTAAACCAACCGCCTTGTCAAATGATGCATAGCGAACCGAGCAGCATTCCCGCGGAATGTGGTCATTGACCGATTCCCCCTCCGGATACGAAAGATTACACAGGTACACTACCAAAAAACTGCCTCCAGTTTTGCAACTGATTCCTATAGATTTTGGAGTGCTGAATCCAGGAAAAATAGCCAAAATGTTCCATCACGTCACGTTTTCTTGCAAAATTAGATTTCTTACCCATATAAGGAATGTTCACATAATTTCTTTTTAGCCGACTGCAGTTTATTTTCTTGGCCCAAAATAGAGGTTGTAATGGTTAACTAACTAGAAACACTCCCTCATGATATTTTAGAGTGTTTTGTATTCATTTTATACATTAACAGGACAATTGGGAGGCGGGGGGCTAAATCCAGTACTCGCGCGCTGGCGCATGTTCTTTCCTGTTCGCCTCGCCTCGTTCGCGCTCGCTCGCTCAAACACGGTGGTTGCGACATGAACGTTCCTGTCAAATTTCAGTTTCTTGCAAGTTCATTATTACCTTTTGTTTGCTCAGTCGTAATCCAGCTTTATTCCGAAGTGGTTCACTACAGTTGTAGTTTGCAGTGCTGTGTATTTGTGATGGCTCACAGAGCCAGAGGTTGCGTCAACTCTCCGGACAGTTTTTGTTTTATTTGTGGGGAATATACCGTGAAAAAGCGGCAGAGGAACATTTCTGCATTTATTAAAAAAGTATATTTCGCCTATTTCGGTTTGAAGTTAGGCGATCAAGACAAACCGTGGGCTCCTCACAAAGTGTGCAAGACATGTGAGGAAGATCTATGCTTATGGATGAAAGGTAAAAAACAAGCATTTCGTTTCGGAATACCTATGATGTGGCGTGAACAAAGAGACCACAGCAGTGACTGCTATTTTTGCTCTTGCATTGTGAAGGGATACAACTTAAAAAATAAGAACGTAATAAGTTACCCCAACCTTCCCTCAGCAATTAGGCCTATGCCTCATAGCAACGAAGTACCTGTGCCTGAACCACCAAAATCTTTGGATCATATTTGTGTGGACGGTTCTGATCATGATGAGACTCATCAGATGGCTTTTCCCGATGAGTCCAGTAATTCCGAGTTTGAAACTGAACCAGATCCGAAACCTGAACTTTTCTCTCAAGCTGAATTGAATGATTTAGTCCGGGATTTAGGACTCCCAAAAGATGCTGCCCAACTGCTAGGTTCTCGGCTTAAACAGAAAAATCTATTGTCACCAGGAACAACTTTTTATTGGTACCGCAACCGCGAGACACAATTTTTGAAGTATTTCAGCAAAGAGGAAGATTTGGTATTTTTCAACGATATATACGGAGTGATGGAAAAGTTTAAACTCAAGTATGATCCTGCTGAATGGCGGCTGTTCGTTGATTCGTCAAAAGACAGCATAAAAGGTGTTCTTCTTCATAATGGCAACACATTCGCTTCAGTTCCTATTGCTCACTCTGTTATTCTCCAAGAAAAATACGAGAATTTGGCCCTGATTCTTCAGAAGATTCGTTATGATGAGCATAAGTGGATGATTTGTGGAGACTTTAAAATTCTATCCATGCTATTAGGGCAGCAATCCAGTTTCACCAAATATCCCTGCTTCCTTTGCTTGTGGGATAGCCGGGCCCGCGACCTACACTGGGGGAAAAAAGACTGGCCAATTCAGGAATATTTGAGACCCGGTGAGAAAAATGTTCTTCATGAGAGCTTGGTACCTCGTGATAAAATTCTATTACCACCTCTCCACATTAAGTTGGATCTCATTAAGCAATTCATCAAGTCCCTTCCAAAATATGGTGAGTGCTTTCGGTACCTTTGCTCAAAGTTCCCCCGACTTTCTGAAGCAAAGCTAAAGGAAGGAGTGTTTGTTGGCCCTGATATAAGGAAACTCATTTCAGATGGAGCATTCGCTGAAACGATGTCTGAGAAGGAAAAAGAAGCCTGGGATTCCTTCAAGGATGTTGTTCTCAAATTCTTGGGGAACAGGCGGGATGAGAACTATAAGGATATTGTTGCCAGGATGCTCAATGCCTTCAAAGAACAAGGCTGTAACATGAGCCTGAAAGTCCATTTCTTGCACTCCCATGTGAACTACTTTCCCGAAAACCTGGGGGCGTACAGTGAAGAACAAGGTGAAAGGTTTCACCAGGACATCAAGGACGCAGAGAGAAGGTACCAAGGAAGATGGAACACCACTATGATGGCTGATTTCTGCTGGTTGCTGCTGCGGGAAACCCCAGATGAAAAATACACCAAGCAGCGCACCAAGAGAAGCATTCGGGGGAAGAAGAAACGGGCCCACCAGGAGATTGATTGACCCAAGAATGACTTTAAAATCTAAACTGTGTTGACAATATCGTGTTTTTACTAAACTTTGAAATAAAAATTTGCTAGTTATTACCACAGTGTCGGATCTCATTTATTAGAATTTTATTTTCACACCATCGGGTGTTTGTCTTCATGTATTGCAATGGTGTGGTTTGCGTTTTCTATTCTTACATACATACCTGTACAACATTTTTTGCACATTTCTTTGCTTTGCTTTGTGTCTAACCTCGCTCTTATATGCTCAATGTTTGTGCACATGTATGTGGCTGTTTTAAGTGCAGACAATTTTGCTACCATCACAGTGTGTTTTGTTGACATTAATCTATTCTTATGTGCTGCCTTGTTACAATTTTCTTTATTCTTATTTGAATAACTACTAAACAATTAGTATAAAGAATTCATCCAAGAAACTTTTATCTCGATCGCACTCAATCTGAAACGTTCACCTCAAACTGCTAACCCAATGTAGCAAAAAATCTGTACGTGATGGAGCAAATTGGTTACCAGATTTGGATTCAGCACACCAAAAAACGTAAAAATCAATCGAAACATTAGAGGCAGTTTAAAAAAAAAATTTTTTAGTGTTCCTGTGTTATGAATTAACCGGAACTTCCCCGGCTGTTTCTTCGGAATCACTCCCAACGGGGAAACCACAAAATTCCGAAACGGGGGCTCCGGAAACGGGCCCGCTATCCTACCCAAGGTCAACTCGCCGTGCAACTTAGCCTGGACCACATCCGCAAAGCGACGCACCGACGGCCCATTTCTCCCCACCTTGCTCCCCACCCCCCCCACTACCGGAATTACAAAACCTTCAGTAAAACCTTTTAGCAAGACCTCCCCGTCCCGTTTTTTTGGATAATTACAGAGCCACTCCCTCAACACCCTTACACATATAGGAGAGGGGGCCACGCTGAAAGCTGGGCCCTCACTTGGCCCCTGGGAGCGCGCTACTACTGAGGCCCTTTTTGATACATTTTGTCGAGGAATGCCCTCCCCCGCAGTTCGCACATGCGTGCCGGAACTTGCAATCCGGGAACGGGCAGGAGGACTTGTTAAATCTCCAACATACATCCCCCACTCCGCCCCCTGGCTTGATCGCCCCCCCGAACCCCCGCCGCCCGAAAGGATCGGTTTCCGACTGCCTGTGCTCCACCCGCTGGTTTCACCGCCCCGCCTCCTCCAACCCCCACGCCCGACCTGGTTGACATTTGCGTAAGCCACAAGTTAATATCCTGGCTGCCCCAAGACAATAACCTGTTCTCTTCCATTTTTATCCCAAAACTTTTCATCGTAATTGAGCCACGACCATCCTTCGTGCATCTGCGACGCCTCGAGAATAGAGTCCGCGTAAGACAAAAGCATCCCGTACTGGTCCGGGTAACGCTGTCCCCAGACACTCGTCAAACGCAAAAAGGCCCTCACCCAATTCACTACCGTCCGCGCCACCTTCCGCACCCTCCCCGCTTTCTCGTCCTCCTTTCTCTTCTTCTTGCTTTCCCCCGTACGCTTACGTCCCTCCAACAAACGGAAAATGTCAATGTACCGCCTTTTTCGGATCCGCCGCCTCAACTTCTTTGGCACCCCTTCCCACAGTTCCGACAAGACCGTAATCCCTGTGGCTCCCGCTCCAGCAGCCCCCCGTTCCGCGCACCTTGCCCTGTCTGACGAGGATCCCGAGGATGAACTCGAGGACGACGATGTGGAAGAATCAGATCCACGCCTGTGACGGCAAGTATGCCGCCGCTTACGATTCGCCTTCCCCGCCTTCGCCCGCCGCACCCCCCCTCCCCCCCAACTTCCTGCGTCCCATGCAACTCACCACTGGCTGCCGCCTCTGTGGACTCCAGGACTCGCTGGGGATGCTCATCTCCGGACCCGACCGCCACCGTTCGCGGCACACTATCTCCGAGCGCTGCTGATCCCCCGGCGGGTCCACCGCGCGCTGGCGTCGCCTGCACCTCGCCGCTCTCCATCACGTCCTGATGCAAGCTCGAGAACCTTGGTCCGAGGGAAGCCCTGGCCGGAAGCTGTGGAGACAAAAAGGGGAGAACCGCAGGGGGAACAACAGAAGGCCATGCAGCCGGCCAGGCCCCTGCCCAGTCCGGCCTGGAAGGCCCTTGCCCCCCCCCGTGTCCAGTGCTCCCAACCCTGCTGCCCCGTTGCCCCACCACCTCCCGCCCCCCCCCCAATATGTCTCACTCCCACCCACACTCGCAGGAACACCATATCCCATGCCCACCCCCCCATTCCACCCAGGTATAGTACCTAGCCCAGCTGCAGACCCCTCTGCCACCCTATCGTCCCTGTCACCCCTTTCTCGCTCCACTCCCGAATCCCCCTCTACACGCTGCCCCCCAAGCGCTGCCCTGAGCCCTCTGCCTCCCCCTGATCCTGAAGTAGCCCTAGCTCGTCTTCCCCGTCCAAAGACACCACGCTGCCCTGCCCTTGCAGGCCCGGCCCGCCCTCCTCCTGCAGGCCCCGTTGATCCTACAGCTCCCTGTGGCCTTCCTAACCCACTTTCTCCAGTCCCAGCCCTTCCGGATCTCCTTCCCCCTCGTGCACCTCCCCGCTGCCCGTTGCCCCTGCCTCTGCCCACCTCACTTGGAGTCTTGAGCCCTTTTCCACCCCTCCCTCTTTCAACACCTCCTCCCCTGCTCCTTTTGCCACCCGGCATGCCAACCCCCGTCTCACACCACGGCCGATGATCTGCCCCCTTCCCTTGCTAACAACCTGCTATCCGCCCCCGAGCCGTTCCACGTCCCCGTCTCCTACTCCGGTAAAAGTTCTTTTTTTTTTTTTTTTTTTAAATAAGCCCCCCGTACCGCTACTAGCTCACACATGCGAAGTAACAGGACTCCGGCCCGCCGCGGTCAAACCCGTGCACACTAGCTGCACCTACAATCGACCTCCGTCCGCAGCGCCTCCCCCCGAAGCCACTATAAGTATTACTGACCCGATCGCCGCAGGCTCGCCGTCCGTATCCCGCACTTCACCGCTGCCCGCTAAAGAAAAAACACTCCGTTCCTTGTTCTTCTCTTCGGCCATGTGCTGAAGGCGCGTTCCAGCTGCCCCAGCACATGGCCCGATTCCCGCATCTGATTGGCTCTCACCGCGCTCGTCCCTGCGGTGGAGCCAATCATTTTGAATAATGCCCCTTCATACATCCTGCCCGCTTGCTCCTTTCGCGCCTACCCCCCCCCCCCCCCACCTCTGGTTCTTCTCTACGGCTTGGAGCCGCTCCGGGGCCGCCACCAGTTAACGGCGGCCTCCAAGACCCTGCTCTGCAGCCTTTTAGTTCTGAGAAACTGACTAAATGCAAGGGGATTATTTTGGGATAAGAATACATTTCTGCATTTTGAAAGTTATCAGTGAGTTTTCAAGATAATGATGTAGTAAACTTGTTGCCATCCTCCTAATTAAAATGTCTGCGTAAGGTATGCATTGTGAATCATATTTCATCTGAAACTTTAAAGTGCCATCCTGATAAACCATTGTGCAGACTGCTATAACACCTCTTCCACACTTTTCCATATCATAATGATGTCAACGATGCAACATTTCCACAAAATGATATTTTTTTTTGTATGGATGTTCAAATAGAAAAGTTGTTTTCAAAATATTCCTCATGAAGACTGGCTAAGTCCAGAGCCATATTGGCCCGCTCTGGTGGTGTTCATAAACTGTCTCTAAAACTGATCATCAAAACAAAATAAATTTTCCATTAAGATCATCTCAGTCAGTTTTACAGCAAAATGAATTGATATTCTAAAACCCTTTGTTCTTTTTGTAAGTGTCTCAGCAATAACATTGATGACTCTTTTTTAGGAATCTCTGTATAAAGTAATTCCATATCAAACATCACCAAAAATAAATCTTCTCCTATCAAATTTCTCCAGGGTTTGTATCGTATCAGAGGAATCCCTAAAAAAGGAGAGGATCAGCAGTATAAGTGATTGAAGAAAAAATTTAATAAACATGGGGATGGTTTCCAATATAGACCCAAAGGCACTAACAATGAGTCTATCAGGAAAATTATGTAATAATTTATGATTTTTTTGGCAAACTACAGATTGTTGGAATTAAAGGGTGATCAAAATTCAAGCAAGCTTTTTATTTTGGAGTCTTTGAGGCATGTTTATGAAAAGTTTTAATGCTCATTAATGAACTTAACGCACGATAAGTGCCCACAGCCCTTCTATTTCTATGAATGCAGTGACACTTAATGCATGGTAATCTGATTAACACACATTGTTGTTGTTGTTGTTAAAGATTCTCCTTGGTGTAAAGTTGCTCAGAAGCTGCTCATAATATGTAATATCATTGTTGTCTTTTTATTTCCAATATATAATCAGACTATTCATAATTACAACAGTACCACCCTTGTCCGCTGGCCTAATAATAATATGGTGGCTCTTTAAGATCTCAAAACAAGATTTTGTGCCTTACTTGGATGATAAAAATGCTCGAGGCCGCGGGCCGGGTCCCGCGGCCGTCAGTAACCTGGGCTCGGGCCCAGCCTCGGCCTCCCGCACGTGACAGGGGCGACAGGGGGGGGGGGAGGAGGTCTGGAGGAGCGCGGCATTTGAAATCGCTCCTTTGCCATGAAGGAGCGATTTCATTGGCCCGCGCATCGGGGGGGGGGGCAGAGCAGTTGTCGGCGAGGAGCCGCGTGGCTGTCCCTTTTCGCCGCGGCTCCTCAGGAAGCGGACGCGTTTTGGGAGGTCGGGTCCTCGGCCATGCTGCACCGGTGTTTAGCTGCCCTTCGGTGGGCCCGGGTGAGTTTTTCAGCGCGGGGGGGCATAAGGTGACAAGTTGGGGGTGCGTCGGCTGGGGGAAACTGTGGGGCAGTTTCTGGTTTGGGGGCCGTTTCTGGCTGGCTAGGGTGGGTAATTGTTTCGGTGGCGGGCCTCATTGGCCTTCAATTATATTAAAAAAAAAAAAAAAAGGAACCTAAGAGTAGAAGCAGCCCAGTAAGAAGAGGGCACGCAGCCTTCCTGCTTGAAGGCTGAGGGGGCATGGCACGCCCTGGTAAAGGGGCTAAGGGGCGGCAGAAGGGAGGGGACGCGGCTGCCAGGGCTGGGGGGAGCACTAGAGGGGCACGTGGAGCTGTTTCAGCCAAGGGGGCCAGGGCCGGTGGTCGGGGTATGCGGGGGGCAGGGGGAAGAGTTAGGAATCGTGGGCGGGGGACCGGGAGTCGGGGGTCTTTGTCTGCCCCTGCAGAAGGATGGTCGGGTTTGGGGGTGCCCGTTGGTGCACCAGCCGAGATGGTAGGGCCCGAGATAAGGGTGCCAGGTTCTGTGTTGGACGGGGTTGGGGAAGGGGGCATGGTAGATGGGGGAGTTTCACGGGGGTTGGTAGGGGACGGGGGGAAACAGATGGACAGGGGGGGGTTGGTGTGGGCTCAGGACATGAGCTTCAGCCCTGCTGGGGTTTCCTGCGGTCCGGTTGGCGCGGGTGCTTATGGGTCATTTCCGTGGGGGCGGGGGAGGACGGGGGTGCGTGGTGATGGGTGGGCGGGCTGGTCCCCGTTGTCCGGACAGCCCGCGAGCATGGGTCCTTGGGGGAGTGGTTGGGGGGGGACTGGGTGGGGGCTGGATTTCAGAGGGGTGGGGGACAGCTTCCCTGGGGGGCAGCGGGCTGGGCAGCCGGGGGTTTGGGTACCTCGGCGGGGCCTCAAGAGGGGGTGCCGGGTGGGGGATGTGGCATTTTGGGATGGCTACTCCTGGTGTTGGTGTTTCTCCTCCTCCGGTTGTGGGTGATTCTCTCCCTCTGCAGGTTCCAGCGAGTACGGCGGCTGCGGCGGGTGTTGTAGGTGGCGGCCAGACGGTGATGTCGCAGGGAGTGGATCAGACCGGTCCGACCTCGGTGGTGCCAGAGACGGCAGAGCAAGTTGCCGCAGGTGAGTGTCCCGGGAATGCGGTTGGTGGAGTTGGGGGGTTGTTGCCGGCGGGGGAGGGGGCTTCGCGTGCGCACAAAGCCAAGGCGAAGAAGAAGCATAGGCGTCATTGTAGGCGGAGCGCGTCGTCCTCGTCTTCGTCTTCCTTGTCATCGGATAGTTCCTCTAATGCCTCCACGGTAGGGGTGTGGGCAGGTGACGGGGCGGGGTCGTCGGTGGTGCGTTGCGCGGAGTTTTGGGAGAGTGTTCCGCGCAAGTTGAGGCAGCGGATCGTGAAGCAGCGTTATATTGATATTTTACGGCTTCTGGAGGGGCGGAAGTGCTCGGGGGAGAGTAGGAAAAAGCAAAAGGAGGACGAAAAGGCAGGGAGGGTGCGGAAGGTTTCTCGGAACACTCTAAATTGGACCCGGGTCTTTTTGCGTTTGGCAAGCGTATGGGGGCATGAGGATCCGAGTCGTTATGGTGAGCTACTGGCTTATGCAGATGCCATCTTAGCGGCATCCCAGGCGCACGAGGGTTGGGCCTGGCTCAATTACGACGAGGAGTTTCGTGATATGATGGAGGAGAATCGCCAGCTGTCCTGGGGGATGAAGGACATTAACCTCTGGCTGACGCAAATGTCTGCCAAGAAGGGAGGAGCGGGGGGGGGGCGCAGGTCCGGTTAAGGCCGTGGGCAATCCTTCGGCGGCGGGTTTTGGTCCTTTCGGGCTGCGGGCCCAGTGCCAGAGACGACCAAAGTCGGACCGAGCGGACCTGGTGGAGACCTTTGCTGGCGTTTCAATAAAGCTTCCTGTCCCTTTACGGACTGCAAGTTTCGGCACGCCTGCTTGCTCTGTGGGGCCGGTCACTCGGCCGTGAAATGCAGCCGCAAAGGTGTGCCAGGAGCACCGGTTGGGGGTAAGTGAAGAGTGGAGCGGGGGATTGGCGCCTACCCCCATCAAGATTCAGGCGTTACAGCCGTGGCTGGAGCTTTATGCGAAGAACAGGCACGGCAGGGCGGGGACCATGTTGTGGGCAGGTTTTGCAGAGGGCTTTCGTATCCCGTTTCAGGGGGAGGTCTTGGAGGTGGCGGGTGGCAATGCTAGCTCGGTTCTCCGGCTGGCGGAGGTGGCCCGCGCGAAGATTGCGGCGGAATGTGCGTTGGGCAGAGTTGCCGGACCATTCGACCGGCCACCCTTTTCGCCGTTTATTATTTCGCCGCTTGGGGTTATCCCGAAGAAGGAGCCAGGGCGTTATCGTTTAATACACAATCTGTCGTGCCCCCTCGGGGCCTCGGTGAATGACCATATCCCGAGGGAGTTATGCTCGGTGCGCTATGCGTCCTTCGATGAGGCTTTGGAGCTGGTGCGCCAGTGCGGTAAGGGGGCGTTGTTGGCGAAGGTGGACATCGAATCGGCCTTTAGGCTGTTACCGGTTCACCCATCCGCCTTTCCATTGCTGGGATTTCGTTTTGACGCTCAGTATTATTACGACAAGTGCTTGCCGATGGGTTGTGCGATCTCTTGTGCTTACTTCAAGGCCTTTAGCACGTTTTTACACTGGGTTTTGGTGAGGCAGTCTGGGCGCCATTCTGTTGTGCATTACCTGGATGATTTTTTGTTCGTGGGGCCAGCGCAGTCCACGGTGTGTGAATCCTTGCTAGGGTTGTTCCTTGAGATGGCTGCTGAGTTCGGCATCCCGTTGGCAGCAGGTAAGATGTTGGGACTGGTGACGTGTCTTTCCTTCTTAGAGATCGAAATCGATGCAATGGAGTTAGTGGTCCGTTTACCTAGGGATAAAGTGGAGCGTCTGCGCCTATTGGTGGCTGAGGTGGGCTCCACCTCGAAGGTGACTTTGTCAGAGCTGCAGGTGTTGGTCGGCCACTTGAATTTCGCTTGTCGAGTCATTGCCATGGGGAGGCCGTTTGCGCGTAGGCTGTCCCTGGCTATGGCTGGGGTGCGCTGTGGGCACCATCGCATCCAGGTGACGTCGGGGATGCGGTCCGACTTGCGGGTTTGGGATGCTTTCCTGGCGGAGTATAATGGCTGCTCGGTGTTGCAGTCGTCTGAACTATCCAATCGGGATTTGGAGTTGTTTTCAGATGCGGCGGGTAGTTCGGGTATGGGGGTGTATTGTCCAGGCTCGTGGTGTGCGGCGCCTTGGCCGGCATCTTGGACAGAGAGCGGGTTGACGCATAATGTGACGTTCCTGGAATTGTTCCCGATTGTAGTGGCCTTCTGGGTGTGGCCGGAGAGGTTGCGGGATAAGCGGGTGGTGTTCTGGTGCGACAACGCTGCAGTGGTGCAAGTCATCAATCGCCACTCGCCCAAGTGTCCGCGGGTTGCGGTGCTGATGCGGGTATTTGTGTTGGCCTGTCTTCATCTCAATGTCACGGCTCGGGCGCGTCACGTGCCGGGTTCTCAGAATGCTATTGCTGATGCTCTGTCTCGTTTTCAGTGGGCGCAGTTTTGGGCGTTGGCCCCGGGGGCAGACAAGACATCGGCAGTGGTGCCGGAGCACCTTTGGAGGATTGGGATACCGGAATGATGGCCTTGTTGCGGTCCTCTGTGGCTCCAGGTACGTGGACGGCTTATCGGCGGGGTTATGCGAAGGTCTTGGAGTTTTTATGGGGGAGAGGCTGGAGAGGTGGCAGAGTGGACGACATGCTAGCTGGTTCTTTTATAGTGTGGGCAAAAGGTTGCGGTTGGTCACGGTCGGCAGTGCGTGCAGCGCTGGCCGGTTTCTCCTTTTTCAGCAGGGTGGTGGGCTGGGGCAGTCCCAGTGCTGGGTATGTGGTGAAGCGGCTTTTGGCTGGATGGGCTAAAGCACAGCCGATGGTGCGGGATTGGCGCCGTCCCGTGTCTCATGAGTTGCTGCTGTGCATATGGGACGTATTGCCGGAGGTGGCGGCTTCTCCGTATGAGACGGTGCTTTTTCGGACATTGTTTGTTACGGCTTTTTTCGGGGCGTTTCGGGTTAGTGAGTTGGTCCCACGGTCTTGCAGGCGGTGTGTTTGGGGGGGTTTGCAGGTCCAGCATGTGGACCTGCAGGAGACGCTAGTACGGATTTATGTTGGGCGCTCGAAGACGGACCAGCAGGGCCTTGGCCGGTGGGTGGTGTTGAAAGCTATCCCTGGGTTGGGCTCCTGTCCGGTTCAGAATTTGGCGTCTTACGTTCGTCGGCAGCCGGACCTGACAGGCTGTTTTTTCTGTCACTCGGATGGAATCGCGGTTACCCAGTTTCAATTCACGGCGGTGCTACGCCTGGCCTTGCGGAGGTTGGGCTTGGATGAGAGGCAGTACGCGTCTCATTCCTTCTGGATAGGGGCAGCGACAAGTGCAGCTGCGGCGGGGCTTGGGGGTGAAGTGATTCAACGGATCGGGAGGTGGCGATCCGGGGCCTATGAAGGTTATGTGCGCCTGGACCAACTGTGAGGCGTCTCCGGGAGTGGGGAAGGGGGGTGTGGGGGGGTGTTAATGCTGTCTTTCTTTTTCAGGTTCGCTGCAGGGCTGGCCTCCATGGAGTGACGATACGGGCCCAGCCGGTGTATGGTGGACATTCGTTCCTGTACTGGGCGGAGCACAGAGCCTCGAGTCGCCCGCTGGGTCTGCACCTGGGCTTGGTGTCCTGCAATGTTCAGTTGGTGTGGCTGGGCGAGCGTGGCATGCGCTGGTGGCAGCTCCTTCCTTGTGTGCGGGAGCATGCGGAGCGGCGGCAGCGACCGATGGGATTGTTGATACATCTTGGAGGGAATGATCTCTCCAATTGGACATGCCGACAGCTCATTCAAGCGGTGCAGCGGGACCTTCGGGCACTGCAGGAGCAGTGGCCAGGTGTGGCAATCATCTGGTCGGACATCATCCCGCGGCCGGCCTGCCTGTCCCAGCGACGTTGGTCACGTGGGTTAGCAAAAGTCAACCGGCAGATTGGACGTTGGTTGCAGCAGGCGGGAGGATGGCAGGTCCAGCACCCTTGGGCGGATCCACGTTGCGCTGGACTGTATCGCACCGATGGGGTACACTTGTCCCCGGTCGGACAGGACTTATTACTTAATGATTGGCAGGAAGCTCTGGAAATGATTGGTCGCAGCTTTATGGGGGTGGGGGCGGTGCGAGGATAGCAATACCTAGCACCGGTGGCGGGGTAGAGAGCCAGCGCTCGCAGAAGCGGCGCGGGCTTGAACTGGTTTAGGAGCAGTGGGGGGCGAAGTGCTCCTCGGGGTGCGGCGAGACAGCCCGGTTGGGGGTCTCGGCCCGGGAACTGATGGGTCTTGGCCCAGGAACTGATGGGTTGCCAGGAGTGGGTATTGACTCAAAGACACACATTGCATTGCAAGCAGTACCTTTTTCAGTCTCAGACGGATCTGAGGCCCTCTCTGGTTCATGGGTCCAGGGCAATTGCCAGGTTGCATCCCTCCTAATGCAAATCCTGACATCTGCTGTCTTTTATTTTGTACAGTATGGGGGAAATGCATTTCTATTGCTCTTGTGTTGCACTACATGCAGAGTCTGGCTTTCTGAGGTTTTAGTTTAATTTTTGTCTATATATTTCTCTTTTCGTTTTGTGCTCATTTATTGATGACAGGGCCGTCCCGTCCATTGAGCGAGAATGTTGTTCGCACAGGGCCCCACGCTTCAGGGGCCCCCGCGCGAACCACATTCTCGCTCAATGGACGGCTGCAGAGGGAGCCGGGAAAGCCCGCCGAAGCCCCGGCTCCCTCTGCACAGCCCGCCAGCGTGAAGAGCCTTTACCTTCCCGCTGGCGGCTGTTTCAATGAAGCCGCGAATGCCGGGAAAGGTTAAAGGCAAATGATACTTGACTGGTTGATATCATTCTCCAGTACATCAAGAATCAATGCAACCCTCATGCCTAGAAAGTCAGCAGTGCATCAATGGTCCCAGAGGAGCTCCAGATCTCCAAAGAAAAGACGAATTGACTGGGCAGACACTCAGAAATACTTTGATTTTTTTCTCTGAATCTGACTCAAAAGGCTGGATCACAGATGAGGAATCTAAAATCCTTTTAGAGGATAGTTCTCCAGATCTCCCTATGATCCCTCTCCACAAGAAGTGTATATTTCCTCCTGAGGATATGACTAGCCCCTCCCAGCTACTGAGGCATTGCTGAGTCCCTTTTCCTCCCTGCCCATGCCTGATGATCCCTTTGTTACCTTTCTGTACTGGAAAGAGCACCTCCATTACAAGCCTTTGCTCCTGGCTTGGGTCAGATATTTAACTGCTTGCTTTGTGAGTCCTGCACCTGTCGGTGTGTGTGTGTGTGTGTATATATATATATATACAGGGTGGCCCAAAAAAAGTGAGAACATCTCGTAAATTAAAAGCTTAAATAGTTTACTTATTTACCTTAGGTATATATATAATATCATTGTTTGTATGATTTTTACCTTATATTTATTATTTGTATATTCAGCTCCCTCCTATTTTCAGCTGCCGGTCTCTTGTTCCTCCTCTGCCTTGTTAATTATCCCTCCCCCCATCCCACAACCCACCCACCCTCTGGCTAACAGTCTTACATAGCTACCCTGTGCTCATTACCGCTATTACTCACAGGTGCACCCTAATCCCCTGAGATTTCTCTCCTACCTATCCTTCATATATTTCTTCTGACTTCTACTCTTCTCTCTATCTCTTTCTTATGGCTTCCTATTGTTGATGCTCCCTAATCTTCTCCCCTCAAACCAACAGGTCCCCCTCTTTATTATCCCCTCTTTACCATCCTCACTTCTCCCACCATCTTGTCATCTACCCTATCACCCATTCTTGAGCTTCACCATTTTCATCCTCTCATTCAGTCATCTCCTCTCTCTCTGAAAGAACCTCACCCTCGTTAATGCAGTGCTGCTTCCTCTCTGCTCTACATTCTCTCCTGCTCCTTCTCCCATCTGGAGATACTAAACCCAACCCGAGCCCACTTAGATTTTTGTCACACTTCCAGGACAGATCCTCATGCAACTACTCAAATCTTATTCATATCCCTATCCTTTCTCCCTCCTCTCTCCCTTTTTCTCATGCAACTTGTGGAATACAAACTCCATCTCAAATAAGCTTGCCTTTATTCATGACCTCTTCATCTCTAATACTCTCCATCTTCTTGCTCTAACTGAGACCTAGCTCTTCCCAGAAGACTCAGCTTCAGTCGCTACCCTCTGTCATGGCAGTTACCAATTCTCCCACACGCCTCATCCCATTGGCCATGGGGTTGGTGTTGGGTTTCTATTCTCTCTTATTCCTGACAATTTCAACCTCTCCTTCTGCTTCAGTCTCACTCCTTTCCCTCCTTTGAAGTCCACTCCATACACCTTTTTACTCCACTACCTCTCTGGATAGATGTTGTTTAATCGACCCCTGAAAAGTCCACCTGTACCTTTCTCACTGACTTTGACTTGTGGCTTTCTTTCTTTCTGGATTCATCTTCCCCCTCCCTTATTCTCAGGAATTTTAACATCCTTGTCGATTGTGGACCCTTACTCTTTGAAGCTTCTTTCCCTTACCTCCTCATTTAGTCTCCAGCTTTGCACTGCTGCCCCTACTCACCAGCACAGCCACTGCATTATCTTCTCTAATTGCTTTCCCTCAAACTCCTGTACCTCAGTTCTTCCCTTATCTGACCATCACTTGCTAAGCTTTACTCTTCATCACCCCCCACCTCAGTCTCACCCAGTCTCCGCCAACCTCTTTAGAAATGTTCATGCTATCAACCCATCGGCTCTCTCCATTACTGTCTCATCACCTCTTTCATCCACTATGTCAGGGGTCTGCAACCTTTAAGACATAAAGAGCCACTTGGACCCGTTTCCGAAGGGAAAAAAAAAACTGGGAGCCGCAAAACCATTGCGACATTTAAAACAAATCTAACACTGCATATATTGTTTCTTACCTTAATGCTATATACGACCCCCTACTTTTCCTGTTAAAATATAGGTGTTTGACCTATACTCGCCGTATAAGACTACCCCTCTTCCTTCTCACACCAAAAAAAATACGCCAGAAAATATCACAACAACAAGTAACAATATTTGATTTCAAAATTATGATGATTTTGTAGTCAAATCACTAATATGAAATAAAATTATTTTTTCTACCTTTGTTGTCTGACCAATTTATTCTTTGATCATGCTGGTCCCGATCTGAGGCTTCTGCTTTCCTGTCTTCTCTTAGCTCTCTTTCTGTGGTCTATGGTCCATCTGCCATTTCTTATCTCTTCTTTCGTTTTCTTCACTTCTTTCCATCAGCCTATTTCCAGTCCCAGTAACCCTCCCCAATATCAGCCCCTTTCCAGTCCTCACTCCCAGTACCTTCCAATGTCAACTTGCATTCCCATGATTGCCTCTGGTGTCCATTTCCTTCCAGTCCCCCTCCTTCCCCACTGACCAGTCCCTTCTAGTACAAATACCATGGCAGCCCCTCTCAGATCCAGTTCCATTCTCCCATCCCCTCATATCAGCCCATTTGTAGCCTTAGCCCCCAGTTATCTTCCAGGGCCAGCAGCTCTATCCTCCCCTCCCCACAATCAGCCCATGCCCAGTCAAAGCCCCCCAATCAGCTCGCTTCCAGTGCTAATCCCCCCTCAATCCCATTACCAGTGCTAGCCTCCCCTAATCAGCCCAATACCAGTCCTACCCCCCATCAGCTCATTACCAGTCCTAGCCTCCCCTAATCAGCTCATTTCCAGTGCTAGTCCCCTCAACCCCATTACCAGTGCTCCATCCCTCCATGTCAGCCCCCTCCCTCCATCCATCCATATCAGCTCCCTCCCTCCATGTCAGCCCGCCTCCCCAATCCTTCCATGTCAGCCCCCTCCATCCCTCCATGTCAGCCCCCCTCCCTCCATCCATATCAGCTCCCTCCCTCCATGTCAGCCCCCTTCCTCCCTCCATGTCAGCCCCCCTCCCTCCATCCATATCAGCTCCCTCCCTCCATGTCATCCCCCTCCATCCCTCCATGTCAGCCCCTCTCCCTCCATCCATATCAGCTCCCTCCCTCCATGTCAGCCCCCCCCTCCATCCATCCATATCTGCTCCCTCCCGCCGTGGCAGCCCCCTCCATCCCTCCATGTCAGCCCCGCGCCCTCCATCCATATCAGCTCCCGCCCTCCATGTCAGCCCCCTCCCTCCATCCATATCAGCTCCCTCCCTCCATGTCAGCCCCCCACCCTCCATCCATCCATATATGCTCCCACCCTACAGGTCAGCCCCCCAACCTACATGTAAGATCCCTCACATCTTCAGCAGCCGCGGCTCCCTGCCTCTTAGGGAACCGCGGCTGTGCTTTTAAAATCATCTCGGAGCCCTTCCTGTCTTGACGGGCTCCGTGCAGCATTGTCCCGCCTCTAAAGGAAGTTTTGGAGGCGGGACAATGCTGCACGGAGCCCGTCAAGACAGGAAGGGCTCCGAGATGATTTTAAAAGCACAGCCGCGGTTCCCTAAGAGGCAGGGAGCCGCGGCTGCAGAAGAAGGGAGGGAGCTGACATGGAGGGAGCCCATAACGCCACGTTTAAATACATCTTTACAACACTATTGCCTGTCACCGGGCGGGCAGTGTGCTCCGGAGCCGCGGCAAAGGTGAGAAAGAGCCGCATGCGGCTCCGGAGCCGCAGGTTGCCGACCCCTGCACTATGTTATCGGAGTCTATTAATGAGGCAGTAGCTTCCTATAGCACTGCATTCTCCTCTACTCTGGATGCTCTTGCTCCTCCCATGCCATGTCCTGTGAGGCCTGGCTATCTTCGACTACCAGCTACCTATGTTCCTGTACCCGCTCAGCTGAGCACATTTGGCTCAAATCTCGCACCCTTACGGACTTCGTACACTTCAAATTCATGTTTGTCTTTCCAGTCAGCCATAGCACTGGCCAAGCAAGACTATTATGTCCTCCCCCCCAACTCTCTTGACTCCGCTCTCGCAGTCTCTTCACAACTCTCAACTTTCAAGAAGCCTCTGCCTCTGATCCCTCTGTCCCTTTCTGACCAAACTTTGGCAGACTATTTCCATGACAAAAGTACACAATTTTGCACTCAAATTCTTCATGAGGTCAGCTCCATCCTCTCTTCCCTCTCTTCAATCCCAACTCTTCCCCTCAGTCTCTGCTACTCTTTCTTCCTTTTCTAAGATCTCTGAGGAGGAAATCACATGTCTTCTTTCCTCCTCCAAACTCACTATCTGCTCCTTTGATCCTATTCCCAACCATCTCCTAAGCTCCATCTCCTCCAATGTTTCACTGCAACTGTTCCTGCAGCCTTCAAGCATGCTGTGGTTTTACCTCTCTTCAAGAAGCCCTCACTATATGCTATCTGTCCTTCTAATTATCGACCCATCTCTCTCCTCCCCTTCATTTCTAAACTACTTTAATGCATGGTTCAATGCCATTGCAATGGATCCAGAAGGACTCGAGAGGAGAGAAAGTCAAGGCAATCTGACTTTGTCCTTTACATTCTACTGAAATAGCTCTGACCAAAGTCTCCAGTGACCTGTTCCTGGCAAAATCTAAGGGTCTTTACTCAATCCTTATCCTTCTTGACTGTGGTACTGTTTTTGACACTGTTGACCACCACCTTCTCCTCGATACCTTGTTCTCGCTTGGTTTTAAGGACTCTATGATATCCTGGTTCTCTTCTTATCTCTCCCATCAAATTTTCAGTGTTTGTTTTGGTGCACCCTCCTCTACTGCTTTCCTGCTCTCAATTGGTATACCCCAAGGGTATGTCTTGGGTCCACTCTGTTTCTCTCTCCATACCCAGTCCCTTGGTGCACTTATCTCCTCCCATGGTTTATGCTAATGACTCTCTGATCTACTTCTCTACACATGAAATTTCTCTGGCAATCCAGGCCTGGATCTCTGCCTGTTTATCTGACATTGCTGCCTGGATGTTTCACTGCCATTTAAAATTGCTCATGGTCAAAACTGAGTTTCTTATCTTTCCCCCTAAACCCACTTCCCCCTTTTTCTTTTCTCCATTTTTGTGGATAATGCTCTACTCTTCCCCGTTTCCTCAGCTCACAGCTTTAGGGTCGTCTTTGACTCCTGCCTCTCCTTTTCCACACACATCCAACTGATAGCTAAAACTTGTCACTTCTTTCTCTAAAACATCAGCAAAATTCACCCCTTCCTTTATGAACATACTAATAAACCTCTCCACTCTTTAGTCACCTCTCGTCTAGACTTTTGCAACCTTCTCCTTGCTGGTCTCCTTCTAAATTATCTCTCTTCCCTTCAATCTGTTCAAAACTCAGCTGCCTGGCTAATCTTCCACTAACCTCGATATGCTCATATAATCTCTCTTGTCAAGTCGCTTCATTGGCTCCCTATCCATTTCCATATCCAGTTCTAACTTCTCCTACTGACCTATAAGTGTACTCATTCTGCTGCTCCTTACTAGATTTCCATTCTTATCTTTCCCTATACTTCTCCTTGGGAGCTCTGCTCTTCTGACAAATTTATTCTGTCCTCATCTTCTACTGCCAACTCCAGACTTCAGTCCTTCCACCTTGCTGCTCCTTATGCCTGGAACAAACTACCTGAGTCTGTACATCAGACTTCATCTCTGGCCCTTTTTAAATCAAGGCTGAAAACACACCTCTTCAAGGCCACTTTTGGATACTGATCCACCCTATTCTTCTATGTGTTTCCTTACTATTCCCCTAGATGTATCCTTGTCCTCAACTGTTGAGTTGTCTATCTTGACTAGATTGTAAGTTCTGATGAGCAGGGACAGCCTTTTAAATATGTCTGACAGCGCTGCATATGCCTTGTAACACTATACAAAAGATTAGCGGTAGTAGTAGATTTTGTGAGGGACATGGCTAAGACCATGCCATTGTCATTGGAGATGGAGGAGGAACCCCAGGCAGAAGAATTTGAAATCCTCCAATGCTCCATAGCCTCCAAAAAAGCGTGACTGTGCCTGTGCAGCTCATCCTTCAGAAAATGCAGATAAAGGCTGGGAGAATCTTCCCTCTCTCTGCGTCTAGTCAGTAGAAAAAAAGACTCCATGTATAGAGTTCAAAAGGCTCCTGAATTCACTTTCTGGTCGTCTAATCCATCCACAAAAAATCCAGATGTTCCGAATCACTTTTCTCAGAAAGCACTGAAAATACTGGATTCTTTTGAAAGGAAGGTTTTTCAGAGCCCCATGCTTGCTTCCCCCATGTCCTCTTACTAGCTCTACATGGACATGTACTTACGGGACATCATAAGAACATAAGATATGCCATACTGGGTCAGACCAAGGTCCATCAAGCCCAGTATCCTGTTTCCAGCAGTGGCCAATCTAGGTCACAAGTACCTAGCAGTTTCCCTAAAAGACACAGGTTCCACAATGCTTGTATTGGAACAAGACGTGGATATCCCAGATCCCCTTTAATAATGGTTTATGGACCTTTCCTCCAGGAACTCGTTCAAACCTTTTTTAAACACGGCTACACTAACAGCTTTTACTACATCCTCCCGTAACAAATTCCAAACTTTGATTACACATTGAGTGAAAGAATATTTTCTCTTATTAGTCTTAAATAGGTTACCCTGTTACTTCATTGCATGTCCCCTAGTCTTTCTGTATTTTGATGGTGTAAACAATTGATCTATGTTTACCCATTTCACTCCAATCATTAATTTATAGACCTCTATCATATCTCCCCTCAGCCGTCTCTTTTCCATGTTGAAGAGCCCTAACCTTTTTAGCCTCTCTTCATAGGGCTATCCTTCCATCCCTTTCACCATTTTGGTGGATCTTCTCTTTACCTTTTCTAATAATACTATATCCTTTTTAAGAAACGACAACCAGAAATACATACAATATTCAAGGTGCGGTCGCACCAAGGAACGATACAGAGGCATTATAATATCCTTTGTTTTATTCTCCATTCCTTTCCTTATGATACTTAGCATTCTATTTGCTCTCATGGCCATTGCTGCACACTGGACGGAGTTTTTCAACATTATCCACGATGATGTCTAAATCTTTTTCCTGGGTAGTGGTTCCTAATGTGGAACCTTGCATTGTGTAGCCATAGTTTGGGTTGTTCTTTCCTAGATTCATAACTTTGCACTTGTCCACATCATGTGCAGCCTAGTTGATATGATTGGGTTCCTTCCTCCACAGATGCTTGAGTGCTATCAGTCCCTAATGAGTCACAGCAAAGACTGCTCAAAAAACATGGCCCAGGCAACATATGATATTTTATATGGTATCTAGAGCTTCTACCATCTGTATTGGTACCATCTCATTACTCTGGTTTTCAGATACAAACATCTGTGTAGGATAATCTCATGCTGTGCCACTGAGGAAGCTGCCAACCTCATTGAGAAACAAGCTAACATGATTTCAATGTTTTCCAGATGCACGTCTGAGTTGGCCTCCTATCACAGCAGTTATCATGGTGGCAGTCAGAGGAAAAGCTATTACTCTCAAAGTTGTATTTCCCTGACTCCCACTACACCCATCCCAAACAGACACTTTATGCTTGACCTAAGCAGGAGAAGCCTCAGAAGGCCCAGCCAAAACCAGGGGTGGGGTTTTGACTGGTTCCTGTAGAGCACAGTCACTCTACCCATAGCCTTGATGGAGGGCTCACCAGTTGAAGGTAAATTCACTCTCTCTTTACTCAGAGGTGACGACTTGCAACCTCCAATTCTTGGGTTTTACAAATTATCCAAAATGGCTACTAACTTCATCAATTTGAATTTCCTTCAAATTGCCCTCCAAGAGTTCAATCCTTAAACCCTCAGCATTAAGAATTTCTTCTTCGGGAAATTTCTGTCTTTCAGACCAAGCCTACAATCAAGCCCATTCTACTAGGATAGAAAGAGTGAGGATTTTACTTGAAGTACTTCCTGGACCCCCAAAAATGGGGAGATACTGTCCTATCCTAGATCTAAGATATCTGAACAAATATTTAGTCAAAGAAAAGTTAAGAATGATTTCTATAGGCTCCCTACTTCTCTTTCTACAAAAGGGAGATTGGCTATTCTCTCTGGATCTCAGTGATGTGTATACTCATATCCAGATACTTCCTGTGACTGAGATTATCTCAGTTTTGTTGTGGGGAAACAACAATTCTAGTGCTATGTACGAGTTACTGCCATTTGGTCTCACATCAGAACCTCAGGTATTCACAAAATGCCTCGCAGTAGTAGCACTTCTATGCAGGTTGGGAGTGCATGTTAATCCCTGCTTGGATGATTAGCAGCTCAAGAGTACTATTCCAGAAGGTACTGTAGAATCTCTGCACATCACCATTCAGGTTCTGGATCTGCTAGACTTTGTAATTAATTACCCAAAATCCCATCTCCACCAGTCCCAACAATTGGAGTTTATCAAAGCTCTGCTCAATATGATTTATGTGAATGCCTTCCTCATGAATGACAGACTCTCCAGATTGATAGCAATAGTGCAGGAGGTTCAAATGAGTCAGCAGATGTCAGCTCATACCATGTTGAGACTTCTATGCCGCATGGCTTCAACTGTTATGTAATGCCCCTGGCACATCTCCATATGAGACAAGCTCATTGGACCTTGAGCACTTAGTGAACTTATACCATCAGGAAGGTCAGCGATGCTCTGTCACTCAGCCAGTTACAGAATCCTTCACTTGGTGGACTCTTCAAAGATCTACTCTTCCAAGTTCCTCCTCATCAGAAATTTCTCACGACAGATGCATCCAAACTGGGATGGGTAGCTCACCTCAATGGGCTCCATACTCAGGGAAATTGATCCCGCCAAGGAATTCTCCATCAGATCAACTTCTTGGAACTAAGGGCAATAGAAAATGCTCAAAGGGCTTTCAGAGATTGGCTAGCAAACCAAAATATCCTAATCCAGCCTGACTCAGATCACCATGTTTTACTTTAACAAGCAAGGAGGAAATAGGTCATACTTCATGTGTTGGATAATGGTCAGATTGTGGAACTTTGTCATCTCTCATGGATGGAGTTAAGAACCACTTATCCACCTGGCAGACAAGCTGAGCTGAGTCCTTCAACCTCACAATGGACTCTGGACAAGAAGGTGGCACTCTACATCTTTTGTGAGTGGGGCAGCCTCTCGATAGATCTATTTGCGACTCCTCAGAATGTCCAGGTGTCTAATTTATGCACCAGGGTGAGGCCGCACAGCAAACAAACCTCAGAAACCATCCTCCTCGATTGGGAGAAGGGTCTTCTGTATTCATATTCTTCAATACCTTTCATTGTCAAGACTCTCCTGAAACTCCAAACTGACAGAAGTATGATGATCCTCATTGCCCCTTATTGGCTCCGACAACCATGGTTCCCTCTATTTCTGGAACCTTCATCTAAGATCTAATCCATCTCAGGTAAACACCAAATCAAATTTCACAGGAGGATGGCACAATGTTGCATCCCAACTTTAGGTCCCTAGTTCTTACAGCTTGGATGTTTACAGGCTAAATTTGTCCATGATAAATCTACCTGTTGGTGCCACCAATGTGCTTTGGGTATCCAAGAGGGTCTCTACGAGAAGTTCTTACACTTTCAAGTGGATGAGGTTTGCTGTCTGGTATGGGGAACAGTTCATGGATCCTTTGCCTGTCCCATATAAACACAGCTTGAATATCTTCTATATCTGTTTGAGTCTGGACTCAGTCCAGCTTTTTAAGGGTCCACCTCAGTGCAATTTGAGCTTACAATCATGGTGTGGAAGGTAAACATATCTCTGTACAGTTCTTAATTGTTTGCTTCATGTGGGGATTGCTTATTTTCAACCCCGCCCCATAAGCCGCCCACAGTGTTTTTGGGATCTCAGTGTGATTCTCCCACAGCTGATGAAAGCTCCTTTAAAGCAACTCAGTTCCTGTTCTCAGAACTTCTTGACTTGGAAGATCTTATTTCTAGTGGTGGTCACTTCAGCACATAAAGTGAAAAAGCTTCAGGCTGTAGTAGTTCATCCACCTTACACAAAATTATTTTACAACAGAGTGGTGCTTTGCACTCATCCCAAGTTTCTTCCAAAAGTGGTTACAGATTTTCATCTTATCCAGTTAACTGTCCTTAAAACATTTTTCCCCAAAACCTCATTATCACAAAAGGGAAGCTGTGCTGTACATGTTGGCCTGTTAAAGAGCCCTAGCTTTCTACTTGATGTGGAGGAAAGCCAATTGGAAGTCTATCCATCTTTTGTTTATTTTGATCCCAGCTAGCTAGGGTCTGCCATCTCCAAACACATCAATTTGGCTCACAGACTGCATCTTTTACTTATACCCAAGCAGGCCTAAGCCTTGTGGGTCGTGTCATGGCTCATATTGTCTGAACCATAGCTGTCGGTGGCCACTTGAGCTCGATCTCCATGGAGGAGATATGTAAAGCTGTAGTGTGAACTTTGGTTCACATTTTTACGTCTGTTTGGATGGGGATTCCTGACATGACAGCAAATAAGGTAATTCAGTTCTGCAGAATATTTTTAGGGAGTAGAATCAAACTCTACTCTCCCCCCCTCCCCGCCATTTCTTTCTGTTCAAGCCGACAAGATAAATAAATAAACATTCAAAAATAGCCTGTTGCCAACAAAAACATGTCATTATCGGCCTCATTTGGGCTTATGTATTCTTCTGCCCATTATCACAATGCTATCTGTGTTCCCATTTGCACAGGCCCAAATGAAGAAGGTGTCTACATCATCCATTAATACTGTCACTATTATCTCAAGCTCCACTACTCTAGGGTCACCATCTTCCCAGCCAACAACCCATCATGCAATGCATTGGGACCCATGCCATGTGGCAAGGAGAACCCCTTTGCTTTCCCCCATTATAAGAGGACTTAAAACAGTCAATTGGTAACTATGGCAGCTGCTCAGAATCCAGTGATTCCTCAACCAGCATTGTGACCCACCAACATAGTAAGGGTCAGAAGGATGGAGCAGAGGGTAAGGTGCAGAGGTCAAGGACGAGGATGTGGGAAGAAATAGGCCTATCTTCCTGAAGCCATCCTTTGGGGGTGATGGAATCTGTTGGAGTGGGGATTCTGGAGAGGGGAGGGGCTGGCTCCTGGGGAGATAGTGGTGCAGTACATATGGGTGGAGGATTGTTTGGCCTGGAAGTGTGCTTGTTAAAAAGGGACCCAGGATATCAATGCTTGACCCAGTACAAGCATTGTGGAACCTGTGTCTTTTGGGGATATTGCTAGGTACGTATGACCTAGATTGGCCACTGTTGGAAACAGGATACTGGGCTTGATGGACCTCGGTCTGACCCAGTATGGCATGTCTTATGTTCTTATGTTCTTGTTGTGGGGGAGAATGCACAGGTCTGTTGTCTGAGTAATAAGAGGGTGTTTGAGGGGGAGTGGGTTGCACAGGGCTGTTGCTGTGGGGGTGAGGGATGGGAGGACTATGGAGTGGGCAAAGGGATGTGGAGGAAGGGCACCATGTTTTACCTCTGTGAATAAATATCAACCTTCACATATAGTGCTTGTGTGTGAAGTTCTCTCTTGTTGCTACACCTAATTGGTATGGTTGCCTGGTCTTATCATGAATTGGAACTTTAAAATCTGCATCATGGCCTGGGTCTCATGTATTCTGATGTTAAGGGTGAGGTTGATAGTGCTCCAATGTCAGATTGTGGAGCATGCAGCAGGCCATGAAGATTTGATATGCCCTGGCAGGGTTGAACATCCGTTCACCCCCATATCAGTCTAGGCATCAGAAAAGCTGTCCAAATTTTTTTATTTTTTTATTTTTTTATTTTAGCTGCATTTATATCCCGCTTTTCACCGGGTCAAAGCGGTTGGGGGATACATTTAACACGAGGGGATATGAGACACATACACTAATACTTACAGGGAACATGGGCAATGGAGGGTTAAGTGGCTTGCCGAAGACCACAAGGAGCACCTGTGGGAGCACCAAATGTCCTTTCAATGATAGTACATGTATACCTGTGGACCCTGTTGTAGAGTTCTTCTGCCTCTCTGCATGGTGCCATGATGGAGGTCATTAGCCAATGCTTTAGTTGGCAACCTCTGTCTCCTGAATATGGAAGGGGAGAGGGACACATATCAGGCTATGGGACTAGGGTGTTTCATGTGCTGCATTGGAACTGCAGCCCTGTGCTCTTTGGGCCACCTGCTGCAGCTCCTAGGGAATGATATGATCTTCATACATGTGTAGAGTGCATGAGGATGTAGGCGTCATGAGAGGCCTCTGGAAACTTGGAGAAGATATCGGTCATCTGTCCCTGTGCATTTCAGACCACTTACATGTTGAGTGCATGGAATGCCTTCCTGTTGTGGAAGGTGGCTTCCCTCTCTCATAGGGACCTGAGAGACACATATATACAATCAATGAGCCCTAGGACAGATTGGAAGTGGGCCATCTCATGGCCTTCTCGACCTTTCTTCTGGTTTTGACACTGTTCACCACCACCTTCTCCTCAATTGCTTGTTCTCGCTTGGTTTTAAAGACTCTGTTCTATCCTGGTTCTCTTCTAATATCTCCCATCACACTTTCAGTGTTTGTTCTGTTGGAAATGCCTCTGCTGCTATCCCATTCTCACTTGGTGTACTCCACAGGTCTGTCTTGGGCCCACTTTTTTTCTCTCTATATAGCTAGTCCCTTGATACACTCATATCCTCCCTTGGTTTTCAGTACCATATTTATTTTTTTTATTTATTTGGCTATACTTATATATTGCTTTTCACCAGGTCAAAGCGGTTTACATTGAACAAAACATAATGTACATGGAACACTTAAACATCTTAGTTACATGGAACAGATAAACATCATAGTTAACAGATGAAGAAACCCTGTTAACAAATAATTCACTAATTATATATTTACAATGATTGAACTATATGCAATTAGTATAGGTGTAGGTTCTGGCTTGTGTGTTTCTGTCTGAGTCATGTCAGAGGGCAGGTTAGGTGGTGGGTCCAAAGTGGTCAGAGAATAAGTGGGTTTTCAAATGTTTGCAGAAGGAGGGAAGGTCAGTGATGTTCTTTATTGAGTCTGGCAAAGAGTTCCAAAGGGATGATGCAGAGAGTTCAAATGTTCTGTGGCAAGTTTGTTGATTAAACTTTGTTTTAGATTGCAGTATTTTGATCTTGTTGGTTGTAGCAGATCTATGTGGTCTGTTTGTAGTGAACCTCTCTCTGTAGGAGGGATTGGAGGAGAGCAACTGGGTGCGAGTATAGTGCACTGAGAGTTAGGAGCAAGGTCTTATATTTAATTCTACTAGAGAGGGACAGCCAGTGAAGTTGTTTTAGGTGGGGGTAATGTGATCATTTTTAGCAGCGCTCTGAATTGTACATGCAACTATGTGGAGTGCAGATTGGGGGGAGGAGGGTGGTTTGTGGTAAGCTGCAGTAGATAGTATTGCACTAGTCAGCATGAGGGAGAATGAGAACTTGGAGTGCTGAGCGGACGTTTTCTGGTTCGAAGAGGGGACGGAGTCATTGCAGGGTCTTAGTTTTGAAGTAGATTGTGTTGGCTGTTATTTTTGCATGAGATTTGAAGTTGTTGGTCTAGGGTTATCCCTAGTATTTTAGCTCTAGTGACTCTCAGATCTATCTCTACACTTGAAATTTCTCTGGCAATCCAGGCCCAGATCTCTGCCTGCCTATCTGACATTACTGCCTGGATATCTTACCGCCATTTGAAACTGAATATGACCAAATCCGAGCTTCTTATTTCTTTCCCTAAACCAAACCAACCTCCCCCTTTCCTCCTTTCTCAATCTCTGTGGATAACGCTCTACTACCCCCGTTTCCTCAGCTTGAAACCTTGAGGTCACCTTTGACTCCTCCCTGTCCTTCTCCACACAAACATCCAACTGATAGTTAAAACCATTAGGGCTATGTTTACTAAATCGCGTTAGTGCAGTTCGCGGTAGGAGCCGCGTGAAGAAGACAAACCCCCAAATAAGGAGATGGGCGGGACCGCGGAAGACCTAGCGCGCGTTACGAAACCAACGAGCGTTACCTGGCGCGTTACGAAACTAACGAGCGGGCCACCGCGCGTAAAGCATAAGTAGCCACCCAGACATACAAGACTAATACAGAGCTATAGCACAATGGTTACTGCAGTGACTGCTGATACGGGCAGCATGGGTTCGAGTCCCCAGGGTGGCATTAGCAGAAGGCTGGCTGATGTAGCACCCTGCACATGACACAATGAGGGAGGGGGCAGCGCCAATTATATTTTATTTCCTGGACGTGTCGGAGGGATGCAGGCAAACACACCCATATATCAGATAGTGAGTGAGGGGGCATGTCTATGTTTGCTGTCCGTATGGGGTGTAAGTAAACACACCCACACATTATTCACTGAGTGTGGGGGCATGTATATGTCTGTTATGTGTCGGAGGGTTGCCAGCAAACATCCCTGACCCATACAGAGCTGTAGCACAATGGTTACTGCACTGACAGCTGATACGGGCAGCATGGGTTCGAGTCCCCAGGGTGGCATTAGCAGAAGGCTGGCTGATGTAGCACCCTGCACATGACACAATGAGGGAGGGGGCAGCGCCAATTATATTTTATTTCCTGGACGTGTCGGAGGGATGCAGGCAAACACACCCATATATCAGATAGTGAGTGAGGGGGCATGTCTATGTTTGCTGTCCGTATGGGGTGTAAGTAAACACACCCACACATTATTCACTGAGTGTGGGGGCATGTATATGTCTGATATGTGTCGGAGGGTTGCCAGCAAACATCCCTGACCCATACAGAGCTGTAGCACAATGGTTACTGCACTGACAGCTGATACGGGCAGCATGGGTTCGAGTCCCCAGGGTGGCACTAGCAGAAGGCTGGCTGATGTAGCACCCTGCACATGACACAATGAGGTAGGGGGCAGCGCCAATTATATTTTATTTCCTGGACGTGTCGGAGGGATGCAGGCAAACACACCCATATATCAGATAGTGAGTGAGGGGGCATGTCTATGTTTGCTGTCCGTATGGGGTGTAAGTAAACACACCCACACATTATTCACTGAGTGTGGGGGCATGTACATGTCTGTTATGTGTCGGAGGGTTGCCAGCAAACATCCCTGACCCATACAGAGCTGTAGCACAATGGTTACTGCACTGACAGCTGATACGGGCAGCATGGGTTCGAGTCCCCAGGGTGGCATTAGCAGAAGGCTGGCTGATGTAGCACCCTGCACATGACACAATGAGGGAGGGGGCAGCGCCAATTATATTTTATTTCCTGGACGTGTCGGAGGGATGCAGGCAAACACACCCATATATCAGATAGTGAGTGAGGGGGCATGTCTATGTTTGCTGTCCGTATGGGGTGTAAGTAAACACACCCACACATTATTCACTGAGTGTGGGGGCATGTATATGTCTGTTATGTGTCGGAGGGTTGCCAGCAAACATCCCTGACCCATACAGAGCTGTAGCACAATGGTCACTGCACTGACAGCTGATACGGGCAGCATGGGTCCGAGTTCCCAGGGTGGCATAAGCAGAAGGCTGCCTGATGTAGCACCCTGTACATGACACAATGAGGGAGGGGGCAGGTCCCATATTGTTATGGTTGTCGTGTTGGAGGGGTGCAAGTAAAAACACCCACACAGTAGATATTGAGTGATGGGGCATGTCTATGTTCCCATTCCGAATGGGGTGCAAGTAAACACACCCACATGTTATCTAGTGAGTGAGGGGGCATGTACATGTCATGTATGTGACGTACATTTGCTAGAAAACACACACACACATTGGCGTACCCAAGGTTACTGCAGAAAGAACCCCACAATGCACAACACATGCCACATAATAAAGTGTAGTGTCAGCCTAGGTACAACAGAATGTCCCCCATAGAGCGGTCCCTAAGGTAATGTAGAGGGAGCCAGAGAAGGTGACACATGGTGGGCCCATGAGGCGCAGTACGGTAATAGTCCGTGGAGGGGCTGTCACCGGTAGCAGTCTGGTGTATGTAAAACATATAATGCTCCAGACAGCCAAATAAAAGGAATTCATTGTGGGTCTGATCCCATGACTACTGGCCCAACACGCAATGAATAACCCACTGGCCTGCAGCCCCAGAGCTGCTAACCACCCCCTGGCTACCCACAGAAGGACAGCAGAACACCATGTAACTGCTGCTGTCCTGGCCATGATGAGCACAAAGGCAGGCACACCCATGGTGCAATGCACATGCAGACCAGCAGTCCATAGATGAACACAAGAGGGGGCCTTACCCACATAGTCCACGGGTATGCTACGGTGAAATGACTGTGTGTGTCACTGTACATAGTAGTAACAGACAGTATCCCAACATGGTGTCCCGGAAGAAGCCACAAAATCTGTATGTCAGGGCAGACCGATGATCAGCACAATGGGCAAGGCACTGCCTGTTGGTGCAGGGTCCCTGAGTGCACGTCCCCCTGTGGTGGCAAAGTACCAAGGTTGCTTGCAACAGTACCCTCTAGAAATAGAGGTCACACATATGTAGAACCAGTCACCCCTGTGTCTAAGCCATAGATAACCCAAGTGACTCAGCATGAGAAAATGAACATGAGAGGTTGGAAGGATTGGCCACAACCCCACGTTGGTAGTGTGCGTGTAAGCCTGAGAGGCGCAGCCCCCAAAGGTAGGATATGCTGTGAATGTGCAGCTGGAACCGGGCGTGTGAAACGTACAAAGGCAAATCTCTACACAAATAGGTAAGAAAGGAGAGAATGCGTCATATGGTACCAGAAACAATGCAGGTGACAACCCAATTACCCTGCCAGTGTAACCCAGCAGCAAACAGCACCAGGACATGCTCTGTGTGACAAAACTATGGGCCTGGTACTAGGTGGGTGTGTCACAGCAAGGTGTGCGTATGTGTGGATGAGTGCACACCCTGTCCCCTACACCAGATCAGATATGTCATAGGTGTCAGGTTTGTATGTCCCACAGGTCCTGCTGGACAACATCCACCCACATGAATGCAATCGGAGTTTGCCATTTGGTGTATCCTACGAAAGCCGCACCAGAGGGCAAAGGCCACTGTCCACTGCCTGGCACAGCACCCCATAGGGCGTATCCCAAAGCCCCCCCCATAGGGCATGTGACAAGGTCCATGATGAGTCACTGTGAGGAGTCTGCAGTGTGAGGGATGTGTTGTTGTCAGCAGCAGATTAAAGCAGGATAAGAAAATAAACACCAAGGTGATCACAATGACCAACTGTGTGCTAACACCCATGACCTGTGGCCCAAACACACGTCTGGAACCAACTGTATGCCCATATTGCCAGTGCACATAATACAGTCACAATAATGAGGTTGGCAACCTCTGGGTCAAAAATGCCAAATGATCCAAGCCCCCAAACAAAATCACAGAGGACGCACCATGTAAATGTGAGGGCTGCCTGACAAAGAAACAAAGCAAGGTCTCAGCAAACAAGGGCATATGGCAAGCACAATCAAGACCAAGGTCATGATCATTACCAAATATAGAAGGCCCAATAACATCACAGACTGCTTTGTTAAACTGAATGTCAGATGCAAAAGCAACAGCAATAACAAGCATACCCTGGTCACTGTGCGCAGGGAGATGCAGATGTTCCCATACACCTGACCCAGAACCCCCTGACTGTGCAGCGAGGGGTGCCATGTCGATACCCAAGGGGTCTGCTGGTGAGCCAAGGATAGGGGTGCAAGCAACAGTAACCATGGTGCACAGCAGATTTATTTATTTTTTATTTAGACAGTTTTGTATACCGCCTTATCCTTCAATCAAAGCGGTCACAACACAATTGGGGGATACATTTAACACGCAGGGATATGAGACACATATACTAATACTTAGAGGGAACATGGGCAATGGAGGGTTAAGTGGCTTGCCCAAGACCACAAGGAGCATCTGTGGGACTAGAAACCCCAGTCCTTCCGGCCCAAGGTTGCTGTCCTCTAGTGGGATTTGAACCCCCGACCTTCCGGCCTGAAGTACCTTGCCCCAACCACTAGGCTACTCCTCCCTCCACACACCAGCAGGACATAGCAGGGGTCTGGCGCCACCACGGCGCCTGTACAGGAGGGAGATAGCAATATGTGCGCCACTGGCATAGAGCACCTAACGACTCCAGCATAATGTTGTGGGCAGGAAGTCGGCTGAAAAGGTGTACAAGGACACAGTCAAAACAGGTGCCCAACCTAACCTGCAATCTGAGGGAGAACGTGGCAGGACATCGCTGATGGAACTGTGTCCCCAGAACAATCTGGCATTGTGTACCAGAAATGGTATGTTTGCAAAGGTCCATGTGCTGTATAGGCTGCAAGCGGTCGCTGGAGAGCACGCAGGACCTGTGTGGAACAGAGACACGTGTAGCACAAACACCACCTAGAGCACACAGTACAGACAATGAACAGGCAGCAGATGGAGGGTGTTGGGAAACTGGTGTACTTGGAAAGACTGTGTGTGGCAGGTGAGGGGAATATGGGTCCCCCATTGGAGAGTGAGGTTGCCAGGGAGGTGAGCAGAAAAGGCAGAGCAAACACACGGCCAACACGCACAAACAGATGCCACGTACACAACGGTAGCTGGGTAGGATATGGGGCCGCAGTCCACACCAACATACATGACACCTCAGCCCACAATGAGGCAAATACAGGCACCAAAGGAGGCACAGCACATGTGACCACGAGAATATGGCCAGACAGGACGCAGAAGCCAAACAACCAGTGTGAGAGCAACAACAGGGATCAGTGCGGGAAAGGCAGAGGAAGGGAGCAACAGAGAGAGTGTACAGCTCAAACCCCTCGGATGGAAACCACTGGAGTGAACAGATGACCTGTGTAGTACACTGTGGCACATAGCAAGGGATGTAGACAGGGCCACAGCAGGCCAACATGACAAACCACAGCTGCGTGTCAGGAAATGGAGCCACAGAGTGTAGGCATGAGTCAGCGTACATGTGGAGGAGGGGTGCACAGATGACAACAACACAGTCCACAGGTGGGATGGGCGACACAAATGAACATGTCCACACCCACCCACCAACACACCCACACCAGGAGACGTTATGTCAACCCAACAACATGCAAATGAGTACGGATGTGACACATGAGGTGGCCAAGTGGATACGGCAAGGAAGGCCCATGTGGATGGGCTGTGGAAAGGGGCACAGGATCAAAGGACAAACATGCCAATCACCAACAACATCAGGGATGAGGCCCAGGCTAACACACATCGGCAGAACCACTGCACAGGTATCTCATCAGATGCACCACCCCACAAGGAGCATTACCCCTAGTCCAGACAATGTGGCGCATGGATAGCAAACATGCCACATGGACATGAACAGCTAAAACATGGATGGGTGGGTGGAGATGTGATGGTGCCACACACATGATATGGGCAGGTAAGCAGCACACAAAGTAGAAACAGACAACGTGTAGGTGCCAACAAAAACGTCATGCACCCAGGTGTAAATGAAATGGGGTGACCCACACACCAAACATGCCACACCACACATGTGCAGACATCTGTTCCCCCCGAGGCAAGCACCAGACACAAGCAGACATCATATGCAGCAGTCAGGTGTACCATATGACGTGAGGAACCACATGGGTCCTGTGTGGCAAGAAATGTCACATGGACACACCCACCACACGTTACAACGCCACACACCTGTTAATGTCTGTGGAGCCAACACACTCTAAGAACCCCCTGCTGCCACCCATGCACAAAAGGGCACAACAACAGTAGACGTTGGACACAGACAGTGATATGTGAGGCTAATGGTCAAAACATGATAGGACCGCACAGTGCCTGCATGCACCGTATGCACAACAGACAACATCCCCTGCAAACATAGGACACTGGAGAAAGCATGCAGAGCAACAAGGCCAGATGCCATGATAACCTGGACAGTCCATAGGTCACAAGCCCATGTACAGCACTACAACCCCCTACATAAAATGAGGAAACACCAAGGAAGGTCTGGCCAGCAACGACAGGCCACGCACCGCATGAACAGGAACAATAGGCCAACAATGTGTCAGGGAAAGTGGCGTGTGTCCAATGTGCAAAGGATGACCCCCCCGGGTCGCCCACATGTGTTAACATGCCCACATGGGTGCTGTGCCCAACTACATATGGATGACGAGAGGCCAGGATGCAGTGGAACACATGTGTCACCATTGCTGCCTGTGACCTGTGTGAAATGATGCAGACATCAGTTAAGGGACTATCACAAACACCCACGACACCTTGTGGACACAAAGGAGACACACACCTAAGACCAGCAACACATTGAATGCATAGATAGCACCTCATAACATGGCCACAACACTGAGCACACTGCACATGGACCACTGACGTAGATGCCAGTGAACACCACCGCACCATCCCAAGAGGATCATGTACATGCACATGACACGCATACACCACAGGGGTCGAGGGCATGGGCAGCAGAGTTGACATAACTAGATAAAACGTAACAACAGCTGGTGAACAATAGCCGATTTGAAGCATAGGCAGGCCGTGTATGTCCCAGACAATGGAAGGAGAGGGGCACCTGAAAGTTACGCCAGTGCCCTGACTGGGAATGTCCGTGTCTGGCAAATGCACAAACAGCCCCAAACGTGTATCCAGACACCAATGCACAGCGTACGTAATCACCTCTATATGTGTTGCTGTGAGAGGACATTCCCATGGTTCAATGTGCCCTGTGTGAACACAACTGTCATGTACAGCGGATTATTCGCCTGACCGTGAAACAGCGGTGTGACATAGGGGACACATGTGCACAATGTACATGCGGCCAACAACAAAAGGTAACAGCTGGTTGCTCCACGATAATTGGTGATGTGTCCAAACACAGCCTTACAACACAGATAGGCAGGGACGCGCATACTGAATGGACACGTAGCCAGGACAATTAACAACAAGGAACATACACATCATGGGAAGGTATGCATGCACGAAAGCCAGATGCACCTCCACCAAACACTGACCGACAAATGGAGACACACAACACATCACATGCATGTGTGGCAGAAACCTGTCCAGAGACCTAATGGCAGCTGCTGATCTGCACACCCCCCACACAGACACTGTCCCGCGCAAGAGCACACACACAGATGCACATGATGTGTGCAAGAAACACCATGAAGACCCCAAGGATGTGAACAGGTAAAGGCCACATGTGTGACACATGGAGGCGAGGGGCGAAGGAGCACTGGTACAGATACATGTGTAGCACCATAGGAGTAGTGGAGAGAAAACAACGTATATGTGCCCAGACGTGATGACCGCCATGCATACCCAAAAACCTGACAACTCACCATAGCAAACAGGAAGGATGCAGATATGAGCACACAATCCCCACATGCAGCACAGCTGCAAACTGGATAGTAAGGCACACTGGGTGGACCTGTAATGCAGACGCACATCCTGTGGAGACAGGAACAGGACAGACATATGTAGACATGAGCTGGCAGTGAAGAACAATACGCACACCATCTAACATGGTGAAGACAGTGACACGTCGCCAGCACAACCATAACTTACAGGTAAAGATGTCCTCGATCAGCTGTTGCCTGGCTGCCATCCCTGCACGTGTGTCACCATGGCCAGGTGCAGGGGGGCACATAGGATCCTCCCCAGGACCCTCATTAATTTCGACAGGGATATTGTGCCTGAGAGCAATGTTGTGTAGTATGCAACAGGCTATGATGATCCGTGCCACAGTCAGTGGATGGTACTGTAAGGCTCCGCCAGTCCTATCCAGACACCTGAAGCGACATTTGAGAACGCCAAAGGTGCGCTCAATCACTGAGCGACTGGAGGCATGGGCCTCATTGTACCGTATCTCTGCACCTGTGCGCGGGACACGCACAGGGGTGAGCAGCCAGGTGCGACACCCATATCCTGCATCACCTGCAAAACATAATGGATCAATAAAAATTAAAAATCTGAGGATATGCCTAATATACAAACCACCAGAACATAACATAGACATCACTGACACATTAATAGAAATTATGTCATCTTCCACAGACACAAACCCTGTGATTCTAATGGGTGACTTTAATCTTCCCTCTACACATAATACATACTCATCTCACTTTTTAGAAACTACTATTGACATGGACTTCCACCAAATAATATCTGAACATACACATACCAAAGGTAAAACACTAGATCTTGTTTTCCTACCAACCTCCCTCCACAACTTATTCGACTATGCAACACTTAAATACATACCTGTCCCTTGGTCAGACCATTACCTCCTAAAATTTGACATAAAATACACTGACAGTAACCAAACAAAAAGTCCACAACCCTCACTAAAAAACAGATTTAGAAAATTTAATGAAGAGGAGTTTCTAGATAACATAATCCCTCAACTATCCCCAGCACCAACAAACCTTGAAGAATCAATTGACAACTGGAACAATATAATCTCCAAGGCAGCAGAACGCATACCATCCTTAGCACAACATAATAAAAACAATAAGACCAAACATAGAGATGCACCATGGTATAATAAAACAATCAAACAAATTAAAAGAAAACTGAGAAAGTACGAACGTGAATGGAGACAATCTAAAACGTTACCTAACCATGAAAAATACTTAAACACTCTCAATGATTACAGACAAGCAACTGATACAGCTAAGAGAAACCATTACTCTAACATACTAGCTAACTCTATGAACCGACCAAGAGAACTGTTTAGTATAGTTCAGAACTTGACCAACAAAACCCATAACACATATGAAACATCTATTGATATTTCCCCACAAGAATTAGCCCAATACTACATAAACAAAAATAAACCACAAATGACGCCCCCAAAAATATATACAGAGACGACCCCTAACATATCTGATACCTGGTCAAACTTCAACCCAATAACAAAAACCACTCTCAAAACCATTATATCTAATATTAATACTACAACCTCTCACCTTGATCCTTGTCCAGTAAAATGGATAAAAAGACACTCCCAACACTCTCTTCATTCATCCTCCCCATAGTCAACAGCTCATTAGAAAACGGCTATCTACCTCCTTCCCTAAAACACGTCCAAATAAGACCAATCCTCAAAAATAATACCCTTGACAAGACATCCCCAACCTCATATAGACCCATATCAAGTATCCCTTTCATGGCCAAACTCATCGAAAAAATAATCCAAACTCAATTACAAGACTTCATCGATTCAATAGATCTCCTTGATGAACATCAATATGGCTTCCGCCCACATCATGGAGTAGAAACCCTACTGACAGTACTCTTTGACACATTAATAAGAGGAATTGACGATCCAAAACAAGCATTTATACTAATCTTTCTAGACATCTCCGCTGCATTTGACAGTATTAACCACATAACAATGTTAAGCAGACTCCAACAAATCGGAATAACATCCACCGTATTTAATTGGTTTAGGTCCTATCTAACAAACAGAACCCAAACAGTGAGGATTGACAACCAAACATCAAAAATTTTCAACCAAACCCAAGGCCTCCCACAAGGATCCGCCCTATCAGCACTGCTATTTAATATTTATCTTCAACCAGTCTGCAACATCTTTAAACGTCACGGTGTACAATATCACATTTATGCTGATGATATGATGTTTTATCTACCATTTAAAATCCCTCACCCACCCCTACAACAAATAAAAGAATGTTTCAATGACCTAACATCATGGCTCTCTGATCATAACCTGCATATCAATTTTACAAAAACTGATATCCTCTATGTCACAAAAAGCCAAACATATACACCCCCAAACTCCATCATCCTAAGTAACCATGAAATTAAAACAAAAAAAGAAATAAAATACTTAGGAGTAATACTTGATGATAAACTTAATATGGACTCACACATAAAAAACCTTAAAAAAACCATACATTTCAAAATCAAGACTTTGAAACAAATACGTCCTTTAATTCACTTAAAAGATTTCATATCGATAATACAAGCAATCATAACCCCACACTTCGATTTCGCGAACACAATTCTCCAGGGAATCAAGCGGCAAAACATTAAAAAGATCCAACTAACTCAAAATATTGCGGCAAGAATCATTATGAATGTAAATTCAAAAGAACACATTACACCAATACTTGCTAAACTCCATTGGCTACCAATTCATAATAGAATACAATACAAAATACTAGTTACCACCTTCAAAATGATAAACAAACTAGCACCATCCGCGCTTAACAACCTAATCAACATGGAACCAAATAAGCGATCTCAAAGGAGTGGAAATACAAACACAATATCATTACCTAAAGACTTTAAAAAAGCTAGAAAACTAACCAATAATAGGGCCTTCTCTCACTGTGCACCGACTCTCTGGAATAACCTACCAGACAACGTTCGCCTCCTGACCGAAATTAAAGAATTTAGAAAAAAACTAAAAACACACCTATTTACCTCACATTACACACCTCTGGTTAACCAAACCAAACAAAGAGATACAGGCTAATAAACTACTAGACACACACCTATCTGATAATAAAAAATGTAAAAACTGTTAATACAATGTTGCTTTCACGTAATTCAAACTGTATAAAACTAATGTAAATATGTAAAAAGTTTTCATTACATCCTCACTATATCTCAGGATGTAAACAATGTTTGCATGCTTATTTATACTGTTATATGTAAACCTGTTCCCTGTAAATGACTAGGACATGATTACTCATGTACCTTCAATTTTCTCTGTTCATTGTAAACCGCACTTGATACTTGGGAAAGAGCGGTATATAAATGTGTGATAAATAAATAAATAAAATAAATGTCACATGCGTAATGAGCAAACAATGAAATGAATGACGTAGTAATCCATAACTGGAGAGCCGAGAGGACATGCACACAGATACGAGGCAAATGCAGTGAACACAGTGGCAGTGCAGCAGAGACTGTGAAGGCCAGTGGCAAATGACCATGACATGCCGATAGTGGCAGGGCACACCCATGCAACTGTGATACAGGACATGTGCATGAACTGTGGCGTAAAGGAGCAGTGGTGGTCGCTGTGCGGCCAGATGACGTACATTGCCAAGTAGCACATGGGGGTGCAGGGAGGCACAGGTGTGCAGGTAGGTGGATGAGCCAAACCGCCGCATACAGGGTGCAAGCCATTGGGACATATTGCCTGTGTGGTGTGGGGAAAGCAACAGGCGCGGGTGACAGGGGACCCCAAAGACGGCCCACAGGCATGCAGCAGACATGTGTAATAGGTGAAACGGCCAGAACACAACCCTTGTTGAACCCACAACATGGGCCGAAAGAGTAGGCTGCGTACACAGGGTGACACCCATGAGGATGTGTAAAGGCCACCCCCCCTGGGTGACTCAACGAAAGCCGACAAGGGGGACCACACGGATCCGAGCTATCAGCACCACTATGTAACATCTACAAACAAACACTATGCAACATCATGAAAGAGAACAACATGCAGCACACAATCTATGTGTATGAACCAATGTTAAACACCCTCATTGCAATATACAACCCAGACTCCCCCAACACAACAGAGGGCCGTTCACAAATGACAGGTTGGTGTAGAAACAACACCCTCGCAATAAGCTGGCACAAGACCATAGCTGTACGCATTACCTGGAAACAAAGTCCAAAACAACCACACATCTGACAAAGAGAGAGGTGTGTCACATGACACATGTCTGTGACCAAGACACCGGCCACCCCGCATGAGGACGTGGCCAACACCAAACAGTGTGCCCCCACAAGGACTGCTGCAGGGGCAGGCAGGCAGTGGGAAACCGTGGCAATGTAGTACAGACACCCATCTACAGTAGGAGTCTGCCAGATACACAGAATACACACCCAGCAGTATGTAGTCACCAAATTGACCAGTCTGAAACTGGTCAAACACAGCTGAGTTCTGCAGGATATAGGAGTCATGGGCAGACCCTGGAAAACGTGCAACCACATTCAGGATACGCATAGTAGCATCACAGATAACCTGCACATTGAGGGAATGGAAGTGTTTCCGGTTGCGGTACACAACCTCCCTGTCGCGTGGCGGGACAAGGGCAACATGTGTGCAATCTATAGCGCCCATCACCTGTGGTATTCCAGCGATCCTATGGAATGCCAGTGCCAGGGCTGCCCAATGTTGCCTACCGTTGGGAATTGCAATGTAATTCCCAACCCGGCTGACCATGGCACGCAGTACCTGGTGGAGACAGCGGGAGAAGGTGGGCCTACTCAGACCACCCACTGCTGCCACTGAGGATTGGAAACAGCCAGAGGCAAAGAAATGTAGGGCAGCAAGGAGCTTGGTCATACCCGGTATAGCATGTGACCGGGCAGTCAGGGGCTCTAGGTCAGGTCTGAGTTCCTGATAGAGCTCCCTAATGGCCCCTCTGTCCAACCGGTAGAGGGAGAATACCTGTCTCTCCCGCAGGTCCCCGAGCAGGACCCTGGTCCTGTAGATACGGGCCAGGCGTGGGTGGAGCTCAGCGCGCCGATGGCGCCGTTGGTCAGCCACAGCTGCCTGTGCTGGCCCAACAGCTGCAGGCCTGAGTTGCAGTGGAGCCCCACCCATGCCCAGGGCTGCTGCCCCTGGGACAACATCTCCCTCCCCCTCGTAAAGCAACTCAGCAATCTCTAGCAAAGCAACCACTGCACCAGCTGCATGTGCAGTATGAGCCATGGTCCATACAGTGAGGAGGGTAAAAGGGTTAGATATAGTGGTGTGGGTGGGGATGGACACCACATGGGTGCCACTCCCATGGGCAAATAAAAAGATCTAGAAAACAGTATAATGGAAAGATACCTAATGAAGGGTTCACCGCGCGCTGTGACGCGCCTTCCGGGAATGCAGCCGTGGATGATCCCCTGCCTGCTACACAGATGTGGGTGATACCGAGCGATGTCGAACGCCGTATAGCAACTACATAGCACTGATACCGCGACGCCAAGACGCCATTACCCTGATAACCTGGAAGGCATACACCCATGCAAAAACAACGGAGGACACGAGGCTACGCGCGTAACAACGCGTGCAACGTCAACGCGAGGTCGCATACGTGTGACATTGGCCAGCATCAGCTGACGCCAGAAACACATCGCAGATAGCAAATCCTAAACAAATATACGCACCAGCATTGCAGACAACTACACACTCAATAAGGGATGTGGGAGTAGAATACGTGAAACGGCAGCCACTGCAGAAACGCGGATATATGATGTCAGGTACGTAACGATGTGCGACGCCACGTGACAATGCGCGATGCAATGCGCGACGTCACGTGACAATGCGCGACGTCACGTGACAATGCGCGACGTCACGTGACAATGCGCGACACAATGCACGACGCAACGCGCGCCAAAGACAAACGTGCGCAGGCGTCTCCTTGTAAGCCATACCCCAGGATGCTCCATATAAATGACAGGAAATGGAGGTTCCATCCCTTCCGCGGAGCAAACAGCAACATTATACATGCACAAGGCAGCAAGGACATGGACCATGCACCAGAGCAGCCCACAACAGAAGGAGCAGCAGCCACATCTGGTGACAACCAGGTAGCAGGACCATCGGGGGTGCCACTGACCCCAGGTGGCCATCCAAGAGGACCACGCCGCCGCCAGACAAGGGTTCCTGTCCCTGCGGAGAGCCGACGCAGGGCTGCAAGGTTCAGCCAACAGGAGAATGAGCACCTGCTGTCTAACATACTGGACAGATATGACCTGCTCTTCGGCCGGCAGAGCGCTACCCTGACCATCGCAGCACGCACAGGGGCATGGCGGGAGGTGCAGGCGGCGGTGGCAGGAGCAGGAGGGCCGCCCCGGGACATCGAAAACCTAAGAAAACGCTTCTGTGACATCAAGCGCCATATACGGGCAGAGCTGGTGCGAGAGCGACGTGCGGCACAAGGCACAGGAGGGGGCCCAGCAACCGTGGCCCAATTAACAGACCTTGAGAGGCGCCTGGCGGATCGACTGGGGCCCATGTATGTCCACGGTTTGCCTGCTGCGCTGGACACAGCCCACCCACAGGCCGGTAGGTTATAGTACAAGCACATGGTGTGTGAAGGGGCAGGGGGGTGGGACAGAACCTGTCTCTGCTGGACGCGGGGGATCAGACGGGCACAGAGGGACCACACACTCAGGAGCAAGGATGAGAGGTGGCCACCATTGGGTGGTGGTGTGTGGCATTAGGCAGTGCATGCAGGGCTGGGAATGGGTGCCTGACCCCCCTGACAGAGGATGGTGTACACAGGCAGGGCCAGACCGTCCATTGAGCAGGAACGTGCTTTGCACAGGGTACCACATTTCAGGGGTTCCTTCGCAAATAACAGTCCACTCAGGGCCGGCCCGTCCATTGAGCAAGAATGTGTATTGCACAGGGCCCCGCGTTTCAGGGGGCCCCTCGCAAAAAACATTCTCCAACCCATATTTTAAACACATAAAACACCAAAACACCAGCTGCTTCTGCCGCGGCAGCATCAGGAGTGCTGCCACGGGGCCCCCCTCCTGGCCGGCAGAGCCTCCGCCCCTGCCCGGCAGAGCCGCTCAGTCCCTGCATCGCTGACGTCATCCCCGAACGCTGGCTCCTTGTCAGCTGGTGTTCTGGCAACCTGGAAAGATAGGGGGGATGGGGGATTAGGACTGGTACCAGTGGGGGGGGGGCTAAGACTGCACGTGGGCTGATGGGGGGGGGGCCTAAGACTGGACGTGGGCCGATAGGGGAGGGTTAGTACTAGTAATGGGCCAGGGGGGGTGCTAGGACTGGATGTGGGCTGATGGGGGGGGTTGGACGGGTACTGGGCTATTGGGGGGGCTGACTGGAAATGGGCTGCTGGGGGTTAGGACTGTTAATGGGCTATGGGGGGCTAGGACCGGTAATGTGCTGGGGGGGCTAAGACTGTTAATGGGCTGGTGGGGTTGCTAGGACTGGAAACGGGTGAATTGGCGGGGGGCTAGGACTTGAAATAGGCTGATAGAGGGGCTACAATAGGACTGGAAATTGGCTGTTGGGGGGGGGCTAGGATTGGAAATGGGCTGTGGTGGGGGTTTGGATTGCAATGGACTCATGAAGGGGCTAGGACTGGACGTAGTCTCACGGGGGGCTTGGTTTGGAAATGGGCTGAGTGGAGGGGAGCTAGGATTTGACATGGGCTGATGGGCGCATGGGGGGCTGGAAATGGTAATGAGCTGATGGCGGGACACACACTGACAATGGCTGTGGGTGCTCGGACTGGATATGGGTTGTTGGGTGCCTAGGACTGGACATGGTTTACTGTGGCGGCTACTACTGGGGATGGGCTGCTGCAGGGACCTGTCGGGGGTGGGCGCTGGGAGAGACAGGGAGCGGAAGAGAGCTGATGTTGGTGGCGGGCCAGACTGGGACGGGGCTGTGGGAGTGAAATGGGGAGGGGACAGAAACACCCTGGGTGTGAGGCAGGTATGGCCACACATTGGCCGGGGAGTGGGGGGGGGGGCCGGCGTGGCGGAGGACGGGGAGGGGCCATATATGTGGTTACGAGTGGACTGACGGGAGGGAAACAGGAGGCAGATCTGTCTGTCTGAGCAGATGTGGAGAGTGGGAGAGTGGACTACAGAACCAGGGGTGGCAGGAGGGGGAAAAGGCCAGCAGGCGGTGGACAGTGGGAAACATGGCTGGACCAGGGGGAGGTTGCTGGGGAAAATGTAAATGGAACGAAGACACAATATGTACGGTGATATCTATTGCCTCTGGATGTATTACATGGACCATGACAGCTCTGGTAACTGTGCATCAGTGATGTCTGCGCAGGTAGGGTACGGGAGGGAGGTACACAATAGTTGTATCCCCAACAGTGGCGTGTTACATACCGTGTCTGGCTCCCGGGGGCCCCAGGTTGATGGTTGCAATCCTGTCACCAGGATGTGTTTGTCCTGTTCGGTGATGCTCCATGTTCTGCCATGTCTGACTGCGGTGCGGGTTTCGCTTCCTGCCACCCCTATATGACATTGCCACCTGTCCCCATTCCCCGGTCTATTCTGTGATTCAGAGGCCTCATATTGGCAGTGCTCCCATGTGATAGGTAGGATATGGTGCTTCGTAGGACCTGGTGATGCTGACAGGGCACGGCGGGTGTGCCATGGCATCTGAGTGGGCAGCGTCTGTATTGGTACCCGCTGTGCCTGGCGTGGTGCACTGGAATATAGCTATGTGGGGGTCCATCTGTCCCGCACCATCCATACACTCATCAGGGGACATGTCAACAGATAGCCAGTGTATAGTAACACCATGCAGTTCTCCCTGCACCGGTGGCCACATATGCAACTGTGTCCCCGCACCGAGTCCCCGGACATTGCCCCGCACCCCCCTTGGGCCGCCCCTGTGTACCTGTTGCATCCTGCACGTGGCAGGGCTGGCAGGAGCGGTGGGCCGCATGGGGGAGGGGGGGGGCTTACTGGAGATCCGATGCACCTGCTATGGGAACGCGGTGTAGGGTTACGATGAGGCCGCTGTCAGCCCTGGCAGGGGTGTTCAATTTATTTATTTATTTTATTTAGACAGTTTTGTATACCGCCTTATCCTTCAATCAAAGCGGTCACAACACAATTGGGGGATACATTTAACACGCGGGGATATGAGACACATTCACTAATACTTACAGGGAACATGGGCAATGGAGGGTTAAGTGGCTTGCCCCAAGACCACAAGGAGCATCTGTGGGACTAGAAACCCCAGTCCTTCCGGCCCAAGGTTGCTGTCCTCTAGTGGGATTTGAACCCCCGACCTTCCGGCCTGAAGTACCGTGCCCCAACCACTAGGCTACTCCTCCCACCTTCCGGCCTGAAGTACCGTGCCCCAACCACTATGGCACCCAGAGGTGGTGGGGGAATGCACTGGGGGGCGGATCACACGGGGCATCTGCATGGGGTGTCCCCAGGTGTAGAGGGCTGCCACAACAGCCATGCCACAGGACACACGTGGATCATTGGCGCACAGATGCCTGAGGGGGGGATGTTGTGGGGTGGGCAAGGCAGCGGGACAAACCCTCAGACAGCTGTTGCCGTGTGTCACACAGGTGATGTCTGCGCCATCGTGCAGGGCACGGAGCCGGATGCAGAGTCACAGATGGGTACAGTGGGCTCTGTGGACACAGGGGCCCAGGCGTTGCTTTGGAGGGGGAGGAGCATGCCACACCACTGCCAGATGTGGACATGGACATCCCCAACATACCCGATTGGGACACATCTGAGACACCTGCAGGGACAGAGGACGTGTCTGCAGAGGGGCAACGGCAACACCACAAACGAGGCACTGGCTGCGGTCGCAACCGTCGTTCATGGATGCAGGCCCAGCTCATCTGCGGCGCGAGCTGATGCTGAGGTGTGAGTGGGACATGCTGCTATGGTAGATATGGCCATGTGCAGGTACCTCTGTTTCCGTTAACCCACACAGTACTATGTCCTTTCCCCCACAGGTGTGCGCCGTCTACTGCGCTCGGTGGGTACGCAACCAGAGGCGTAACAGGAGGACCACAAGGCGCATGCAGAGGGCGATAACTGCCCTAGTCTCACATGCAGGACGCATGGCAGACGCATGTGAGCTCATCGCGTAGGCGCATGTGCGAATGGACAGCCGGGAGGGTGGCTGGCAGGCCCCCCGCCCATCCGGCACAGCCAGTGTTCCCACCAGCATGTGCTGCCGCAACACTGGCGGCAAGGCGGCTGGCGCCTTGGGGTTGGTGGTGGCGTAAAGGGGCTGGCAGGGGTAGAGGCAAATAAAGGGCCACACCGATGGCCGTTGATGGTGACCTCTGCTCCGTGACTCATTTTGTTCATACCACTCACATCCCCGCAACCACCCCATGCCCTGTGGGGTGGGCACGTGCCGCTCCCACTGCTGTCATTCACCATGGCCCCCCCCCCGAACCCATGCCCACGATGGGTGGGCAGCCAATCCCATTGGCCTACGTGCTCGCCCCTCACCCCCACACCGTGGTGGCGTGCATGGCGGGCAGTGTTACCAGGCGCACCCCTGGGAGAACGCGCCGGGGACCCCCCAGCCACCATTGGCCTGTGTGCTGTTGTGGGTGCACTGTATGTCCTGCATGTGGTGACCCAATCGCTGCTCGCAACACCCCGGACACGCACAGTATGTGCACTGCACAGGTCCTGTACCCAGGTTCACCTGCACCTGCACACATCCACCTTGTCTCACCCGTCTCACATGTGGTCTGTGGTTACGTGTGCACAGGGATGAATGCTCCTGCTCCTTGGTGTCACCGCCAGTAATGGCTACCCGTCACACTGTGCACCGGTGGCCACTGTATACACCTACACCCCCTTGCCACCCATCCTGGCACATACCAGTACCACATTGGTTTCACATGATGACATACAGCAACTGTCACCTGTAGCATCATCCACACTGCAGCCTGCACCCTCCGCATGCCCACCTCAGTGTGTCACACCACTTGGCCAGCATCCCGCTGAGCCGCTATCCTGCCCTCTGCTGTGTGCACCCCCACAACCCCCGTGTGTGTCCCCACCGATGGCCCCATGTCCACCAACGGCGGTATGCTCCCGCACCCCCCTGGGCCCTGGATGTCCACCCATGGCGACACACAACATGTTGTTAATATGTTTTGGAATGTCCCGTTTGACCAACGTGTACCATCCCCCATCTCTGTCCTGCATGCTGATACACGTGCCTGACATATGCAACCGTTTTCCCCAGGACCCACACGTCTCACATGGCAACACACACGTTCGGCCTATCCTTCCCCGCCACCCCTCCGGTGTCAGCCTCATGTGACCTTGCGGTGCACAGTATGTGGTTCACCCCTCTGCACACCGCCACACATACAACCACAGGTGTCCTGCACCCGTCCAACCAGGCCAACAGTACGTGGCCCTGCTGTACTGGTCACACAGGCCACCTGCTCCACACCGCCGTATGTATCATTGTTACTCTGGGCTGTGTGTGGCCCAGGGAGCCACACACATGCTATTGCATGTCGGTCATGCACGTCACTCACCTCACCCACGTTGGCCCAACCTGCTGCAGCGTGATAGTTTACATGTGTGCGGGTGTGCTGTCAACATGGACTAATCCTGTTCCACTTCGGCCCCTGCCCCTCCTAGTCGCCACAGCCACACCCATCAATCGCACATCACTGTCACCTGGCAATGAGGCACATCTGCACACCAGTTGGTATGAGTAAACGTAAACGTATTTATACAACTTTGATTATGACAGATTGTACACATTTTCATGTGGCCACACATGGGCCATGTGTCACAATGGTCTATCTGCTGTTGGTTACATCGGCATGGTCAACAATTGTCCTCTGGAACGGGATTACATGGCCCTGCTCCCCCCGTGCCCCTGACATGGCCACAGAATGGCACGGTCCGCCACAGGGCAGGTGTGCTATGTGTGTCCACATATTACACACCCTGGGTGCCCCTGTCGGATGGTGGCTGACTGTGTGTGGATCAGTCACGGCGCTCATCCCGCTCCCGCAGACGGTTAGCCACCATCGACAGGGTCGCAAGCACCTGCCCCTGGATTAGGCCAAACTGCCTCTGGGCCTGTGCCTGTGCACGCACAGCTGCAGCCAGGCGCTGGCCGCACATGCAGCCACACAGACACACTGCTCCACGTGGCTGTGTGGCTACCTGGACAGCGGTCCTGCTTGCGGCCATGTGTGGCATGCACACGTCCAGCTGGCCCTCCGAGCCCTCATCAAGGGGCAGGTGGCTGGTGCCCCCAGTGCCCTGTGGCGGAGCGTGCCATTGTGACCCTGCCACAACCCCACCCCCTCCAGTGGGCATATCCTCCCTCCCCCCTGCCCACCAGCATCCCGCCACACGTCCCCATCCCCCTCCACCCCCTCATCTCCATGTCGCTGTCCCTGCCACCCAGCCAGCAACGATTCACGTTCCTACTACCCCTTTCCACCAGACATACCCCACCACCAACATACCTGACTCACCTGTCTACCGACCTCTGTCCACCTTTCTGATGGGGTTCCCCGGTCTCATCCCCTCGCCATCGTGGGCCGCAATCCTCATCCCCCTCATCCCCCTCGTCAGGGGTCTGGGGGTGCAGGCTCCAGGTCCATCCTCGTGCCCATCCCCCCCATCCCTCTACATCCTGCTGTTGTCCGCTCCTCCTGCTGGTCACGCTGCACACCTGATCCCCCTCCTGGCCCTCTACGTCTGGGGGCTCCTTCTGGAACCTCGGCCTGATTGGCCTGCACGTGCATTCAGCTGTGGGAGAAGGATAGAACATGTCATCCCCGGGTGGGATGATCCACATACCATGTCACGGGTGGACCTGTGGTTTCCACAAACAATCCCCTACATGGCCGTGTCCAGATTACTCACCATTCAGCTGTGCCATTCTGTCACGCTGCAACCCCACAATGGCAACAAATCGGGGGGAAACCGGGCCCTCAGCTCCCTTGGCCCTTCTTTCGAAGGGTCCTCCACCTGTAGGTGTTACAGAGGAGAACATCTGACCTTCAGCTAGCGGCGGGGGAAACGTGGTGGCCCCGCCCCCTGCAACTGACACTCCCACGTTCATACTACCCATGCGCATGCCCATATTCCTGTTGGCACCACATACCCCCATGCTAGTGGCGTGTAACAGACCACATGTGTGTTGTGACAAACACGCCACCATGATGTGTGCACCATGTGCCTATATTGTGCGCACCACATACATGTACCATCCAACACCGGTGTTGGTTGCCACCTACACCACATCTGCATTGTGAATGTCATCCACTATGTTGGGGTGTGAGTTCACTCACTACAGTGGTCAGCCGGGGCTGGGCGTCTGTGCCTGTGGGTTGTGCCCCTTGTGATCACCATACAGGGCCGTTGTTTTCCCGGGGTACCAGGGGTCGCGTACAAGGGGGGACCCCTTGCGGGGCCTCCCAGATCGGGCAGCGGCCAGTGTTTTGACCTTCATATGCGCACAGGGCACCAGCAGACAGTGTGCAGGGTGGGGGGGAGGGACAATGCCCTCATTTGGGGCTGGGATGGATCACTCCAGGGGGCAGGGGTTTGGCCTTTCGATTCGCAGCAGGGACTACCAAGCAGACAGTGTGCAGGCGTGGGGGGGGGGATGACCTCATTTGGGGCTGGATCACTCAGGGGGCAGGGGTTTGATTGGACTTTCTATTCGCACCAGGGCACCAGCAGACAGTGTGCTTAGGGTGGGGTGGGAGGGGATGCCCTCATTTGGGTGGATCACTCAGGGGGCGGCAGGGGTTTGGCCTTTCTTTATTCGCCACAGGGACACCAGAGGACAGGTGTGCAGGGTGGGGCGGGGGGACGGATGCACCTCATTTGGGGCTCGGATCACTCAGGGGCAGGGGTTTGGGCTTTCTATTACACACAGGGCACCACGCAGACAGTGTGCCAGGGTGGGGTGGGGGTAGGGAGCGATGCCCTCATTTGGGCCTACATGTGGTGTTAAAGCAGTGGTTTTGACCTTCATATTCGACACAGGGAACCAGCAGCACAGTGTGCAGGGTGGGGGGGAGGGATGCCCTCATTTGGGGCCGGCATGGATCACTCAGGGGCAGGGACAGGGGGTGTTTGGACTTTCTATTCAACAAAGGGGGCACCAGCAGACAGTGTTGCAGGGTGGGGAGGGTGCGGATGCCCTCATTTGGGGCGGGATCAACTCAGGGGCAGGGGTTTTGGGCCTTTCTATTCGCACAGGGCACCAGCAGACAGTGTGCAGGGTGGGGGGGAGGGATGCCCTCATTTGGGGCTGGATCAAGCAGGGGCAGGGGTTTGGCCTTTCTATTCGCCACAGGGCACCAGAAGAACAGTGTGCAGGGTGGGGGGGGGGAGGAGGGAGCCCTCCTTTCCCGGGGCGGGATCCACTCATAGGGGCAGGGGTTTGGCCGTTTCTATTCACACAGGGCACCACGCAGACAGTGTTGCAGGGTCGGGGGGGAGGGAGTGCCCTCATTTGGGCCTACATGTGTGGTAAGCAGGGTTTTGACCTTCTATATTCGCACAGGGCACAGAAGAACAGGGTGCAGGGTGGGGGGGAGGGATGCCCTCATTTGGGGCCTACAGTGTGTTAAGCAGGGTTTTGACCTTCATATTCGCACAGCGGCCACCAGCCAGGACAGTGAGCAGGGTGGGGGGGAGGGATGCCCTCATTTGGGCCTACATGTGTGTTAAGCAGGGTTTTGAACCTTTCCATATTCACTACAGGGCAACCAGCAGACAGTGTGCAGGTTGGGGAAGAGAGGTGATGGACACTCATTTGGGGCCATGGATCACTCAGGGGCAGGGGTTTGGCCTTTCGATGCACACAGGGGCACCAGCAGCAGTGTGACAGGGTGGGGGGGGGAGGGATGCCCTCATTTGGGGCCTACATGTGTGTTAAGCAGGGTTTTGAAAGCCTTTCATATCTACCATCAGGGCAACAGCAGACAGTGTGCAGGGTGGGGAGAAGGGTGAAGGGATGCCCTCATTTGGGAGCGTGGCATCACTCAGGGGCAGGGGTTTGGCCTTTCTATTCACACAGGGCACCAGCACGACACGTGGAGGGTGGGGGGGAGGGACTGCCATCATTTGGGCCTACATGTTGTGTTAAGCAGGGTTTTGACCTTCATATTCGACACCAGGGGCACCAGCAGGGACAGTGTGGCAGTGGTGGGGGGGAGGGGATGCCTCTCATTTGGGGCCTACATGGTTCTAAGCCAGGGGTTTTGAACTTTCCATATTCACACAGGGCACCAGCAGACAGGTGCAAGGGTGGGAGGGGAAGAAGGGATGCCCTCATTTGGGGCTAAGGATCACTCAGGGGCAGGGGTTGGCCTTTATATTCCACACAGGGCACCAGCAGACAGTGGGCAGGGTGGGGGGGAGGGATTGCCCTCATTTGGGCCTACATGTGTGTTAAGCCCAGGGTTTTGACCTTGATATTCGCACAGTGGCACCAGCAGACAGTGTGCAGGGTGGGGGGGAGTGAAAGTGATGCCATCATTTTGGGCATACCTGTGGTGGGTAAGCAGGGGTTTTGACCCTTCATATCTAACACAGGGCACCAGCAGACAGTGGCAGGGTGGGGGAGAAGGGAAGCCCGTAGATTTGGGGCTGGAATCACATCAGGGTGGGCAGGGGTCTTTGGCCTTCATATTCACACAGGGCCCAGTCAGACAGTGTGCAGGGTCGGGGGGGGAGGGACATGCCCTCATTTGGGCTACCTGTGTGTTAAGCAGGGTTTTGACCTTCATATTCGCACAGGGCACCAGGCACACAAAGTGTGCAGGGGTGGGGGGGGAGGTGAGGCCCTCATTTTGGGCCTACATGTGTGGAAGCAGGGTTTTGAACGGATTATTCGCACAGGGCACCAGCAGACTAGTGTGCAGGGTGGGGGGGCTAGGGAAATCGTCCCTCATTTGGGCCTTAAATGGTGTGTTAAGCAAGGGTTGTGACCTTCATATTCACCACAGGGCACCAGCAGGGACCACGTGTGGCAGGGGGTGGGTGGAGAAGGGGAAAAGGGATTGCCATCATTTGGTTGGCTTTGGATCACTCAGGGGCAGGGGTGTGGCCTTTCTATTCACCACAGTGCACCAGAAGACAGGTGGGCCAGGTGGTGGGGGAGGGATGCCCTCATTTGGGAATACATGTGTGTTAAGCAGGGTTTTTGCCCGTCATATTCGCACAGGGCACCAGCAGACAGTGTGACAGGGGGGGTGTGGGAGGGAGGGGAGGGATGCCCTCATTTGGGCCTACATGTGTGTTAAGCAGGGTTTTGACCTTCATATTCAACAGCGGCACCAGCAGACCAGTGTGCAGGGTGGGGGGGGGAGGGACTAGCCACTCATTACTGGGCCTACATAGGGTGGTAAAGCAGGGAGTTTTGAACCTTCATTATTCGCACAGGGTCACCAGCAGATCAGTGTTGCAGGGTGGGGGGGAGAGGATGCCCTCATTTGGGCCATACATGTGTGTTAAGCAGGGTTTTGAACCCTTAACTTAGATCGCACCGGGCACCAGCAGACAAGTGTGCAGAGTGGGGGGGGGGCATGCCCGTCATCTGTCCCTGTGCATTTCAGACCACTTACATGTTGCAGACAGTGTGCAGGGTGGGGGGGAGGGATGCCCTTCAGTACCATATTTATTTTTTTTATTCCAGCAGACAGTGTGCAGGGTGGGGAGGAGGGGATGCCCTCCATTTGGGCCTACATGTGTGTTAAGCAGGGTTGTAGACCTTAGTATTCGCAACAGGGGCACCAGCAGGACAGTGTGCTAGGGGTGGGGGGGAGGGATGACATCATTTGGGATACATGGGTGGAAGCAGGGTTTTGACCTTCATATTAACAACCCAGGTGCACCAGAAGGACAGTGTGCAGGGTGGGCGAGAAGGGATTGCCTCATTTGGGGCCTGGATCACGCAGAACACACCCATATATCAGGGAGTGGGTGGGGACATGATATACAAAGGGCACAAGCAGTCAGTGTGCGGGGGGGGGGGGGCCCTCATTTGTGGCTGGCAGCATACGATGTATTCATTTGGGTGGAATCTGTTAGTATAAGAGGGGAAATGGTCCAATGAAACAAATCCTTCCCTATTGGCCATGGAGGTGGGACTAGGGTGTCTTGTGGTTGGAGGGAAATCCATTAGCATGCAAGAGGAACCCTGTAAATACCTCTGTGACCTTTGGTGCAACCCGACCATGGGTGCAGCTAAAACCATCTGGGCAAGGGTTGTCTTTTTTCAGGGGTGGGTGGAGGGCTTGGCTGGACGCCAAGGATATGTCAGCACCTGCTAATATAAATGTCAGTTGCATTGTGTATTTTGCAGGGTTTGCTGGGTGTTTTTTCTGTTGTCTCATCATTTGGTTGAATTGTCCCCATGCACTTAACTCACGTTGGGTAGTCTGCGGTCACTGTTAAAACGGTGGGCAACGCCGCTCCCAGCAGGCCCATCCTGACTTTGGCTAGGTCCTGGCTCTGGTAAGAGCCAGGGAAGCGTCCCTGCTGGCGTAGGCAGAAAAGCTCTGTCAGCA